>CM042011.1:112666607-113129107 GCA_023525715.1 Cichorium intybus
AACCTCCACATATATTAAACGTAATTAAAAACAAATATATCTTATTTTGACATGTATTCCCTCCTATATTTGAAAATAATAAAAGCGACAAAAGAGAGGGGCCGTAAACTCACAGTAGGTGTTAGATGCATTTTATGCATCTTTTCTAGGCCGTTTTTATCTTTGTTTTATTTATTTTTATAGTGTTTTCATGCATATTCATCTAATTTCCTGGAACAAAAGATATTACATATGTTTGTATTGAATTTCAGGTGGAGATGAACATTTGGAGTGGATTGGAGCTTTGGAAGGTGGAACGTAGCAAGTTGGATGCGTTGGAACTATGGAGCATAAATGGAGCATTTGAAGTAATTGGAAGCAGCTTGGGAGCATGGAATTGAAGTTGGAGTCATTTCGGAGCTTAAAAATGAAGAAACGGAGCCTTTTTGAAGAACACGGGTCGTGTAACCCTTACATGGGTCGTGTAGAACTGCAAAAAAATTGACAAGAACCAACCCGACAGTTACACGGGTCGTGTAATGTTTTACACGGTCGTGTAGTGCCCAGTTCGATATGCATTTGAAATAACACGACCCGTGTTACTTTTACACGGGCCATGTAATCCAGAAAACTGTTTCTATGACAGTTTTGTGCACGGTTTTAAGGGGGTTTTTGGAGGTTTTTGAGACATACTTCATACCCAACTGGTAGAGTACGAAATTAGAGAGAAAGAATACTTCAAGAACACATTGGGAACAATTGATTTTGCTTTAAAACTTTGTTTGTAAGTACATTTTGGTTAATTTCCTGTTGTTATTTAGTAGAGTTCTAGTCCGAGCATGTGTGGCTGGGACTTTATCTCTTCTGGTTCCTTGAGACTATTGACATGGGATTGTGAAGCATTTGGTTTGAACTATGTTGCATTTTATGTTTAGTAATTCAAGTTTGAAGTTGAATATTTTAAATGGTTTTTATATTGAGTTCAGTTTGGCCAATTGAATTGATGTATGAATCATGATAGTCATATTCATTTGTAGAACCCGTAATTGTTTTATGAATGGATGTTTGTGACAACATTGGTTTCAGCTTATATAAAGATTGATTCTAATGTAACTTGAATTACATACTTTTACGCATCCGAGCATTTGAGATGTATTGAGTATTGTTGGTTTGTTCAATTAAGTCTTAATGCATTTTTCTAGTATAATTCAAGAGCTGGTTTGAATATTTACTAAGAAAGATAGATGTTGATCAAAGAGCATATTTTGATTACATATTTTATGAACTAAGGGTATTAGAGCTTGTTAATACCCTCGAGAAATCAACTTACATGAAACCCGCATAGTTTATAACCTTAAATTGCAATCTCGTGTTAAATGTGTTTTATGGAACCATATTCTCATTTTATTGTATTTTACTTGATTAATTTTGAATGTTTAGTAATTTAGTTTTTAATACAACAAACCCCCCCATACATCCATTGTACTAATACTAAAGTTTGGCATTTACTCTTGTCCCGTGTCTCTGTGGACTGACACTGCTTACCCTTTACTATTTTAATAGTAAATTGAGCAGTGAACACGAACTTAAGCTTTATATATATTATCTCAATTTATTTGTTGAATTGACGCTTCAACAAATTGGCGCAGTTGCCGGGGACACGGCAGTACTAATTGTTTATGCCGAGATCTTTACGTACAGGTACACCAACTCCAGTTGATTCGGAGATTGAAAAGACAGCAAAGAAGCTACGGAAACAAGCTAAGCTTCGGAAGAGGCAACAGCCGGTTTCCTGAACTTCTACATCATCAAACCCTCCGGTCATCAACATTTGGAAGGAAATACCCCTTTCAAGTGAAACCGAAACAGATACACCATATTCATCACCCCAATATTCATCTAGAGAACCCTCACCACCATCATCACCAATACAAAATACCCCACAACCAAATTTCACAATCCCCATAATACCTGAGGTAGAGATCACCAGATCTCCTACCCGAGATATGGCCGCCGAGAGAACTTTACGTGATTGGGCGACTCAAGATGTCACCCAACAACCGTTATGCATCACCTATCCCGTAATGATGAATTTTGAGCTAAAGTCGGGATTGATCCATTTGCTACCGAGTTTTCGTGGGTTGGAAAACGAAGACCCCCATAAGTTTCTAAAAGAGTTCCACGTAGTTTGCGTCGGTATGAAGCCACATGATGTTACCGAAGACCAAATCAAGTTAAGGGCATTCCCCTTTTCTCTTCAAGACGCAGCCAAGGAGTGGCTATATGACCTACCACCGGGGTCGGTCACTACGTGGAATGATCTAGCACGGCTCTTTCTTGATAAGTATTTCCCAGAGACAAGAGCTTCGAGCTTGAGGCGAGAGATAATTGGCATAAAGCAAGGGAAAAGAGAAGCTCTCCACACCTATTGGGAGCGTTTCAAGAAACTTTGTGCCCGATGTCCACAACACGAGATTAACGAATACCAACTTTTTCGTTATTTCTGTGAAGGTCTCACCCCGATAGAGAGAAGACTTATTAATGCATTTAGTGGAGGTTCTTTGATAGACAAAACACCGTCTCAAATCCAAGCTTTGATAGAAAAGATGTCTGAAGATTCAAAGCACACGAAAATGGAAGATGAATGGTACGCAGACCCACCGAGAGGAGTCAAGGAAGTGTCAACTCCGCACATAGAAAACCAAATTTCTGAGTTGACCAAGGCAGTGATGCAGCTCACAAAGGACAAGGGAGTAGAACCACCACCGATTAGAGCTTGTGGTATTTGTCTCCAATATGGGCATCCAACCGACATGTGCCCTATGCTTCAAGAAGATACGGAGAAAGTACAAGCAGTTGGTGGATACCAATGCCAAAATCAACGAAACTTTGATCAACCAAGAAACCAAAACTGGGGATTTCAACCAAACTCAAATTACCAACTGAGACCACCATCACAAAGATAACTCTATCAACCCAATAACCATCACCAACAAAATTTTCAGCCATCGCATCAACACAATTATCCCCCTCCTCCCCAAAATCAAAACCAAGGAAGTAGTAGTTCTTTGGGTATGTCCTTGGAGGACATAGTGAAAAGCTTAGCCACGAGCACTCAAGCCTTTCAAAGTGAGACAAAGGCAAGCATCAAAAGCTTAGAGCAACAAGTTTCACAACTAGCAAACTCGATGAGTAAGATGGAGTCACAAGGTAAATTGCCCGCACAAACAGAAAAGAACCCGAAACACAACGCGTGCGCTATTACCTTGCGAAGTGGGAAGGCATATGATGTACCAAGAATGCCCGAGGATGAGGAAGACGAGTTAGAGGTGAAGAAGGAGGAAACAACATCAAGCAACAACAACAAGCAAAAGCAAGTTCAAATCGAAGCTCAAGTTACACCACTACCGTTCCCTGCAAGATTGAGGAACATGAAACACGAAAAAGAAGATGAAGAGATTTTGGAGCTATTTCAGAAGGTTGAGGTAAATATTCCTCTACTTGATGCCATAAAACATGTCCCAAAATACGCAAAGTTCCTTAAGGAACTTTGCTCATCAAAAAAGAAATTAAGAGGTAGAAGAACGGTAAGGGTAGGCGAAAATGTTTCTGCAATCATACAAAAACGCCTACCGAAAAAACGCAAGGATCCCGGAGTTTTTGCGGTTCCTTGTAAAATGGGAAATCTTACCGTTCCGCGAGCCATGTTGGATCTCGGTGCTTCAATTAATGTTCTACCATTTTCTGTTTTTAAAACTTCAAATTTGGGAACATTAAAGAGAACCGGTGTACTTATCCAATTGGCCGACCGTTCAATAGTACACCCGAAGGGTGTATTGGAGGACGTGTTAGTCCAAGTGGGTGAGTTACTTTTTCCAGCAGATTTCTTTGTTGTGGACATGGGCGATGATGATGCCCCGAACTTGAATTCCATTCTACTAGGGAGACCATTTATGAGTACCGCATCTACCAAAATTGATGTTCGTGCGGGTACTATCTCCATGGAATTTGATGGGGAGGTAGTGAACTTTAACATTTTTGATGCCATGAGATATCCTACCGATGAATCGTCTACAAATTTTGTGGATATTATCGAAACATTAACCAAAGAATGTTTCAGTTTATCTAACCCCGATGTGCTAGCATTGGTTCTAGATAGAAATTTTGATGTTAAGACAGTGAAGGAGCTAGCAGAAAAGTTCACGGTGGATGATGAGATAGTCGAAATTGCTGCATTTTTAGACGAGAAGAAGAAGGAGAGGTACAATGCCCCAAAAATAAAATTACCGACTCCTACCGACAAGTTGTTGCCATCGATAGTGCAAGCACCTGAGCTTGAGCTGAAAACTCTTCCCGACCACCTCAAGTATGCTTATCTTGGGGATGAGAAGACATTACCGGTGATTGTCTCAAGCAAGTTGTCAAAGGATGAAGAATGTGAGTTGGTGCACACTTTAAAGCGTTACAAAGAAGCCATCGGTTGGACAATAGCCGATATCAAGGGATTAAGCCCTTCACTTTGCATGCACAAGATCCTCATGGAGGAGGATTTCAAGCCAACTCGAGAAGCTCAAAGGAGGTTGAACCCACCGATGATGGAGGTGGTGAAGAAAGAAATTTTAAAGTTATTAAATGCCGGTATGATTTACCCGATATCCGACAGTAAATGGGTAAGTCCATTTCAAGTTGTCCCGAAGAAATCAGGTATAACTGTAACTGAAAATGTCCATGGAGAGCTAGTCCCCACCCGCGTGCAAAACGGGTGGCGTGTTTGTATAGACTACCGAAAACTCAACAACGCAACCCGAAAAGATCACTTCCCACTACCGTTTATTGACCAAATGTTAGAACGGGTAGCGGGAAAAAATCACTATTGCTGCGTTGACGGGTATTCGGGATTTCATCAAATTCCCGTAGCACCCGAGGACTAAGAGAAAACTACTTTCACTTGTCCTTTCGGCACTTTTGCATATAGGCGGATGTCATTTGGGCTTTGCAATGCCCCCGCCATATTTCAGAGATGTATGGTGAGCATCTTTTCGGATTATGTTGAAGAGATCATTGAGGTCTTTATGGATGATTTTACGGTTTATGGAAACTCTTTTGAAGAATGTTTGAAAAATTTAACAAATATTTTGGAACGATGTATTGAGACCAATCTTGTTTTAAATTATGAAAAATGTCATTTTATGGTCGATCAAGGTCTTATACTCGGTCATATTGTTTCTTCAAAAGGGTTGGAGGTCGACAAAACTAAGATATATGTTATTCAATAGTTATCTTACCCCACTTGTATCCGAGAGGTACGCTCTTTTCTTGGTCATGCAGGTTTTTATCGAAGATTTATCAAGGAATTCTCAAGGATAGCTAGACCGATGTGTGAACTGCTGCAGAAAGATGTGGAATTTGAGTTTTCCAAAGCATGTAAGAAGGCATTTGACCAATTGAAGGAGATGTTGATTACCGCCCCAATACTTCAGTCACCGGATTGGAGTTTGCCATTTGAGATCATGTGTGATGCAAGCAATCACGCAGTGGGCGCGGTATTGGGACAAAGGAAGGAAAAGGTACCTCATGTCATCTATTACGCCTCCAAGACACTCGACAACGCGCAAAGCAATTACTCCACCACAGAAAAAGAGCTATTGGCAATCGTTTTCGCCTTGGAAAAATTTAGACAATATCTATTGGGTTCCAAAGTGATCATCTTCTCCGATCACACAGTCCTTAGATACTTGCTTGCAAAGAAAGACTCCAAGCCGAGACTCATTCGGTGGATTTTGATACTTCAAGAGTTCGACCTTGAGATAAAGGACAAGAGTGGAAAGCAAAATTTGGTCGCAGATCATCTTAGCCGCATCATAGCACCCGAAGATTCCACTCCCATTCGTGATACATTCCCAGATGAACACCTTTTCGCAACAAAAGTGGCGCCATGGTATGCCGATATAGTCAATTATTTGGTTACCAAGGAATTTCCACAAGATGTTACCCGATGGCAAAAGGACAAGATCAAGAAAGAAGCTAAGAGATACGTGTGGGACGAGCCGTATCTATGGAAGTATTGTGCAGATCAGGTAATCCGACGATGTGTTGATCAATCCGAGGTACAATCTATTCTAACCTTTTGTCATTCGTATGCGTGTGGGGGACATTTTGGTCCCCAACGCACTGCACGAAAAGTCCTTGAAAGTGGTTTTTATTGGCCACACATCTTTCATGATTCGTATGTTTTTTGTACGAGTTGTGATAGATGTCAAAAGTCCGGGTCCATAAGTTCTAGAAATCAAATGTCACTTACCCCAATTTTACTTTGTAAAATTTTTGACGTATGGGGTATAGACTTTATTGGACCTTTTCCGCCATCTTTTGGTTTTTCTTATATTTTGGTGGCGGTGGACTACGTGTCCAAGTGGGTGGAGGCTAAGGCCACCCGTACTAACGATTCAAAAGTGTTTGTAGATTTTCTTAGATCACAGATCTTTTCAAGATTCGGAACACCACGAGCCCTCATAAGTGATCGAGGGACCCACTTTTGCAATCGTACGTTGGAAGCAGTGTTGAAGAAATATGGAGTCACGCATCGCATTTCCACTGCTTATCACCCACAAACAAATGGCCAAGCTGAAATTACCAACCGCCAAATCAAGCAAATTTTGGAAAAGACGGTGAATCCAACTCGGAAGGACTGGAGTGTAAGATTGGAGGACGCATTATGGGCGTATCGAACCGCATTCAAAACGCATTATGGGCGTATCGAACCGCATTCAAAACGCCTATTGGAATGTCCCCATACCGTCTCGTTTTCGGAAAACCATGTCGATTACCGGTTGAATTGGAACACAAAGCCTTTTGGGCGGTCAAACAATTCAACTTGAGTGAAGATGAAGCCGGAGCCAAGAGGAAACTTGATATTCAATAACTTGAGGAGATTAGGAACGACGCATATGAGAATGAGGTGACTTATAAAGAAAAGACAAAAGCGTATCATGATAAGATGATCTCGAGGAAAGTCTTTGTGAAAGGTCAAAAGGTATTACTCTATCATTCTCGCTTTAAATTGATTTCCGGTAAATTGCAGTCCCGTTGGGTGGGACCTTTTGTTGTTACTAATGTTTTTGAGCATGGAGCTATAGAAATAGTTAGTCCACAGACAGGGAAGACCTTTAAAGTGAACGGTCATCGTTTGAAGCCTTATTATGAAGGTTTCGTCACGAAGAATAAAGAGGAGGAGAAGGTAGAGAGCCCACAATACAAAGATTGACGAGTGAACAAGTGGGCCACGTCGAGCCAACGACTTTAAATGAAGGCGCTGACCGGGAGGCAACCCGGATTTTTATTGTTTTATGTTATTTATTTCAAGACTTTCGCATTTTCACTTTTCGAACGATTTCTTTTTCATTTTAAATGTTTCCAATGACTTTGTAACGCAAATGTGGAAGAACCGAGCACATCTAATCCATGCGGGTAGCCAAGGTATGTGAGCACGAACGAGGGAAGTGGTACGTTTGAAAATTTTCAAAAATAAGCAACGCGGGTCGTGTAATAAAAGCCCGGGCGTGTTATCTTTGTAAAATTCAACCCGTGAGTTACACGGGTCGTGTTCAATGGTACACGGGTCGTGTAGTTCAAAATGAAAATTTTCAAAATTTTTACACGGGTCGTGTAATGTATAACACGGTCGTGTACATTGAAAGCCAAAATTCCAATTTTCAACCCGTGAGTTACACGGGTCGTGTAATGTTTTACACGGTCATGTTCGTGTCAGTTCGAAAAATCAATTTTCAACCCGTGAGTTACACGGGTCGTGTAATTTATTACACGGTCGTGTAACGTGAATGTGCAGTTTTTTTAAAACCCGACTTTTTTCACACTTTACCCACATTTTCCTCCATCTTTATGTAATATCTTAATTTTAAATTATAGAATAATTATGTTAAATATATATTTATACGAGATTAGATGAGTTAAATACGTGAGTTAAAACAAAAAGATGAAATTGACCCTTAAAGGTCGTGTTGGCCAACCCGGGTCGTGTAAGTGCCTTAGAACATCGCGAAGTAGAAATAAACCAAACCAAACCAAAACCCGGGGCGGGTTTTTAAACCCGGATCGAGTTAGGCCGAAACCCGGGTCGGGTTATGAAGGCCGGGTCGAGTTCCGTCAGGAAAAAGAAAAAGGTTTAGCGTAAACCCGGGTCGGGCTGTCAAACCAGGGTCGGGCTGCGGGGTCGGACACGGGTCGGGTTTCGTGCCGACCCCACCCCTTTTTAATCACGATTTCACTCATTTTCTTGGGTTATTTCCGAGCCAAAACCTCTCTCTAACCCTAGATACGTTCCTCTTTCGTTCTTGGACCAAATTGGAAGGCCAAATCGAGTTGGATTAAAGTGATTTTCGATATTTAGCTTATTGAAGGTAAGGTATTCACTTCTATCCTTTTTGAAAGATTGATTTTGGTCATTTGAGTTGGGTTTCGAGTTGTGGTAAAGAACCACCTAAGAATGGTTAGAATTTGATCATATACCCTTGGTTAGATGTGTTGAATGATTCTAAGTTCTTGATTTCAAGGTTAATGAGTTTGATTTCTAAGGTTTCAAACCCTAGATACTCAAATTCGAGAATATACTTTGAATTAGCTTATATATTGATAGTAGGTTGTGGTTATATGTTATATAGAGTCCTTGATGTGATTATTATGAAGTTTTAACGATTGAATTAGTATAAAACTTCTAAATTGGAGGTTTTGAACCTTATAGTGTATGATGTTCATAGATGATGATCTTGTTAGCTATAGATTCTTGGTCTAATGAGTTAGATATGGTTAAATTGTTTTGAGAATGTTGAAGTATGATATGTGTTGTGCATTCTGACATACATATAAAACACCTAAAAAACGTCACCAAGAAACTTGATGTGTTATTAGCGTTTATAAGATTTTCGAAAATGATTTCACATTAGTTTTACATTTATGAACAGGGAAATACCATGTATGAATAGAACAACACAATTAGGCAAGTGTACCTAGTCGATTGTAGTATAGTAATGGTAAATCCGGGTTGTCGACCCAAGGGAAAACGGCTATCTTTAAGTTAAGAAAATCAATTATCAATTAACAATTATTCAAGTAAATACTCAGGGGCGAGTTTTAATGAAAACTCGTAAAACTTTGATAATAAAATAAATGACGAAATAATAAATGATCATAACAAAAATAACAAGGGAAACTTTCGTCTAGGATCTGTTGATTCATATAAACCTATGTTGACTAGTTTTGATTATGTGCAATGAGTTTAAATAGGTTGCATTAAGTTGTAGGATCGTATGGTCAAGTCACCAATTCTATGACTAATAAGTTAAAATAGCACAATGGTCATGTAACTAATTAACTTATAATCATCAAGTATTAATACAATCTAGCATGCAAACATAGCCCATATCCTAATGGTCAAAGTGATATGTTCATACAATCAATGGTCATGAGTTGCAACTAAATGTGATATAAGTCTTATTTCACTAATCGAGTTTATAACTTAGATAACCTTCCTAGTTAAATGGTCAATAACTAGTCCGATGATATATAGTTGTCAATTATACATCATGATGGTTCATGTGATCAATACGTTTAAATGGCCATTTAAACTTAATCATATGAAGATGGCAATCAAGAATACAAACTGTAACCACATTTAATATGTATAGCATGCAAGTTATATATCCTAACCGATATTAAACTCGAATCAAGAACTAGATCAACACATATTATATTAATGAATCAACATCACCTAGGCAAAAGTTACGGGAAATATAAATTACAAAATATAAAAGTAAACATTAATACTTAGATTTGAATAAACCATCTAGTTATGTTTGATATGTTATTAGTGCAATGGATATTGAACGTTAAACATCGATTTCTAAAGTGATTAGATGTTTTGGTCCAACTACCTAATCCTATGATTATAAAGTCATTAATGGCAATGGTCATGCGATTATGTATTCCAAATAATCATGTATTGGTTCGTATCATACAAGGTTCATTCGAGATTTTGATCTCAATGGTCATGATAATCAAATTGGCGTCAAATGAATTATGCGAGATAAAATATAAAACGTTCAATATCCGATAAATAACAATCAAATCATAACTAAACAGTACTCAAATCTAAGTAATAAATAATACAGATAACATAATCTGAAGAATACGGCTTAGGAAATCATAATAGAATGCTAAATATATATAAAGCAAACCGAATGAAGTCCCGGCCGAACATTCTTCAAGCTCTCGATTCCATAGTTTCCCCTTTGATTCTACAAGCTTCCTGGCCGAGTTTGGAGGTGTGGAGGTGCAGAGATGTGATCTGGTCTGAAGGTGGTGTAGGTGTTGTGTCCAAAAGAAGAGCTGAAGGGCTGTATTTATAGTCGGAACAGTCGCAGGGCGCGGTGCGCCTAGAAGGGGGCGCGGTGCGCCTAAAGCAGATATGTGCACGTTCGCCAACTGTCGCACGAGGGAGCACGTGGTTTGTAGCTTTAATGTCGGATCTGAGGCGCGGTGCGCCCAAAAGGTAGGCGGGGTGCGCCCTTGCACATGCTTGGCAGGTCGGTTGAATCATTGGATAAACGCACGCTCGATTATTTTAATCAAAAGTCTGACGAAAAGCGGGATCCGGATCTCTCTTTGGGCGCGGTGCGCCTGGATGTGGGCGGGGTGCGCCCAGGCTTCTGGCAGATTTTCGCTTTGCTTCTTTTTAAGCTCAAATGTTTGTGTAATTCGTTCATTCGCTCCTAAACGCGTATTTTTAGCTTCAAAACGAATATTTAAACATATTAGGTATCTTTTAGTTCATAACATGTATAAAATTAAACTAAAATCACACTGATATCGTGCGGAAAATATGTATAATTTACGCGATATCAATATGTAATGTCGTTTTGAGCAGATACACATAGGAGGGAAGGAGATACACGAGGCACAGGTGGACCCCGGATTGAACAGACATCAGGTGAGTAGTTATAATTCAATATAAATAGTTTGATTATAACTAAATTGACTTATTGTATATCTTAATTGGTTGAGACAACCAATTAACATGGATTAAACGAGATTGAGGAATTCTTGTTAATCTGATTGCTGAGTTTGATTGAGTACACCAAATGACTGAGATAGTCATTGAAACAGAGATTTGTGATTTAAATTGTGGAAATTTTGATAATTATTAGATTGATTTCTAAACCTTGATATATTTCCTCACTGAGCTTAATTAGCTCATAAAAGTAGTTATATGGTTTGTGTTATAGGTGACAGGGGTAAGAAGATAGCAGAGGGATGATTGCATGGATATGGGACTAGACTTGAACTGTTTGTAAACCTGAATACACTTTTGTATAGTTTTGTAAACGGTCTTTTGTAAACCAGTTTTTGGGACCTGTTGTTTTAAAGTACTTGTTTCTTGATTTCTACTTGTACTTTTGTTGCTTAATCTTGATTATACCATGATCACTGTGTCTATTTTTGAGTGATTATGATGTAATCCAGAGATAAGAAACTGGGTGTTACAAGTTGGTATCAGAGCAAGAGTTTGAGTGAATTAGACTTTAAAGAGTAAACTCTAAACTCAAACTATTAAAGAGAAGTCCCATTTTGTCCCTATGCAATCACCCTTAAATAACACATATTATGAGTATGTGTGTTATTTCGAGAATTTTGATGAGATATGAGATACAAAAAGAGTATTGAGATAAACGAGATTATAACGAGTTAAATTTCTTTTCAGCCTCATTATGAGTTCTGGAAAGGAGAAAGAGGGAGGTGATCACCGAGATGAGCATTCGGGATCACAAGATCAAAGACTGGGGCGCCAGTCTGAAGGCGAGAGACCGCCTGAGTTAACATCATCTTTACAAGAGTTAATTGCTGCGGAGGTAGCAAAGGCAGTTAAAAGCCTATTGCCTACCTTAGTGAGACCTCAGACGGAGGAGACAAATAGAGATGATCGAGACCGACCTCCTATCACACCTGTGGTTGGGAGGGGACAGAGAGAGCCGGTTACTTTACATGCTGAAGTTGGAGGGTCAGGCGAACTAAAAGGTTGCAGTTATGAGACGTTTCGCAAATGTAAACCAAATGATTTCTTCGGTACTGATGATCCTGTTGTTGCACGAAATTGGCTGACACATATCGAGAAAGTTTTTCGTACGAGTAAGTGTGCGGAAAAAGATAAAGTTGAGTATGCCACAAATTGTTTACATAAAGATGCTCAATTCTGGTGGGAGAACATAAACCTTGATATAGAGAAAGGATTGGAACCAGAACCGACGTGGGAGGAGTTTAAAATGAAGTTTATGAAGGAGTATTGTTCAATTACTGCGATGAAAAGTTTAGAAGAAGATTTTCTGAGATTGCAGCAAGGAACGCGGTCAGTACAGGAGTATACGACAGAGTTCAACGAAAAAGCCAGATTTGCTGCTCATCAGGTGGATACTGAAGAAAGGAAGATTGATAGGTATCTGTGGGGACTGAGGACCCAGATACGAGAGTTTTTACAGAGTTCCAGTTTTATAACTTATCAGCAGATCGTTGAGGCAGCTAAATCTCGAGAAAAAGAACTGCGGAGACAAGATAGTGAAAGGAAGGGGGACCAAGGAAGCGGAGGCCAGAAGAGGAAATGGGAAGGAAAACCCGAGGGTAGTTTCCAAAAGCAGCCAGTTCCGAGTTATCAATATCGAGATGATCCAAGAAAGACTGAGAACAAGTGGTGTGAAAAATGTCGTCGAAAACATGCTGGAAATTGTGTTACGAGCACCCCGTCTCTTGTGTGTTATCAATGCGGGAAGACAGGGCATATGGCTCGAGACTGTTTGGAGAAAAATCGTGTGTGTTTTAATTGTGGGGAAAGTGGTCATATTCGCCCGGATTGCCCAAAGCCGAGAACTGATTCACGTCGCGAGACTCCGAGGGCGGGACGAGGAGATAATCGGGGCGATAGACGAGATAGAGGCGGTGGAAATGTTAGAACTCGAGCTTTCCAGATGATAGTGGAGGAGGCTAGAGAGCGACCAGATGTGATTACAGGTATTTTTAACCTGAATTCTCTTCGAGCTCGTATGGTGTTTGACTCTGGTGCATCAATTTCTTTTGTATCTGTACCTTTCGCGTCTCGAATTAATGTACCGGTGTCTAAAATGAGTGAGAGTCTGATAGTTGATATTGCTGACGGGAGAGATGTTATAGTAAACACTCAGTATACAAATTGTCGGCTTGAAATCAATGGGATTTCTTTCCTTATTGATTTGAAGCCGATGAATACTCGTGCGTTTGATGTAATAGTTGGAATGGACTGGTTAGATAATAATAGGGCAAATATGGATTGTCACGGAAAGATTATTTCCGTGAGAACTCCGAGCGGGTCACAGACGTTAATACGAGGTGAACGCCGTTTTCAACATATTCCGGTTGTATCTTTCGCGAGAGCGCGAAGGTATACCGAAAGAGGTGCTCTTTTGTTTATGGCACATGTTGCCCCAACTGAAACCGAACATCCCATTGTGAAAGATGTTGAGATAGTAAGAGATTTTGCTGATGTTTTTCCTGACGATCTTCCGGGCTTACCGCCAAATCGTCAATTGGAGTTTGTTATCGATTTAGTTCCTGGAGCGAAACCAATAGCTCGAGCACCCTATCGATTGGCGCCGTCCGAAATGGAGGAATTAAAGAAACAACTACAAGAACTTTTGGATCGCGGTTTTATTCGTCCGAGCTCATCTCCGTGGGGTGCGCCGATACTGTTTGTTCGAAAGAAGGATGGTTCTATGCGTATGTGCATAGACTATCGCGAGTTAAACAAAATTACTGTGAAGAATCGTTATCCCCTACCGAGAATAGACGACTTGTTCGATCAATTGGAGGGAGCAGAGTATTTTTCGAAGATTGATTTGAGGTCGGGATATCATCAGCTAAGAGTAAGAGAATCTGACGTCCCGAAGACAGCATTCCGCACCCGGTACGGTCATTACGAGTTTTTAGTAATGCCGTTCGGTTTGACGAATGACCCGGCAGCTTTTATGGATCTGATGAATCGAGCTTGTCATCCATTTTTAGACAAGTTCGTGATAGTGTTTATTGACGATATTTTAATTTATTCCAAGAGCCGGGAGGAGCATAAACAACATTTACAGTTGATTTTAAATCTTCTTCGTAAAGAAAAATTGTATGCAAAATTTTCGAAGTGCGAGTTTTGGATGCAAGAGATCCAGTTTCTTGGTCATGTGATAAATAGAGAAGGAGTTAAAGTGGACCCTGCCAAGATAGAAGCAGTGATGAGTTGGGCACCACCCAAAAATCCGACTGAGGTTCGGAGCTTTTTGGGACTAGCTGGCTATTACCGACGATTTATTGAGAAATTTTCGAGTATTGCCTTGCCCTTAACAAAGCTGACTAGAAAGACAGAGAAGTTTATCTGGGCTGAAGCACAACAAGAAGCTTTTGAAAAACTGAGACAGGCGTTATGCGAAGCTCCGGTGTTAGCTTTACCTCAAGGTGTGGAAGACTTTGTTCTTTTTACCGATGCTTCACAGATCGGTCTTGGATGTGTATTAATGCAAAGGGGGCGAGTAATTGCGTATTCGTCTCGACAGCTGAAGCCTCATGAGCAAATTTATCCAGTACACGATTTGGAGTTAGCCGCCATTGTTTTTGCACTAAAAATCTGGCGACATTACCTTTATGGTGTGAAGTTCCAGATATATTCAGATCATAAGAGTTTAAAATATCTGTTTGATCAAAAAGAGCTGAATATGAGACAACAAAGATGGATGAATCTTTTGAAAGATTATGAGTGTGAAATACTTTACCATCCTGGTAAAGCAAATGTAGTGGCAGATGCGTTAAGCCGAAAAGAACCACCTATTCGAGTCGTTTCAGCTCGGATGGGAGTGGTTAGTAAATTACCAGAAATGATTCAATGTGCTCAGAGAGAAGCCAATGACATGAAAAGTGAGAGAATGGTTGGCTATGTAGATAAGCTAGTTGAAAATGCACAAGGAGTGAAGACTTTTCAAGGACGAGTGTGGGTCCCGAGACACGGAGAAACGAGACAGCTGTTACTTGAAGATGCACATTGTACACGATATTCAATCCATCCAGGAAGTACGAAAATGTATAGAAGTTTAAAGCCGTTTTACTGGTGGCCGGGAATGAAACGTGACGTTGGGAGATATGTGGAGAAGTGTCTGACTTGTTTACAAGTAAAGGCAAATCATCAGAGACCATACGGGTTAGTTCAACCACTACCTGTACCGAAGAAAAAGTGGGATGAGATTTCTATGGACTTTATCACCAAGTTACCCCGAACACCACGAGGGTTCGATTCTATATGGGTAATTGTTGATAGATTGACCAAATCAGCACAGTTCATTCCTATACGAGAAGATTATCAAGCGTCCAAATTAGCAGAGATCTATCTTAAGGAGGTGATGAGACGACACGGAGTACCAACCTCTATAGTCTCCGATCGCGATAGTCGTTTTACTTCTCATTTTTGGCAAGGTTTTCAAAAACATTTGGGAACTAAAGCCTTAATGAGTACGGCTTATCATCCGCAGACGGATGGTCAAACAGAGAGAACTATTCAGACGTTAGAAGATATGCTTAGAGCTTCGGTGATTGATTTTGGAGGTAGTTGGGACGACCATCTACCTTTAGCCGAATTTACATATAATAACTCATATCATTCTAGTATTCAAATGGCACCTTTCGAAGCGTTATATGGGTCAATGTGTAGAACACCATCATGTTGGTCAGAAGCGGGAGAGAAGCCACTAGCGGGTCCCGAGATTATAACAGAAACTGAAGCAAAGATAAAAAGCATTCGCGAGCATATGAGAGTTGCTCAACAGCGTCAAAAACAATATGCAGATAAACGAAGAAAACCATTGGAGTTTCAAATTGGAGATATGGTAATGTTAAAAGTGTCTCCATGGAAGGGAATTATTCGCTTTGGTAAACGTGGCAAGCTAAGTCCACGGTTCATCGGACCTTTTCGTGTAATTCAACGAGTAGGAGCAGTAGCTTATAAACTCGAGCTTCCTGACGAACTACGGGGAATTCATAATGTATTTCACATTTCACATCTTCGTAAAACCTTACATGATGAGTCAACACGAGTTTCTTTGAAAGATATCCAGTTAGATCGTAAACTTCAATATCAAGAGCAACCGGAGAAAATTTTAGACAAAAAGATCAAGAAGTTGCGAAATAAAGAGATCGCAGTAGTTAAAGTTCAATGGCGACATCATAGAGGCACAGATGTTACTTGGGAAGGCGAAGAAGAAATGCGGTCAAAGTATCCCTTTCTGTTTCAAGAGATTCCGAGGACGGAATCTTCTGAAGGGGGTAAGAATTTGTAATATCTTAATTTTAAATTATAGAATAATTATGTTAAATATATATTTATACGAGATTAGATGAGTTAAATACGTGAGTTAAAACAAAAAGATGAAATTGACCCTTAAAGGTCGTGTTGGCCAACCCGGGTCGTGTAAGTGCCTTAGAACATCGCGAAGTAGAAATAAACCAAACCAAACCAAAACCCGGGGCGGGTTTTTAAACCCGGATCGAGTTAGGCCGAAACCCGGGTCGGGTTATGAAGGCCGGGTCGAGTTCCGTCAGGAAAAAGAAAAAGGTTTAGCGTAAACCCGGGTCGGGCTGTCAAACCAGGGTCGGGCTGCGGGGTCGGACACGGGTCGGGCTGTCGGACACGGGTCGGGTTTCGTGCCGACCCCACCCCTTTTTAATCACGATTTCACTCATTTTCTTGGGTTATTTCCGAGCCAAAACCTCTCTCTAACCCTAGATACGTTCCTCTTTCGTTCTTGGACCAAATTGGAAGGCCAAATCGAGTTGGATTAAAGTGATTTTCGATATTTAGCTTATTGAAGGTAAGGTATTCACTTCTATCCTTTTTGAAAGATTGATTTTGGTCATTTGAGTTGGGTTTCGAGTTGTGGTAAAGAACCACCTAAGAATGGTTAGAATTTGATCATATACCCTTGGTTAGATGTGTTGAATGATTCTAAGTTCTTGATTTCAAGGTTAATGAGTTTGATTTCTAAGGTTTCAAACCCTAGATACTCAAATTCGAGAATATACTTTGAATTAGCTTATATATTGATAGTAGGTTGTGGTTATATGTTATATAGAGTCCTTGATGTGATTATTATGAAGTTTTAACGATTGAATTAGTATAAAACTTCTAAATTGGAGGTTTTGAACCTTATAGTGTATGATGTTCATAGATGATGATCTTGTTAGCTATAGATTCTTGGTCTAATGAGTTAGATATGGTTAAATTGTTTTGAGAATGTTGAAGTATGATATGTAATGTCGTTTTGAGCAGATACACATAGGAGGGAAGGAGATACACGAGGCACAGGTGGACCCCGGATTGAACAGACATCAGGTGAGTAGTTATAATTCAATATAAATAGTTTGATTATAACTAAATTGACTTATTGTATATCTTAATTGGTTGAGACAACCAATTAACATGGATTAAACGAGATTGAGGAATTCTTGTTAATCTGATTGCTGAGTTTGATTGAGTACACCAAATGACTGAGATAGTCATTGAATATGAGATTTGTGATTTAAATTGTGGAAATTTTGATAATTATTAGATTGATTTCTAAACCTTGATATATTTCCTCACTGAGCTTAATTAGCTCATAAAAGTAGTTATATGGTTTGTGTTATAGGTGACAGGTGTAAGAAGATAGCAGAGGGATGATTGCATGGATATGGGACTAGACTTGAACTGTTTGTAAACCTGAATACACTTTTGTATAGTTTTGTAAACGGTCTTTTGTAAACCAGTTTTTGGGACCTGTTGTTTTAAAGTACTTGTTTCTTGATTTCTACTTGTACTTTTGTTGCTTAATCTTGATTATACCATGATCACTGTGTCTATTTTTGAGTGATTATGATGTAATCCAGAGATAAGAAACTGGGTGTTACAAGTTGGTATCAGAGCAAGAGTTTGAGTGAATTAGACTTTAAAGAGTAAACTCTAAACTCAAACTATTAAAGAGAAGTCCCATTTTGTCCCTATGCAATCACCCTTAAATAACACATATTATGAGTATGTGTGTTATTTCGAGAATTTTGATGAGATATGAGATACAAAAAGAGTATTGAGATAAACGAGATTATAACGAGTTAAATTTCTTTTCAGCCTCATTATGAGTTCTGGAAAGGAGAAAGAGGGAGGTGATCACCGAGATGAGCATTCGGGATCACAAGATCAAAGACTGGGGCGCCAGTCTGAAGGCGAGAGACCGCCTGAGTTAACATCATCTTTACAAGAGTTAATTGCTGCGGAGGTAGCAAAGGCAGTTAAAAGCCTATTGCCTACCTTAGTGAGACCTCAGACGGAGGAGACAAATAGAGATGATCGAGACCGACCTCCTATCACACCTGTGGTTGGGAGGGGACAGAGAGAGCCGGTTACTTTACATGCTGAAGTTGGAGGGTCAGGCGAACTAAAAGGTTGCAGTTATGAGACGTTTCGCAAATGTAAACCAAATGATTTCTTCGGTACTGATGATCCTGTTGTTGCACGAAATTGGCTGACACATATCGAGAAAGTTTTTCGTACGAGTAAGTGTGCGGAAAAAGATAAAGTTGAGTATGCCACAAATTGTTTACATAAAGATGCTCAATTCTGGTGGGAGAACATAAACCTTGATATAGAGAAAGGATTGGAACCAGAACCGACGTGGGAGGAGTTTAAAATGAAGTTTATGAAGGAGTATTGTTCAATTACTGCGATGAAAAGTTTAGAAGAAGATTTTCTGAGATTGCAGCAAGGAACGCGGTCAGTACAGGAGTATACGACAGAGTTCAACGAAAAAGCCAGATTTGCTGCTCATCAGGTGGATACTGAAGAAAGGAAGATTGATAGGTATCTGTGGGGACTGAGGACCCAGATACGAGAGTTTTTACAGAGTTCCAGTTTTATAACTTATCAGCAGATCGTTGAGGCAGCTAAATCTCGAGAAAAAGAACTGCGGAGACAAGATAGTGAAAGGAAGGGGGACCAAGGAAGCGGAGGCCAGAAGAGGAAATGGGAAGGAAAACCCGAGGGTAGTTTCCAAAAGCAGCCAGTTCCGAGTTATCAATATCGAGATGATCCAAGAAAGACTGAGAACAAGTGGTGTGAAAAATGTCGTCGAAAACATGCTGGAAATTGTGTTACGAGCACCCCGTCTCTTGTGTGTTATCAATGCGGGAAGACAGGGCATATGGCTCGAGACTGTTTGGAGAAAAATCGTGTGTGTTTTAATTGTGGGGAAAGTGGTCATATTCGCCCGGATTGCCCAAAGCCGAGAACTGATTCACGTCGCGAGACTCCGAGGGCGGGACGAGGAGATAATCGGGGCGATAGACGAGATAGAGGCGGTGGAAATGTTAGAACTCGAGCTTTCCAGATGACAGTGGAGGAGGCTAGAGAGCGACCAGATGTGATTACAGGTATTTTTAACCTGAATTCTCTTCGAGCTCGTATGGTGTTTGACTCTGGTGCATCAATTTCTTTTGTATCTGTACCTTTCGCGTCTCGAATTAATGTACCGGTGTCTAAAATGAGTGAGAGTCTGATAGTTGATATTGCTGACGGGAGAGATGTTATAGTAAACACTCAGTATACAAATTGTCGGCTTGAAATCAATGGGATTTCTTTCCTTATTGATTTGAAGCCGATGAATACTCGTGCGTTTGATGTAATAGTTGGAATGGACTGGTTAGATAATAATAGGGCAAATATGGATTGTCACGGAAAGATTATTTCCGTGAGAACTCCGAGCGGGTCACAGACGTTAATACGAGGTGAACGCCGTTTTCAACATATTCCGGTTGTATCTTTCGCGAGAGCGCGAAGGTATACCGAAAGAGGTGCTCTTTTGTTTATGGCACATGTTGCCCCAACTGAAACCGAACATCCCATTGTGAAAGATGTTGAGATAGTAAGAGATTTTGCTGATGTTTTTCCTGACGATCTTCCGGGCTTACCGCCAAATCGTCAATTGGAGTTTGTTATCGATTTAGTTCCTGGAGCGAAACCAATAGCTCGAGCACCCTATCGATTGGCGCCGTCCGAAATGGAGGAATTAAAGAAACAACTACAAGAACTTTTGGATCGCGGTTTTATTCGTCCGAGCTCATCTCCGTGGGGTGCGCCGATACTGTTTGTTCGAAAGAAGGATGGTTCTATGCGTATGTGCATAGACTATCGCGAGTTAAACAAAATTACTGTGAAGAATCGTTATCCCCTACCGAGAATAGACGACTTGTTCGATCAATTGGAGGGAGCAGAGTATTTTTCGAAGATTGATTTGAGGTCGGGATATCATCAGCTAAGAGTAAGAGAATCTGACGTCCCGAAGACAGCATTCCGCACCCGGTACGGTCATTACGAGTTTTTAGTAATGCCGTTCGGTTTGACGAATGACCCGGCAGCTTTTATGGATCTGATGAATCGAGCTTGTCATCCATTTTTAGACAAGTTCGTGATAGTGTTTATTGACGATATTTTAATTTATTCCAAGAGCCGGGAGGAGCATAAACAACATTTACAGTTGATTTTAAATCTTCTTCGTAAAGAAAAATTGTATGCAAAATTTTCGAAGTGCGAGTTTTGGATGCAAGAGATCCAGTTTCTTGGTCATGTGATAAATAGAGAAGGAGTTAAAGTGGACCCTGCCAAGATAGAAGCAGTGATGAGTTGGGCACCACCCAAAAATCCGACTGAGGTTCGGAGCTTTTTGGGACTAGCTGGCTATTACCGACGATTTATTGAGAAATTTTCGAGTATTGCCTTGCCCTTAACAAAGCTGACTAGAAAGACAGAGAAGTTTATCTGGGCTGAAGCACAACAAGAAGCTTTTGAAAAACTGAGACAGGCGTTATGCGAAGCTCCGGTGTTAGCTTTACCTCAAGGTGTGGAAGACTTTGTTCTTTTTACCGATGCTTCACAGATCGGTCTTGGATGTGTATTAATGCAAAGGGGGCGAGTAATTGCGTATTCGTCTCGACAGCTGAAGCCTCATGAGCAAATTTATCCAGTACACGATTTGGAGTTAGCCGCCATTGTTTTTGCACTAAAAATCTGGCGACATTACCTTTATGGTGTGAAGTTCCAGATATATTCAGATCATAAGAGTTTAAAATATATGTTTGATCAAAAAGAGCTGAATATGAGACAACAAAGATGGATGAATCTTTTGAAAGATTATGAGTGTGAAATACTTTACCATCCTGGTAAAGCAAATGTAGTGGCAGATGCGTTAAGCCGAAAAGAACCACCTATTCGAGTCGTTTCAGCTCGGATGGGAGTGGTTAGTAAATTACCAGAAATGATTCAATGTGCTCAGAGAGAAGCCAATGACATGAAAAGTGAGAGAATGGTTGGCTATGTAGATAAGCTAGTTGAAAATGCACAAGGAGTGAAGACTTTTCAAGGACGAGTGTGGGTCCCGAGACACGGAGAAACGAGACAGCTGTTACTTGAAGATGCACATTGTACACGATATTCAATCCATCCAGGAAGTACGAAAATGTATAGAAGTTTAAAGCCGTTTTACTGGTGGCCGGGAATGAAACGTGACGTTGGGAGATATGTGGAGAAGTGTCTGACTTGTTTACAAGTAAAGGCAAATCATCAGAGACCATACGGGTTAGTTCAACCACTACCTGTACCGAAGAAAAAGTGGGATGAGATTTCTATGGACTTTATCACCAAGTTACCCCGAACACCACGAGGGTTCGATTCTATATGGGTAATTGTTGATAGATTGACCAAATCAGCACAGTTCATTCCTATACGAGAAGATTATCAAGCGTCCAAATTAGCAGAGATCTATCTTAAGGAGGTGATGAGACGACACGGAGTACCAACCTCTATAGTCTCCGATCGCGATAGTCGTTTTACTTCTCATTTTTGGCAAGGTTTTCAAAAACATTTGGGAACTAAAGCCTTAATGAGTACGGCTTATCATCCGCAGACGGATGGTCAAACAGAGAGAACTATTCAGACGTTAGAAGATATGCTTAGAGCTTCGGTGATTGATTTTGGAGGTAGTTGGGACGACCATCTACCTTTAGCCGAATTTACATATAATAACTCATATCATTCTAGTATTCAAATGGCACCTTTCGAAGCGTTATATGGGTCAATGTGTAGAACACCATCATGTTGGTCAGAAGCGGGAGAGAAGCCACTAGCGGGTCCCGAGATTATAACAGAAACTGAAGCAAAGATAAAAAGCATTCGCGAGCATATGAGAGTTGCTCAACAGCGTCAAAAACAATATGCAGATAAACGAAGAAAACCATTGGAGTTTCAAATTGGAGATATGGTAATGTTAAAAGTGTCTCCATGGAAGGGAATTATTCGCTTTGGTAAACGTGGCAAGCTAAGTCCACGGTTCATCGGACCTTTTCGTGTAATTCAACGAGTAGGAGCAGTAGCTTATAAACTCGAGCTTCCTGACGAACTACGGGGAATTCATAATGTATTTCACATTTCACATCTTCGTAAAACCTTACATGATGAGTCAACACGAGTTTCTTTGAAAGATATCCAGTTAGATCGTAAACTTCAATATCAAGAGCAACCGGAGAAAATTTTAGACAAAAAGATCAAGAAGTTGCGAAATAAAGAGATCGCAGTAGTTAAAGTTCAATGGCGACATCATAGAGGCACAGATGTTACTTGGGAAGGCGAAGAAGAAATGCGGTCAAAGTATCCCTTTCTGTTTCAAGAGATTCCGAGGACGGAATCTTCTGAAGGGGGTAAGAATTTGTAATATCTTAATTTTAAATTATAGAATAATTATGTTAAATATATATTTATACGAGATTAGATGAGTTAAATACGTGAGTTAAAACAAAAAGATGAAATTGACCCTTAAAGGTCGTGTTGGCCAACCCGGGTCGTGTAAGTGCCTTAGAACATCGCGAAGTAGAAATAAACCAAACCAAACCAAAACCCGGGGCGGGTTTTTAAACCCGGATCGAGTTAGGCCGAAACCCGGGTCGGGTTATGAAGGCCGGGTCGAGTTCCGTCAGGAAAAAGAAAAAGGTTTAGCGTAAACCCGGGTCGGGCTGTCAAACCAGGGTCGGGCTGCGGGGTCGGACACGGGTCGGGCTGTCGGACACGGGTCGGGTTTCGTGCCGACCCCACCCCTTTTTAATCACGATTTCACTCATTTTCTTGGGTTATTTCCGAGCCAAAACCTCTCTCTAACCCTAGATACGTTCCTATTTCGTTCTTGGACCAAATTGGAAGGCCAAATCGAGTTGGATTAAAGTGATTTTCGATATTTAGCTTATTGAAGGTAAGGTATTCACTTCTATCCTTTTTGAAAGATTGATTTTGGTCATTTGATTTGGGTTTCGAGTTGTGGTAAAGAACCACCTAAGAATGGTTAGAATTTGATCATATACCCTTGGTTAGATGTGTTGAATGATTCTAAGTTCTTGATTTCAAGGTTAATGAGTTTGATTTCTAAGGTTTCAAACCCTAGATACTCAAATTCGAGAATATACTTTGAATTAGCTTATATATTGATAGTAGGTTGTGGTTATATGTTATATAGAGTCCTTGATGTGATTATTATGAAGTTTTAACGATTGAATTAGTATAAAACTTCTAAATTGGAGGTTTTGAACCTTATAGTGTATGATGTTCATAGATGATGATCTTGTTAGCTATAGATTCTTGGTCTAATGAGTTAGATATGGTTAAATTGTTTTGAGAATGTTGAAGTATGATATGTAATGTCGTTTTGAGCAGATACACATAGGAGGGAAGGAGATACACGAGGCACAGGTGGACCCCGGATTGAACAGACATCAGGTGAGTAGTTATAATTCAATATAAATAGTTTGATTATAACTAAATTGACTTATTGTATATCTTAATTGGTTGAGACAACCAATTAACATGGATTAAACGAGATTGAGGAATTCTTGTTAATCTGATTGCTGAGTTTGATTGAGTACACCAAATGACTGAGATAGTCATTGAAACAGAGATTTGTGATTTAAATTGTGGAAATTTTGATAATTATTAGATTGATTTCTAAACCTTGATATATTTCCTCACTGAGCTTAATTAGCTCATAAAAGTAGTTATATGGTTTGTGTTATAGGTGACAGGGGTAAGAAGATAGCAGAGGGATGATTGCATGGATATGGGACTAGACTTGAACTGTTTGTAAACCTGAATACACTTTTGTATAGTTTTGTAAACGGTCTTTTGTAAACCAGTTTTTGGGACCTGTTGTTTTAAAGTACTTGTTTCTTGATTTCTACTTGTACTTTTGTTGCTTAATCTTGATTATACCATGATCACTGTGTCTATTTTTGAGTGATTATGATGTAATCCAGAGATAAGAAACTGGGTGTTACACTTTACGCACGGTTCCTTTTTTTCTCTTTACCCTTCGCGATTCTTAACCCTAACTCTTGCAAGAACTTGCTTTCCATTGTTCGATTTCTTCATCTAAGGTGTGTATCCTTACTCTAACTCCATCTTCTTCCCCATCTTGGAGCTTAAAAGGGCAAAAATGGTGAAAAAGGAGTTTTTGAAAACCCTAGGTCTGATTTTCTGCACAAACTTTTAATTTCTTCCATGTTTTTGCAGATTAAGCTTGGGGAAGGCAATGATTGAGGAAGAACAAGCTTTTCAACGGTCCAAGATTTGTGATTCTACTCGATTTTGCTCGGATCCGTTAGGTACACTCGCTCCTTGTTGTTCTCTACTTAGAAATTGGTAGTTGGTGTTTGGAGTTGGGATTTTTGAGTTTTGTACATCCGTTTTTGGTGTTTCAACTCTTTTTCCCGCGTTTGTCAATGGATTTTTGAATTGTTCATTGTGGTCCCGTTATGCCCGATCTTGACTTTTCTGTTGACTTTTCCCACGTGCCCATTAATCTTTATTTTTTGCAAATGGAGGGCTCTTCTCGTAAACGCACCAAAACCATCACGAACAAGAAAAAATCCTCTAGACGCCATAGGTCCCCGACTCCAGATTTGTCTCCCATCCTTCCCGACCATTGGGAAGTCGAAGTTGTGGATCAAGCCCACCGCTCTCGATTTGAGGGTCTTTTAGAACGCCAATTTGTAGCGCAAAAATTTGCTCATGTCGATTCCCTACGTGAATTATCTATTCTTAATGAGGTGCAAGCGCTTTTTCAAAACATCGGGTGGGACAATCTCTTAAATTTGAATGCCCCGTCGTATGCACGACCATCTAGGGAAATTCTATCCTCCCTAGCATTCGAAAATGATGTCCTTTCGTTTCGGTTAGCCAATCGCTCCCTTAGCATCCATGTTGACCAAATTGCTGAATTAGTGGGTCAAGACACTGCCGGTACATTAGATTCGTTTGCGTGCCGGGCCAGGCGAGCGGATAATGATGTGCTCAGGCGTGGGTGGTGCGCCATAACTTCCAATCAGGTGTACTACCCCAGTTCAGCCAAAGCCTCTTCGATTATCCACCCCGTCTTAAAAGTTGCTCACTGAATCCTTGCATCGGTTGTGTTTTCTCGGGAGGAACTTAGCACGGTCACTGCAATGGAATTAAAAATCCTTTTGGCCATGATTTCAAGTACTCCCCAACGACCTCATTTTGGGCATTGTGTTGTTAATCGGCTCCAGTGTTTGGCCCATAACAATGCTGGCCAATTCTATGGTGGTGGACTACTAACTTTTATCGTTGAAAGCCCTTTCATCGGTCTTGAGTTCTCGCCTGATGAGCCCATCCTCCCAGGCGGTCACTTCCTAACGTCCTCGGTCCTTGAGACCATGCAATTATTTCGTCGGAGATACGGTGACTTTCTTTGGTCTACCCCCAGTGCCTTAAATGCTGCCGAATTAAGGATAGGTCATCATAATGCTCATCTTCTCCAGCTTGACCCCGATAATCTGAGCCTGACTGATTGGCTCTTGCACGACATCCTTCATCCCGACCAGCCTGCTCCGACCTTTGTGCCACCATCCACTCATGATGCGGGCCCATCCACTACCCACCATGAGGAGGATGATGATCCGTCTTTTGTTGACGGCCGGCTATCCCGCATTGAGGACACTCTTTCCGGCCTTCGCACGGATTATCAAACCCTAAACACAATTGTTCAATCTCTTGACACCCGTTTCGCCACCTTCCATAACGAGTACACCACCAATTGGGGCACCCAACAACAATATTAGGAGCAACAAGCCACACATTGGGAACAACAACATAAACAACATCAAGAGATGTACTCAATGTTCCAAAGTTGGTCTCCTTTTCCGCCCCAATTCCCGCCACCTCCGCCCCTGGAATCTTAGGCGCGTTTCCCCTTTCCAAGCATCGAGGACGATGCTCAATCTTAAGCTTGGGGAGGGGGAATTCATTTCATTTCATTCATTCATGCATTGTATTTTTTGTACAAATTTTTAAAATTTTTTGTAAATACTTAGATTTTTATTTTCAAATTAATTTTCTTTTTCCATATTTTCATGCATTTCATGCATTTAATATATATATATATATATATATATATATATATATATATATATATATATATATATATATATATATATATATATATATATATATATAATAAAATAAAATTTGTTTAGTTGACCTTTCATAGAGTTAGTTGTTTAGTGTTTTACGTCCTGGTATGCTTGTATTTTCATTATATCAAAATAAATGAAAATTGAGCTTACTCCAACATGCTTCGTTAAAACGGAAAATGATAGGGACGAAAACGTTAGGCTCATCTCTCTAGGCGTAAAAGTAGTTTTTACAATGTGAAAGTTATAAATTTTTGAATAAGCCTTGTTGATGCAAAACGAGAAGGGTTAAACATTTTCTTAAAGCAAAGTAACAACTAGGAAGGGGCAACACAGTTCTAAACAAGGTTCATATCCTTTTACTCCCCACTGTACATCTTAGTTTAAAGTCTCGTTAGACCCTACTTGTCCATTCATTCAGTCTTCCCGAAGTGTTCAAATGGCGGGCTCTCTAAACCGCAATTAAAGTCAAGGAGGACTTCAAGAAACCAAAGTCAAACTCAAATCAAGAAGTCCTTTACAAATAATCAAGACGGAGAGTCCAAATCATCATGAAGAAAAATTCAATCAAATCAAGTAAACTCAAATGAAGAAATCACAAACTCAAAGATTAAAGATTGAAGAAGATGTAACACAAAAACTACACCTACAAGCAAGTACATTCAAGAAATCAAGCCAAGTAAAGTCAAATCATAATGAAGTGTACAAGCCAAGACTGAGTGAGGTGATAGGTAGGGTGTAATAACAAAAAAACAAGATTTAGACTGAGGCGTTATTTGGGGGGTTTAGGTCGAGATGAACCCTTTAGGATATAATGTTTCCTTGCTATGAGTTAGCTTGCCTTGGGAAGGTGTTTAAAGTTTCAAAAGTTGGATTGGTAAGGCCTGGGCAGAAATTTATACCTTTCCGACCGTAAGGGCTGATTTTACGCTAGGAGTTTTGTAGGAGAACGTCTTTTGTCCGTGATTCCGTTGAAGCTTTCTTGGAGTAAGAAATAACCATATGTTTCTAATGAAATATATATATATATATATATATATATATATATATATATATATATATATATAGATATATATATATTATATATATATATATATATATATATATATATATATATATATATATATATATATATATATATATATATATATATATATATATATATATATATATATATATATATATATATATATATATATATATATATATATGGTAAAGCTACATGAGATGTGGGACATTGGATAATAAACTTAAAAACTGGGTCAATTAAACAACCAAAAAGATTTTCATTTTTTTTAGTTTAGTAATTTTGCATTATTTTCATCATGGCATCTGAATTTTCATTTCATTTAGATTTCTTTCTGCGTTTTGGCTTAGGATCATAGTCATCAAATCGATTCCCGATTCGTTCTTATTGTTTGTCTTACTTGGGGACAAGTAAGGTCTTAAGCTTGGGGAGATTTGTTAGATGCATTTTATGCATCTTTTCTAGCCCGTTTTTATCTTTGTTTTATTTATTTTTATAGTGTTTTCATGCATATTCATCTAATTTCCGGGAAAAAAAGATATTACATATGTTTGTATTGAATTTCAGGTGGAGATGAACATTTGGAGTGGATTGGAGCTTTGGAAGGTGGAACGTAGCAAGTTGGATGCGTTGGAACTATGGAGCATAAATGGAGCATTTGAAGTAATTGGAAGCAACTTGGGAGCATGGAATTGAAGTTGGAGTCATTTCGGAGCTTAAAAATGAAGAAACGGAGCCTTTTTGAAGAACACGGGTCGTGTAACCCTTACACGGGTCGTGTAGAACTGCAAAAAAAGTGACAAGAACCAACCTGACAGTTACACGGGTCGTGTAATGTTTTACACGGTCGTGTAGTGCCCAGTTCGATATGCATTTGAAATAACACGACCCGTGTTACTTTTACACGGGCCATGTAATCCAGAAAAACTGTTTCTATGACAGTTTTGTGCACGGTTTTAAGGGGGTTTTTGGAGGTTTTTGAGACATACTTCATACCCAACTGTTAGAGTACAAAATTGGAGAGAAAGAATACTTCAAGAACACATTGGGAACAATTGATTTTGCTTTAAAACTTTGTTTGTAAGTACATTTTGGTTAATTTCCTGTTGTTATTTAGTAGAGTTCTAGTCCGAGCATGTGTGGCTAGGACTCTATCTCTTCTGGTTCCTTGAGACTATTGACATAGGATTGTGAAGCATTTGGTTTGAACTATGTTGCATTTTATGTTTAGTAATTCAAGTTTGAAGTTGAATGTTTTAAATGGTTTTTATATTGAGTTCAGTTTGGCCAATTGAATTGATGTATGAATCATGATAGTCATATTCATTTGTAGAACCCGTAATTGTTTTATGAATGGATGTTTGTGACAACATTGGTTTTAGCTTATATAAAGATTGATTCTAATGTAACTTGAATTACATACTTTTACGCATCTGAGCATTTGAGATGTATTAAGTATTGTTGGTTTGTTCAATTAAGTCTTAATGCATTTTTCTAGTATAATTCAAGAGCTGGTTTGAATATTTACTAAGAAAGATAGATGTTGATCAAAGAGCATATTTTGATTACATATTTTATGAACTAAGGGTATTAGAGCTTGTTAATACCCTCGAGAAATCAACTTACATGAAACCCGCACAGTTTATAACCTTAAATTGCAATCTCGTGTTAAATGTGTTTTATGGAACCAGATTCTCATTTTATTGTATTTTACTTGATTAATTTTGAATGTTTAGTAATTTAGTTTTTAATACAGCAAACCCCCCATACATCCATTGTACTAATACTAAAGTTTGGCATTTACTCTTGTCCCGTGTCTCTGTGGACCGACCCTGCTTACCCTTTACTATTTTAATAGGACCGACCCTGCTTACCCTTTACTATTTTATTAGTAAGTGTTGGACATGCGTGGTGACACATGGCACACATGCGTTGCTCCACGTGGCACGTTTGTGTCCATGTTCTCGGTATTTGTGCCGTCGGAGATTTGTACGAAAATTTTGTTGACATTAAAACGTGCGAAATTTTACGACGTTCGGTTTGATATAAAATTTTTGTGTTTACGACTCCCGGTTGTCGCACATCTTTTAATTAAATTTTATTATATATTTAAAATATAACGTTTTAAGAAAATACTGATTTGTCCTTTTCGGATAATTATAACTTTGTCATACGATATCCATTTTTGACGTTCTTTATGTCAATTTGTTCACTTTTTCGAGTAGTATTTGTTTAACTTATCAGATGTCTAATATGACACATTGATCGTTAAAACAATACCTTATATATTATGTTGGTCGTTATTACATGTTCAAGACATCGTTTGTGTGTCAGATTTTACAATTGTCACATCCTCCCCCCGTTAACAGAAATTTCGTCCCGAAATTTAGCTTGCGCTACTGGTTGAAGTGACATCGATGAATAAGTGTGGGTACTTCTGCTTCATTTGATATTCTTGTTCCCAGGTAAATTCTGGACCTCGTCTAGAGTTCCATCGAACTTTTACTATAGGGATGCGGCTTTGTTTAAGTTTCTTGACTTCTTGATCCATGATTTCAATATGTTCTTCGATGAAATTTAGTTTAGCATTAACTTGGATTTTGTCTAGGGGTATGATGAAAGTATCATCGGATAAGCACTTTTTGAGGTTTGATACGTGGAAAACATCGTGTACTTGCTCTAGTTCTTGAGGTAACTTAAGTTTGTAAGCGACATGACCAATCCTTGTGAGGATTTCGAAAGGTCCTATGTATCGTGGATTGAGCTTTCCTCTTTTTCCGAACCGTATTACGCCTTTCCATGGGGAGACTTTTAACATGACTTTATCTCCAACTTGGAATTCCAGAGGTTTTCGTCTAACATCAGAATAGCTTTTCTGACGGTCGCGTGCATCTTTTAATCTATCCCTGATTTTGATTTCTTTTTCCGTGGTTTCTTGTATGATTTTTGGGCCAGTAATTTGACTATCACCAATTTCTGCCCAGCATACCAGTGATCGACATTTGTGTCCGTATAAAGCCTCGAAGGGCGCAGCCTTGATGCTAGTATGGTAACTGTTGTTGTAAGAAAACTCAGCCAAAGGTAGGTGAGAATCCCATGTGTTACCAAAGTCGATTATGAAAGCACGGAGCATATCTTCCAGAGTTTGAATGGTTCTTTCACTTTGGCCATCGGTTTGAGGGTGGTAAGCTGTGCTCATATTCAAACGTGTTCCTAAGGCTTTTTGTAACGTTTGCCATAATCGCGAGGTGAATTTACTATCTTTATCAGAGATGATGGACATAGGTATTCCGTGCATCTTGACAATTTCTTTAAGATAGATTTTCGTCAGTTTCTCCATTTTATCATTCACCTTGATAGGTAGGAAATGGGTGGATTTCGTCAAGCGGTCGACAATCACCCAAATTGTGTCACGACCACTTGAAGTTCTGGGTAACTTTGTGATGAAATCCATGGAGATTTGTTCCTATTTCTATTTGGGTATTTCTGGTTGTTGAAGTAACCCGGAAGGTTTCTGATATTCTGCCTTGACTTTAGAGCAAGTCAAGTATTTACTGACATAGGTGGAAATTTCAGCTTTCATATTCGGCCACCAGTATAACTTTTTCAAGTCTAGGTACATCTTGTCTGAGCCAGGATGAATCGAATATCTTGATGTATGAGCTTCATCCATGACTAGCTTTCTAAAGCCTCCGAACATTGGCGTCCAGATTCTGTTCATGAGGTACCGAGTTCCATTGCTCTTGATTTCGAATTGTTTATCCATGCGGCGTAGGGATTCATTAACGACATTTTCTGCTCGTAATGCCTCTATCTGAGCATCTCGGATTTGAGTGGCAAGATTCGAGCGAATGGTCATTGTGAGTGCTCGAATACGTAGTGGCTTGGTTAGTACCTTTCTGCTTAAGGCATCTGCTACTATATTTGCCTTGCATGGATGATAGCGGATTTCACAATCATAGTCGTTCAACAATTCTATCCATCTTCGCTGCCTCATCTTGGGTTCTTTTTTATCGAAGATGTGTTGAAGACTCTTGTGATCTGTGAATATGGTACTCTTGGTACCGTATAGGTAATGCCTCCAGATCTTCAAAGCAAAAACTATTACTCCCAGTTCCAGATCATGAGTGGTGTAATTGTTCTCATGGGGTTTCAATTGTCTGGAAGCGTAGGAAATAACTTTCTCTCTCTGCATTAATACACATCCCAATCCTTGATGTGACGTGTCGCAGTATACGACAACATCTACTTTAGTCGTTGGAATGCAGTTTCTTGTTGGTCTTCCTACACAAACTTCTTATCTTTTTGTGTTAGTGTGGAGAGAGGTTTGGCTATTTTAGAGAAATTCTCAATAAATCTTCTGTAATAGCCGGCTAAACCTAAAAATTGGCGTATCTCTGTTGGGGTCTTTGGTGTTTCCCAGTTCTTAATTGCATCTATCTTGGAAGGGTCAACGTGAATACCCTTACTGTTTACCACATGACCAATGAATTGTACTTCTCTTATCCTGAATTCATATTTTGAAAATTTGGCGTACAACTTCTCTTGGCGTAGCAATTCCAAGATGATACGTAGATGTTGGCCGTGTTCTTCCTTGGTTCGTGAGTATATCAATATATCATCAATAAAAACGATCACAAATTTATCTAAGTAGGGCTTGCAGACATGGTTCATGAGATCAATGAATACTGCTGGTGTATTAGTAAATCCAAATGGCATAACTAGGAACTCATAGTGACAATATCGAGTTCTAAATGCACTCTTTGGAATATCTTCTTCTTGCACCTTAACTGATGATATCCTGATCTCAAGTCGATCTTTGCATAATAGTTTGAACCTTGGAGTTGGTCAAATAGATCATCAATCCTTGGGAGAGGATACAGGTTCTTGATGGTTATTTTATTCAACTCACGATAATCGATAAACATTCGAAAACTACCATCTTTCTTCATGAAAAAAAAACTGGAGCTCCCCAAGGTGAGAAGCTTGGTCTAATGAAGCCTTTGTCAAGAAGTTCTTGTAGTTGGCTGGACAGTTCTTGCATTTCTGATCGTGCCAGTCTGTAAGGGGATTTAGCTACTGGGCTTGCCCTAGGGACTAGGTTAACTCGAAATTCGACCTGTCTGGATGGAGGTAGTCCGGGTAAATCTTCCGGAAATAATTCTGGGAAGTCTCGTACCTCAGGAATATCTTTGATCTTTTTGCCCTCTTTACTTTTATCTACCACGTGTGCTAGAAAGGCACAGTACTTTTTGTGGAGATATTTCTGGGCTTTACTGCAAGAGATAAGTTGTAGATTCTTTCCTGGTTTGTCTCCGTAGATGATGAGAGTTTCATTGTTTGGTAGGGGTAATCGAATGGCTTTCTCATAACACATAAGCTCCGCATGATGTAGGTGAAGGGTTTTATGCAAATCTATAAACTAAAACCCTAAGTTCACATGCAACCTATGAGGATCTATGTTTTCTACTATTGAACATATAAATATTTCCTAAAAGGCCACAAGAAAAATTACTAAAGAATAAAATCAAAAAACTAACCTTTTAGTTGTTTCTTGCAAGTTAAGCAATGCAAGTGCCTTGCCTCAAATGAAGTTACACCCAAAACTAGGGTTTTCGAAAGTTCCATAGAGAGGGAAGAGTGGAAAAAGTCGTGACTTTTATGGTGCCTAGGGGTCTCTATTTATAGTTTCCAAGTGGCCACCAGATAAGCCTTTAGAGATAAACCTTTTTGAATTCAAATAAGATAAACCTTTATATATCAATTCAAATCTATTTATCCTAACATATAATAATCGAAATTATGGATAATCCCTCCATAATTTCGTTGGCCACTTAAACTACTATAATTGTTACTTACTCAACTATTGAATAATTACAATTCAGCCCCTGCACTTTTAATTAATCAAATTAATCATCAAATTAATTCCAATTAATTCCAGATTAATTTCTAATTAATTAATATAGTTTCTAATTAATATATTATCTCCGTAATATATTATTAAACTATTTATTTTATTTCTATTGATTTATTAATCATATAATAAATCAATATTTCTCTCTCCTGGATTTTCTGCTAAACCTCTAGCCATGAGGGCAACCCAAATGGACTTTGCTACTATCAATTAGGTAAATACAAATTATTAGTCATGGCTTAGACACCTACTCGAACAGTCTCTCACTTGGATAAGTCTATGACTATAATTACTAATTTAACCTCTAATTAATCAGCAAACTGAAGCTTCCTAGAAACTGCTGTCGAACTCTGACCTAGTCAGTTCTGTCCATAGATAAGTGATCATATGATCCTTCGTCCAACAAGATATTTTTCTGACACGAGACATGGATTGAGATCAATCTCTGTCTGATACTCTGTTTCCCGATTTTCGATTCTGCTTATGACTTTAGGACTTCTAATTGAACACATCAATTTAGTCCAGGCTGGCCAGCACTTTAGTCAACTTCAAAATCATCGAGAGGCCTACAAATATCTGTTTCCCGTCAGGGTCAAGGAATGAATAAGCTTCGACTCATATGCTTATATCTTTTATCAGTCAAATCATTCACAACAACACGTTTTATAACATCGAGTTACCGATGCGTTTTCGTATTATCAATGAACAACTGCCTTGTAAATTGTAAGTCATATCTCTCCGCTTCAAGATCATAAGATATTATCGTCTCAAACATTGCTTGTGATATAATCCATGAAGCAATCTGTTGAGCGTGAGTTTATCCAATACTGAAATCTCTATTTCTAAGTACTCATGAATGTTGTAGCAATCTTATTGCTATGTCTAACTCCTTATACAATCTACAACCAATTCATGACAGCCTTGATTCAATACTTACTTCCCAAAGTATGAGCGACTGTGGACCTTTCTGAATAATTAAATTATTTGGAAAGTAAAACATGCGAAAGCGAAACATAAAGATCTGACTGGCAGCTACTCATGCTTATTACCAAGTCTCCACGAGATAATCACCAAGTCGGATCTTGTCATAAACTATTATCGGTTTCAAGATTTATTTTAAACTTTGAATTCTAATTTTATAGTTATGTCTTTATGAAACTTTTCACTCTTTCTATGTATCCAAAGTATCTTATACTTATACACTTTATTGGAGATGATTCAATCAAATGCTCTTCCGATAACATCTCAATATGTTATCCTGTCAATTTCTCTATTAACTCCATTCTGGTAATGTGTACTATGACTTCCCATGGTTCTGGGGTCTTTAGTCCACTTGACTGCACCCTAAGACTGTTTCGAGGTGTTATGATGTGCCGGTGAACCACACGCGCTCCATCAGAATACCAACGAGATTCTTTAACCATGAAGTCCTTTAACATCATGTCCTGACATTAATAATTACCACTTTGATCTTTCAAATTAACACTATCACTTTCACCCCAATCATTTCCCAATGAATTCTCACTTGAGTTCAAATAATCTATCCAGTATTCCCAGCCAGACAATGTCCTGAATCCAACTTACTATGCCCTAAGCATCAAGTCACCAGGATATGTTCATGACATTATGATCGATCCAAGAAACTTGCGGAACCCGATCCAATCTTATTCCAAACCCTTTCGGAATCCAAAGATTATTTATAATCCTTGTGTAATGATTTCGAAAACTATTTCCTTTCGGAGACTCTACTCATGCATCTTGAATCTTATCAAGATCATGCTTACAATGGCTAGGTCTATGCTGACGATTTCATCTATCCAATAGATGTCTGTGAATTACGTGAGTGTGTTGCACCTTCTTTATTTCATGCCAAGTCATCACACTTTGCGATGATAGGAAACTCTTTTCCTGGGCTATACATCTTGAATCTCATCAAGATCACGTTGGCAGAGTTTCGATCTATCTCATAGACGTTTACAACCACCTGAGTTTGCTGTATCTCTATTAAGTCTTTCATAGCGATCCATCTCTTAACACCAAGTCATTACACTTTGTAATGAAAAGAGACGTTTCCTAGAAACAGTATGTAACCCACTTATGGAGATAGTAGATAACAGCGACACTCCCACTGGCTTTGACATGGTTATGGACTATTCAAAAAATCCAGGACTTATGGCATATTTTGAGAATTCAAACCTTTCTGATATCTTAATGGAAATCTTTCAGTCCTTTCTCAAAAATCCAATCCTTTGGCATATTTTTGAGAATCTGAATATCCTTTCTTGCGAGATGCCCGTGGGGAAATCCCAGGCCCATGCACCTTTGTATTGGGACACGTGAAGTACAACCAATTGTGTTCTATATCAAGATTCGAGCAATGCACAGCAACAGGTGTGTCCGTTGCTCTTAATCTCAATGTCTTTTACATATCTATGTAAACTTATGACTTTGTTAACTTTGTTCTAGACTCGCAATCTTCAGTTGACTCTAAGTCAACTGATTCCAAAATCCTATCCTCCGGATTTTTGGGTGATTCATTTCTTGCCACATGTGATTTATAAAGAACTTAATCCTCATCTGACTCTAAGTCAGATGATTCCAAAGTCCTGACCAACTGGACCTTTGGTTGATTCATTTCTTGACACATTAAGAACTCAATTCATCAAGTGACTCTAAGTCAAATGATTCCAAAGTCCTGTCCAACTGGACCTTTAGTTGAAATGATTCTTATAACATTTGTATTAACAATCATAAATGACACAATTCTTGTATCCAAACATTTTGGATGCATCAACATTCAAGTTATTACTAATCATACATTCAACACATTCATATAACATTTCAAGGACAATTTCAGACAACAGGTGTTAAAAGAAAATTGACAATTTTATTAAAAACAAAAATCCTTGAACAATGTAATATATGATAGACAATGTCAAAATGCATCTAAAGGCTAATAACAATATTTTAATATCTATCTAAACCTCAAAACTGCACGAGTTGGAGATCCAATCCAAATGTGCTCCTATGCGCCAGAGTCCCGTGCTTTATTGATTCCCTGTATACAAACCAAAATGTGACTATCACATTATGTATCAAGAAATCTTGGAACATGAGTTTTGAGGTTTTTAGATATACCTGAGCTTTCAAAATATTTGGAGCGTCTTCCAATCTTTCCGTGACTGTATCCGATTTAGTGGATTCCCAGTTTGAGACATGTCCGGACGATCTCGACTGTTTCTTGTTACGTCTCTTTACTGGACTTAATCCAGAAGTAGCTGAGCCATTGGAGCTATGCCTGTCCAAGAGTGACTCATATAAAGTCAACAGTGGACGCATTTCCATAAGGGTCCTTTTCTGGTCTTCGTTTCTATACGTTTGAATGAACAGATCGTACTTGCTAGTCAACGAGGCGAGTAGAAAGTTAACACTCATCTCCTGACTTATGGAATAACCAAGTTTGAACAATTAGCCTATGTATGCTTCAATCTGAAGAACATGCGAATTGATGCTACTTCCTTCTTTTAGCGTGCACTCTGCAAGTCTTTTGAAGATCCTAGCTCGTTCCTCTTCAACTGGTTTTTGGAACCTTTCCTCAACCAGTTGCATTAACTCATATGGCCCCAAGGATTCAAAACCCTTGCGGAACTCGGGGTCAATGGTCAACAGCATAAGGTCACGAATCTTTTCGGATTCATCAACTAAGAAGTTATGCTTATCATAAGAACCTTTTATGATGACTTGTTCTGGTGGGACCGGGATCGGATACTCGGTGAGATGTAGCTTGCCAGCAATACCGAAAATCAGTCTCCAATTACGAAGCCATTCCTTACAGTTGAGGCCAGTCAGCCTTTCCATATATGGCAGGTGCATTCTGATGCTTTCAGAAATGGGTGAAGGAGGAGAATGAGGAGAATTGACACTTGACATCTATAAAAGAAACAAAATTTATTAGTTTAATTGATCCTTTTAAATAATTACCCAATTTGTTATTTAATAAGGCTAGGATCCAAATTACCCCAACTATGGTGTGAAGAAGGATGCCGTAATCACAACATAATGGTCATTAAGGTAGATAAAACACTTATCAATTCCATCTTATGAAATTCCTAGATTTGTTGAGATTCATTAAACTTTTCAACGACATGTTTAATCTTGGATGTGCTCCACTGTTTGTGACTGGGATGCCGAGGATCACAAACTGGATGTGAATAACCATGCAAATTAGCTTGGTACTCTCGGGTTAATTATCATCTCTAATTGATGTGTCGGTAAACCACACACGCTCCATCAACAATGATAACACCCGGGAAACCCATTGCAACTCTTTATAAACCCCTATTGGTGTGCCGGTAAACCACACACGCTCCACCAATGTTTCATAAAGTGCAATGTGCAATTTCATGGATTAGCACCAATTCACATTTTTCCTAAAGTAACTAGAGTTGGGTTTTATTAAGCTGTTCCAGTACTTTGAATAATATCATTATACTTTTAATGAGATAAGGCGGTCCTATCAAACCCGTTCGGCTAACGACCCTCCACTGATCAGGCGAGCGGTGGGTGAGAGTGGACACCCATTAGACTGCCATTTTATAGGCAGTCTCCTTATACCCACTTTATAGATCAGTTTCGTGAATGAGGCCTACTATTGATTTGACTAACCACTAAATCTTATATATAATATTAACTTTTAATTATAATATATATAAGATGAATTTTAAACCTTTTAAAATGTTTCTGGTTTATCTTTTAATTTATTGGAATTTAAACTATAAAATTTAAAATTAAATTAAACCTTTAATTTGATTTAATTCATCATTTAATTAAACAATTAATTAAATTAATTAAATCCACATATTTTAGACTTTTAAAATATTCCTAGATTTATCCTTTAATTTTTCGAAATTTAAAACCTTTAAATTTAAAATTAAATTAAATCATTAATTATCTTTTAATTAAACAATTAATTAAATTAATTAAATTTAGATAGGTATTGCAAATTAATCAAATTAATTTAAACCTATCTTAAACCCCCTAACAATCGAAAATCAAATAATGGGTTTAAGGTTATCCAATTATTAAATAAACAAAGTTACCAAAAATAGAATACCTTCTAAAACCCTAGGCTATCTTCGAAAATTATATGGGGAGGGGCTAGGGTTTCAAAAACCTTAACCCTAGAAATCGATTTGCCTCAATTAGGGTTTAGAAACAATAAACCCTAAAAATTAGGAAAAACCTATTACAACAATTCAATAAGAAAACAGACAAAAGCTCTGATACCACTAAAGGGTTTTATGTAAATCTATGAACTAAAACCCTAAGTTCACATGCAACCTATGAGGATCTATGTTTTCTACTATTGAACATATAAATATTTCCTAAAAGGTCACAAGAAAAATTACTAAAGAATAAAATCAGAAAACTAACCTTTTAGTTGTTTATTGTAAGTTAAGCAACGCAAGTGCCTTGCCTCAAATGAAGTCACACCCAAAACTAGGGTTTTCGAAAGTTCCAGAGAGAGGGAAGAGTGGAAAAAGTCGTGGCTTTTATGGTGCCTAGGGGTCTCTATTTATAGTTTCCAAGTGGCCACTAGATAAGCCTTTAGAGATAAACCTTTTTGAATTCAAATAAGATAAACCTTTATCTATCAATTCAAATCTATTTATCCTAACATATAATAATCGAAATTATGGATAATCCCTCCATAATTTCGTTGGCCACTTAAACTACTATAATTGTTACTTACTCAACTATTGAATAATTACAATTCAGCCCCTGCACTTTTAATTAATCAAATTAATCACCAAATTAATTCCAATTAATTTCAGATTAATTTCTAATTAATTAATATAGTTTCTAATTAAAATATTATCTCCATAATATATTATTAAACTATTTATTTTATTTCTATTGATTTATTAATCATATAATAAATCAATCTTTCTCTCTCCTGGATTTTCTGCTAAACCTCTAGCCATGAGGGCAACCCAAAGGGACTTTGCTACTATCAATGAGGTAAATACAAATTATTAGTCATGGCTTAGACACCTAATCCAACAGTAGGGACATCCAATCCATACCAATTATGACATCGAAACTCCCGATAGTCATTGGCATCAGGTCGACACGGAAGACATGGTCATTTAGGGTTAGGTTACAATCTATTAATTTTTCATAAGTATGGCCGGTTTGACAGTTGGCCATTTCTACCATGTATGGTTTGTTTAGTTTAATGGCTTTGTGATTTAAAAGATTTTTAAACTTTGGAGATACGTAGCTCATGTCAGAGCCAGAATCGAATAAAGGGGTGTTTACTCCTATTGGTGGGACTGGATTTGTAGTTGGTGGGGTTAGATTCGGAATTCGTCGGAAACGACTCGGAGTGGTTCGTGATTGCCTAATTGGTACAGATTCAGGTTCCGCTTAGGAAACCGGACGATTCCGGGTAGTGCATCGGGGAGGCGTGTTTCTGTTTTTGGTAGATAATATAAGATTTAAATGTTTAAAGTTTAATTTACGCAAAAACACTTGATAATAATATTATATATGCATCATAATTTTGTACATCATTCTACAAACAGTGTTATCCGATAAATTTTACCCATTATCTTACATTCATCCATTCACTACTACGATTACGCCTACTTTTATTTTTACATATCTGCGCTATAATGAAAGCTTGCTGCTGGAGGAAGTGGGAATAGTTGTAGAGGTTCCCCTGGCGTGTAGTCTGGTAAGGGTACGTACTCATTGTATGATATTATCGAGTTAGCTTGCTGATGTATTACGAAGTCGTCGTTTTCGATTGGATCCATGGGTGCGTACCAAACGAAAAGAATGTTTTTTAACATTTTTGGAAATAACTAAGGAAAGTCGCGGATAGCGTAATACGTATAATCATTCGTATTTGTATATGTATCCTATCTGTGATGTTCCTAAAACTTTAAAATTTCTAAAGGTATTGATTATTTCATTATTGGTTTGCGACCTCATTTTGTCAGACCATTTCGATAACTCCATTCTGTAATGCAGGAAAGAGGCGGGGGAGGGGGGATGATAGGCGCTAGGCTCTTTAACAACCGCCCCCCTTAGGGAACATTAAGGACCGTCCTATACCTCTTTAGAGCAAATAAGAATGGATGGGTCTAGTCATGATCTGACTAATGATGTCTAGTATTATAATATATATATATATATATATATATATATATATATATATATATATATATATATATATATATATATATATATATATATATATATATATATATATAATAATTATATATATATATATATATATATATATATATATATATATATATATATATATATATATATATATATATATACACATATATATATATTAGCTTTTATAGAACCTATGACTATAGTTGTAATACCCTATGGTTTACTTAATTCTCTATAGTCAATGGCTCTGATACCACTCTGTCACACCCCCGGCTAGTGGCTGAATTATCGAGCGGTAATGACGGTAAACAGTTTGTTATCACAACCATTGCACAATTTCAATATTAAACAAACATTATATATATATATATATATATATATATATATATATATATATATATATATATATATATATATATATATATATATATATATCAGAGTAATATTACATTGTGACCCAACGTTTGACAAAAACGTTGCCCTATTATTTTAATACATGAAGCTATTTGATTTATTGCGCAAACCAAAAAGTTCCTACAGTTCAGTTTGCTCAAAACCCTCCGCATCTTTAATTGTTTCCTGGGAACACAATATCACTTTGAAAAGTCAACATAAAGTTGGTGAGTTTACAGGTTTTTATAAAAAATTTGGGTATCTCCACTGTTTAAAAACCTTTATATATATATATATATATATATATATATATATATATATATATATATATATATATATATATATATATATATATATATATATATATATATATATATATATATATATAAATTTATGGTATTTCCCACGAACCGAGCTACAGTGCTACTTAGAGCCTTATAACCGAGCTATCCTGACGTAAAATGGCCCCTCTTGACGTTTTGTCGGACGTTGAAGGTGTACTCGAGATGTCAACACCCAAGACAGTTCAGAAGAGTCATATATATCGACCACATGGGTGGGTTTGCCTAACTGTACACATATACCTGACCTCTCTAGCCCTTCCTTCGTAAGGTTAAGGGTTATAAGTCTAGGGGACTTATGACAATTACTCTAGCAACACAATGAGCTTTTGTTGTTCGCGTATAAGTAATTTTTGTATATTTGTTTTATAAACAAAGTATACCTTATATATATATATATATATATATATATATATATATATATATATATATATATATATATATATATATATATATATATATATATATATATATATATATATATATATATATATATATATATATATATATATATATATATATATATATCGCATCTCAGTTAATTAAAAGTGTATTAAAGTATATCTTTTTAGCGTTAACGTATCGCAACAATATATTTACTTTTCGTAATTCATAATAATAATATTATTATTATCTTCTATAATAACAATAATATTATTTCATTATTTTTATCAACACATATTGTGATATTTCGTGCTTTAGAGACGATACTCTCCACATATATTAAACGTAATTAAAAACAAATATATCTTATTTTGACATGTATTCCCCCTATATATGAAAATAATAAAAGCGACAAAAGCGAGGGGCCGTAAACTCACCGTAGGGTGTTCGCAGAATTTTTCCGAAAAAGCGGAGTGGCGGTCGACGGCGGCGGACGGCAGGCGGCGACGGAGGGAGTTGGTGATTGGAAGTAGAGGAGAGAGTGGTGGTGATGATGGAGAAGTCTCCTGCTCCATTCTATTTATACTAGTTTCAAAATCCAACCTCGAAAAACGTGTCGCCACCTCGTGCCGGTGTGTCGCGCATGCGTCGTCCGATGGAATGCGTCGCGACATGCAGTTAGTAAGTGTTGCACATGCGTGGTGACACATGGCACACATGCGTTGCTCCACGTGGCGCGTTTGTGTCCATGTTCTCGGTATTTGTGCCGTCGGAGATTTGTACGAAAATTTTGTTGACACTAAAACGTGCGAAATTTTACGACGTTCGATTTGATATAAAATTTTTGTGTTTAGGACTCCCGGTTGTCGCACATCTTTAATTAAATTTTATTATATATATATAATATAACGTTTTACGAAAATACTGATTTGTCATTTTCGGATAATTATAACTTTGTCATACGATATCTATTTTTGACGTTCTTTATGTCAATTTGTTCATTTTTTCGAGTAGTATTTTTTTAACTTATCATAAGTCTAATATGACACATTGATCGTTAAAACAATACCTTATATATTCTGTTGGTCGTTATTATGTGTTCAGGGCGTCGTTTGGGTGTTAGATTTTACAATTGTCATAGTTGCCGGAGTGATTGCCTATTTTCGCTTGTGAGGTGGCTTAGTGGCTGGAGTGTGCCTAAGTGGCTGGAGTGATTGCCAGTGTGGCTGGTGAGGTGCCTAAGTGGCTTGAGTCTCCCTAAGTGGCTGGGGTGATTGCATGTGTGGCTGGATATTGCCTTATTGGCTTGATAGTTCCTGTGTGGCTAGATATTGCCTTTATGGCTGAATATTGTCTATATAACTGGGTATTGCCTACGTGGCTAGATAGTGCTTGAATGGTCAATCCATGAAAACACACGATAAGTATTATGTAGTATATAATGATAAGTATCATTTTAGATCACACGACATATATAATAAATAAGTATACTTGAATGAGCCTAGGTGACTAGATAATAAGCTTGATGGCTAGATTGTTTGCCTATATAGTTAGGAGAATACCTGCATCGTTGGGTTATATGTCGAAGGTTTGGGTCTTGAGCTTGAATGTCTAAGTGTTTCTTAAATATCTGGTTACAGCTTGCAAAACTAGGTACGGTTAACAAGGTAAACAAATATTTATAATGGTGAGATTGAACATATTGGATACCCCGGGTGGTTTGTTATTATTATAGCTTACTATTTTGTGTCATGTAGAAATTTAATATCAAATTATGTTATTGACACATTGTGCGGCTATGATATGACTGCTATGAATTAGGTTACTCACTCAGCTTTCATAGCTCACAATTATTATTGGTCTGTTTTGTAGTAATAGAGTAGTGCAACGCCTAAATAGGATCATAAAGTGATTCTTGAAGATATCTCCTAGTAGTTCCAAGACACGAATATAAAAATGTTGTAATTTTATATAGATAAGCCATAAAATTTAGGTATACTCGGTGTCAATATTAGGGAGTTACAAGCTCGTATCGAAAGGGGTTGAGAGAATTAAACACATGAGTTAGTGTTTAGTCTCAACTCGGATTGATTAGTAATGGAAATTTAGATATGTTGGAAAGATAACTTGGATGAGGTAAAGAGTTACTATAGCTTACTTGTATAAGGTAGATTAGAGGCGAGTCCTTTGACTAAGATTGATGAGAACGGGTTCATGAAGGAGTGAATTTTGGAATTTATGAGAAGTATTAGGGAACACTTGTCAATTGGAAAAAGGTTGCCTTCTGACATTGTTATGATACTCTGTGGTGTGCATATGCTATAAAGGAATACGTTGATTTGATGACTTGACCTAAGATTTAAGTCTGGGAGTCGGAAGCATTAGCTAAACAATTGGTATAAATCTTAATTGCATGGTCATGTTGATTTAATTCACTAGTGAAGGTTGGGTTACAGCCTATTTGTTTGGAATGGATCGGATTGAAATCTTGTAAACAATACTAGTGGAAGACAACCCTTTGGAGCTGTGATGTGGAAAACGGTTATTTCTTTACCCTTCCCTCGACTTCTTTACGGACATTCGTGTAGGTTTAACTGAAGTTTTGAAAATGGACCTGGAATGTCAGCTGAATATACATGTTTGCACATAGGTGCGCGATGATAATAATTTTAAGCTTTGATGAAAAATGAACGAACAATGGTCAAATTCGACTAGCGACATGTGAACTAAGGATAGTGGCCTTACGATGACAGGGATCAAAACGGAGGTCACTCCGTCGATAAGGCAGTACCTTGTAAAATGGTACAAGGGAAAGTTAATTCTTCTAAGCCTTAAAGAATCCTCTAGATGATGGCGATTGTGATCTGGGTAGTTGAAGATGTTAGAGGCTTGCTGGTTTTCTTGAAGATAAGCCTTGTTAGCGATTAAGTTTGCTGATGTGTTATTATCATTACAGATTGGTATACGTCTCGAGCAAAACAGATGTTATTATTATTGATAATCATTGAGAATTTGGTTGTACAATGGACCCTATGTCACCATTTTTGGAAGAGATATAAGTGAAAAGCTAGATATTGGTTAGTGTAAAAGGGTGTTATTGTTGCCAAAGTGAAATGTAATAATGATTCTTGATTCAGATGTGAAGTTAAATCAGAATACTTGAGGGCACGAAACTATTAAACAATCTCTTAATAGGTTCGAAGCCGAAGTGAAATTAAGCAAGATCCTTTTGAGCCTCTTTGAATAATGTAAGCTTCCTGGGTTTGTGGACCTTATTGTTGGTCCACGATTTATTGTTGAGTTCAATGAACTTTAGTTGTTATCCTAAGAGGATAAGGAATGTGGTACCTAAGAGAATGCATCCAATGTCTTTCATGATCACTAGTTGAGTAATTTTATTCCTTGAGAATTATTTGGATGCTTTGAGCTACTGATGTTGATGTTTCTGCTTCGGCACTAAGAGATGTCTTCGTAAGGAGGGATAGGGGTTGATGTCAGGCCTTCAATAAGTTAAAAGTACGATACTTACATAAATACCTTAAGATTTATGGTATTCAAGTATGAGAACTTAAAGTAGAGTATATGGTGTGGAATGCTATTAAAATCACACCAAATGATCTAATAAATGTGTTTAGGCATTAAGAAGAACTCAAATATTAGTACTTACCTAAGGTGAGACTTTAATAAGGTATAATAGATTAAATGGAAGTTAAGTATGAGTGTAAACGATAGGTTCATGTGTGTTTCCCCATATGTGAATCATAAGTAAGGATGTATATATGTCTAATAATGAGAAATGAACATATGCTGTTGAACATATATATACATGTTTTGGATGAAGTAATTACACTTAAAAAGGATATTTCTAGTTCTAGGAGAAATTTTATTGATGCACAGATGGATCTCAAGACGGTACATTTTTGTGTTGTAATATATGTTTTTGTTTCTATTTGTAAGGTTGTACAAAAACAAATGCAAGATACTATAAATTTATGTATGATTGTTTAAATGGATCTCACTACTATATATTTGTGTGTTATAAGACATGTTTCTAATTCTATTTGTGTGGTTTTACAAAACGAACTCAATATTGTAAAAAAGATGTACGACTATAAAAAGTAAATGTGCCCTTGTACAAATTGGTTTGACTTGATGACCTTTTATTTAAGTGAATAAAAGACAGGATTTTGGGCATTTCGCCCCATTTCACTTCTAGATCTATATGTGTGTATTTATGGTACAATTTTGGAGCTAATAAGGTTTTTAGATCATTTAGATAGGATATCTGACTCATTTTAGGTGGATTAAAATCCCCAAATTGAGGTATATTATTTAACTGACTTTTCTTATGATGTTGAAAGTTAGGGTTTGTCAAATTGGAGGGTTTTGGGGGTCATAAACTAGCTAGGTGGAAACCCCTAAATACATGTGAAAGTTATGAGTTATTGATATCTAATAATGAAGATAATCTATCAGTGAGAGTTTCAATCACTAATTTGGGATGCATGGATGGTTAGAACCCTAAATTAGGGATGTTATGAGTAAATTATTGGGTTTAGGTGGCGAAACACTAAACAAACCATGGGTTATACTTGAAAAGTGATATAAAAGTGTAAATGTTATATTTAACAATAGTGTAACATATTGTTGGAATATAAAGGAAAATGGTAAACTAAAATATTTGAGATAAGGTGTTTTAAGGTGAAATAGATTAATGTTATGTTGTAATAGATGAGAGGAGGTTGTGTTTGACTATCCTTCATGTGAGTGGTCCTAATATTTTATTCTAAACCAAATTAAGTATAAAGAGTATCACATGAGTATGTTTTTGTGGTGTATATACTTGGGTTGAACATGAGAATTGATGACAACTCCTTATATAGGTACTATAGAGCAAAAGGAGTGAGTGACATAATAATTGACGGAAGACATAAGTGAGTCACATGATAATTGATGTAAAGCATCTGTGATCATCCAACTAAAGTGAGTGGCATGATAATTGATTGCTACCAAAAGTTCATACATGATTATACTAAGTAAAGATATTGTGATTTTGAGTTGTTTCATCTCAAGTGAAAGCTTGAGTAGAGTCCATAGTTAGGAAAAGTTTGAGTAGAGCCTTTCATCCAAAGTAGAGGACACAAGAACCATCTCAACCTGTTGGAAAAACTAAGTGGAACCAAAGATATAGTCAAGCTTGGGTGGAGGCTATCCAACTCGAGGACAAGCTCAAGTATATCCCAAATGTATGTTGAAACTTGCGTGTCGCATATTATTTTAAGTAGAAGATTCTAGGAGAGGCTAAGTTGGAGGAGGTTTAGTTAGTCTGGATCATGGTTAGGAAGGTTATATATTTCATTTCATATACATTACGTCTCATTGCATAACATGGAATTACATTCACATTATGAGTAATTGTGTACATTTTATGTGACATTGATGTATTATCTTCTTATAATATATTATCATTATTACCCTCTAAGTTATATTCTTACGCTTACTATGTTGAAATGTGTTTTAGAAACAGGGCTTCGTATGAAAGGGAAGGGGTGGGGGTGGGGGGGGGGGGTCTTATTAGACCAATATTAGAATATTTAGAAGAACGTTTAGCATTTGTGCTCACGTTGGAAAACCGGTTCATGCTCTTAGCCATTTTTGTATGCATGTGTGGAGCAAGTGGTAACAAAATTTTAGTCCCCTTTGAGAAAAAGTTACAACCATTTGAGAACGATTTATTAAATATAATAAACCCGTTGGAAGAATTTTTAGGCATAATTTTGAGAATTGGGTGTTACACTTGAGATGGTAACAAGAAAAAGGGATTATGTCATAAAAGCCCTCAATTTTATCAAAAATGTTTGATTTTGCCCTTTTATGCATTTTTGGCAGAAATGTTTGGTTTTACCCTTTTATGCATTTTTGGATTATTTAAACCCTTAATTTTGATAGGTCTATAGTGGTTCATAAGGGTAAAGCCGAACATTTCTGTCAAACTTAACGGTTTTAATGAACCAAAAATAAACATAAGGGCTTTTATAAAACAGAACATTCTAGAAAAACTTAAGGGCTTTTATGGCATTATCCCCAAGAAAATGTTTTAATTTTCTTGGGGTGGAGATAGTAACGAGGAAAATATATCATGTGTCAAGTGGTATAATGTTTCGGTGGAAAAACGTTTTTCTTTTACTTTGTTAATTCCACTAAGAATACATTATAACACCCCTTGCTTGGGTCAATTTAAGTAACCATTTTAATAAGGGTAAATTGCAAAAAAGACATTAATATTATACAAAATCTTGATTTTAACACTGTTTTTTTTGCAACTAAGTCACTAACTTTCCAATTTGTTGCAAGTCTGACCATTTGTCCGGTTAACCAGGTTTCCTACGAACGTGGCATGATGACGTGTCAGTTTTTGCTAACGTGGTACTAACATGATATGATGACTTGACACGATATCAAAATAATAAAAAAAACATGAAATATAGTGACTTAATTATTAAAAAAATAAATACAATGTCAAAATTGAAAAAAATAAAATGTATTGACTTAATTGCGAAAAAAGAAATGCAATGTCAAAATCGTATTTTTATGAAAATTTAGTATATTTTGTAACTTGTACACCTTGTATTAAAATTTGTATATTAAGGAAATTATAACTTTCTAAATGTTTTACTAAAAGAATTATTTAGTATTGAAATTATTATAATTTTATAACATTTTGTATATACTAACCTGTATTGATTTAATTTTAAAATAAATACAGTGTTAATATATGTTATGCTTTATTCACCCATTTGTTAAAAATATATAAAAACATCAGTATACTTCCATATATTTTCTCTATTGTATATTTTATCAAAGAAACATACAAACATATACTTGTACTTTAACATAAAATATCAATAAACGTTATAAGTTTATACATTGAACAATTTATCTATATATTAATTTGCGTCATTTTTGGTATACCGTGGTACGTTTTTTTTGTCACCCGGGTTTATGTGGATCCGTTTTTTGGATCCGGGTTTTTTCCACCGCCCCAACTACGTAACCCAGGTATCGATCTAATGGTGTCCATTGCTTTGACCCTCTCAACCTGATGTTCTTCCCCTCTCCCCACGATTCTAGAATTCCAAACGGCTTCTCTCTACAGAAAACACCGACCTCGGAGCAAATCCAGCGATAATCGAAAGAGGATGTCGTCGCAGACTTACGTCGATGACCACTTGATGTGTGCAATCGTTGGAAATGGCTTCATCCTCATCTTCTTCTGTATCTCTAATGGCTTCCCAAACCCTAATCCTTCAAAAACCGACCTTCCTTCACCCTCACAGACCCTCGATCTCGGAGCTGCAATCAACCTAGGGTTCGATTCGACGGCTTCAGGTTACAGGTTATTTATTCTTCTTTCTTAATTTAAAGAACGAATTTTCTTTTTGCGTTACTGGTGCGGTTAAATTGAAATTAGGAGATTATAGTTGGTGTTCTCTGCAGTGGATTTGGAAATTGCTAGGGATTAGTATCATCGTTTCTAATCTTAGCTGTTGATTGTGGTTAGGACACCGATTGAGAATTAGGTCTCAGTGAAATTGGATTAGTTATTGAGTGGAGATAACGTAAGGTTGAAGTTATTAGTAAACAAGGATGTGGAAGCATCAACTTATCTTTGAATTTGAACAACGATGCTGTTTGTTTTACTCACTATCTGTCTCTAAAAATACTGATTACTAATTTCCGTATTGCAGATTAGACAGAGTCATCCAATCCATGATTAACTAATAATCTGTTAAAGCTCTTTGAGCCATGACCTCCTCTCGAGTATAAGCCAACTCCTGAGAAGAAAAAATGTCCACCATACACAGGTATTTGATACATTTCATACATTATAATATAAAGCCCATAAATTGAAATGAGTTTCTTCAACACCATCCACAGAGTTTTACACTTTTTAGTTTATGAGTTCATATTTGTATAAATATATTATCATGTATTTTGTTTTTATTTCCTAAAAAAATATCATGTATTTATAATACCCAGGTGTTATGAATATTATATATTTAAAAATAGAAGTTAGTATTTCTAGGTTTTAAAAGACCATGAGGAGAGAGAATACTAACTAGGTTTAAACCAAATATATAAAATTAAGAATAGGATTAGATGAGTGTATGTTTTAGTCTTTTAAAAAATGTTTTTTTAGAAGTTACATTAATGAATATGGACCAAAACTTGACTAAATACATTTTGCAAAAGATAAAAATGACATTGAAGGTGTTAATAGCCTTCACGTTGGAGCATTTCAATCCGAATTTTTGATATAAGGCTTGTAAAAAGAAAGAGTGTAAAACTAAAAGATATTGATGCTTAAGTTATTAATATCTGACATAATTTTATTTATTTGTCTTGCCTTTTTTTAAACATGCATTTTGTTTAAAAAAAGAATACTTTTATTTTAAATATTTAGTTGTTTAATCAAATATGGTAAAACCGTAAAGTTGTGCATATTTCTCAACTTTATGTTTGTTCCAGGTTGAGGTGTCATCCAACATAATGTTACATGTAGCTTTATTAGACATCGACACACAATCGAAGCCATCACCACTGTTAGTCGCTATCACTGCAATCGAAGCCATCTACGAACACAAATGTTCGGCTCACTGCAATCGACGCCCTCTCCGGGTAAATTGATCTTTTCGGGTAAATTGATCTATGTTAATGACACCATCGCCAATGTTCTTTCTTTGATGGTGACCGGAATTCGATTTTGATTATGTGGTCGTTCTTGCTCAAATCGATATTTCAGTTGGGGACGGGAAGTTGATTTCCGGTTATGTTCTAATCGACTTCTGAAGCAATCATCGATAGAATTTACAAATTTGCGGATCTGTCACCAAATGCTTTGATTCTGATGCATGGGAGAGTTTATCTATGGCCAAATCACATGTTTTGTGGGTATCTCAAGTATGAAAAAAATTGCATATTGATTAATGAAAAACCTATACTTCTCTGTCCTTTCAAGGTGTCCTTTCAAAGCAAAAAGACTGTACAAGACTCAAGGTGGTCTAATTATCTTATTGCAGGTAGTCAAAGTTACTAAACTTTCTTTTCGTTTACTAAAATTTGACCTAATTTCCGCAAATTTCTGAAACAATCTTTGTGTCTTTGGGAAAATTGACGTGACAGAATGTGGACAGAATCCTGGACAAATCCTGGACAGGATGGTATACTTTCAAATAAGTTGCTAATTTAAACAATGTACTATAGATTAAAGGGCTTTTATGCGTATTTCGAAAAACACAAATTTTTTCCTCTGAGCATCAGATTGATTTCTGCAAATTTCGTCCCAAAAGCTATATTTCAATCTTATTCCTTATAACTTTTTGGGCCGCAAAACAAATTAAAATATATTTATAGGACTACTTTTGAAAAAATCAAATTTTCAAAGCCATATAAAAATACGTTTATAACAGGGGTATTTTGACAACACTAACAAGTTTATTTTAGACACATACAATCTAAATTATTTTCACCAAAAGTGTCATTTTGCAGGGGGATAGAGTTCTCAAACTCTTCTTCGCTACGACGGGAATTTTGCACATGAGCACTCAAGGAAGAACACAAAATAAACACATGGACTATCGATGCAACCGTAGGAAGAACACAAACGAAAGGGAAAGGAACAGGTATTACTAAAATCGTAAAAGAAATCCAATTTATAACCCTACGTAGTCCGACCCTGGAAAAAAAACTCGTGCGGAGCACGAGGACCCACTAGTTAGTATATTAAAGTGTGTGCGAGTTAGTCGTTAAAAAAATAAAACTAACTTAAAAAAGTTTAAATACGAACAACAATAATGTATTTTAGGTTAATTCTCATTTTAGGCAATTACTTTTGCCCTTCAATGTAAAATGGCAAAATACTTTTAATTTTTTTGTCTATTAACAATTTTTTCTGTAATTAGTCATACTCTATCACAAATTGATGATAACTTTAATTTAGAAAAATGAATGAACCTTTGATCATGCACAAAAATATGTTTCGATTATTCATAAAAGTTGTATTTGAAAAAATAAAAATTGGTTTATAAATATTAAATAGTCCTCACAATTATCATAAAGAAACTGACTTGATTTTATGAAATACGATAATAGATGAATGAATTAAAATTGGACGGTGTACTAAATTTTATGAAATAAGGTAACCAATAATTTTTTAGTAAAACATTTAGAAAGTAATAATTCTCTTAGTATATACAAATTTTAATGCACAGTGTACAAATTACAAGAGAACTAAATTTCCATAATAATTCGATTTTAACATTGTGTTACTTTTTTCGCAAATAACTTACAACATTTTTTTTCCGATTTTGGCACTGTATTTGTTTGCAATTAGGTCACTACAATTTATATTTTTTTCGATTTTGATATTGTGTCAAGTCACCATGTTAGCAAAAATTGAGACGTTAGCATGCAACATGATTGACTGGTCAAATGGTCAATATTGCAACAAATTTGAAAACTTAGTGACTTAATTGTAAAAAAAATAACACGGTGTCAAACTGAGATTCTATGTAAACTTAGTGTGTGTGTGTGTATGTGTGTGTGTGTGTTTTTTTTTTTTTTTTTTTTGCAATTTACCCTTTTAATAATAAAGGTTTAATTTAAAAACATATTAATATTGTGGCATTTAGGTTCTAAAGTCCCAAAACAAAGTTTAGTTAAATGAGGTTGTTACAACAAATACAAAGCAATGTTATAAGTAAAGTAAATACATTTAAAGAACCACAGCCTTCTGAATATCTAAATTATGTCCAAGCTTCCATCTCAAGTTCACCTAATCTAAATACATGTTAAAAATATAAGTGTCGGGCTTGGAAATCCTAGTAAGTATACATGGGGTCAACTCTTCAAGGGTAGAGAGTGAGAATAACCATTCAATCCCAAAGTCAAAGCCCAAAATAATAGAAAATAATCTCAAACTTTCAATTATTTAATTAATGGATCAAAGATTTAATAAATTAATAGCTCAAGGAGTTCTAATTGGGGATAAAAATTTCAAAAACAATCAACTTAGATCAATATACAAAAAAGAAGTATAAAATGCATATCTAACTTCTTCAAATCCTAAAGTCAATCTCAAAGTCAAACTCATCAAGATGGCTAAAGTTTCAGTCATGTGTGATGTTAGTATAAAGCACACCACACAACTCTCATACCATATGCGCATGTGTAATTTCCAAACTCTTTTCTTTTGTAGGACATGTGTGAAATTGCAACTCTCTTACCCACCCAAAGCTAGGTTCTAGGAGCCATCCTTAAGAACCATGCAAGGAGTAACAAGTCCCTTGTGTATGTGAGGTGTATCTAGAAAGCCACACTGTAACATAATTTTCCTAAAATGGATATCCATGAGTATCATACCAAGTCTCATCGCATCCTAAATGGATAAACATGATGATGATAAAAAACAATGAAATTCAAAACAAATATTCCCTATTAGAGAGTAAAAATTTTTCAAAATAATATTCCATGAATGTACAAAATACATATAGTATTCATATAGAACATAAGGGATATATCATATGTAAAAGAAATTCAAAACTATCAAAATATGATAATGACATGTACTATTGGCTATAAATTCACTTTAACTGCAATAACTCTTCTATTCAACTACCAATGACAAGTAGCCCATTAATTTCCATTTAAAGAAAATCATTAACTAGTTAATTACATGTTAATTAATCCATAACTATTTTAAATTAGAGGTCCTGAACTTTGTTATCCCATTTCATTGATCAAACACTAGCTATACGTTCATTTAGGAGTAATGGAGATTTCTAGGGGTTAAACGCATCAAAAACAAAGAAACCGAAAGTTGTGTATAATAAAGGATTACACGGGTCTTAATTTTTACCATATTGAATTACACGCCCCATGTAATTGCACTAGTCACAAAAAAAACATGCATTTTTCCAAAAACAACATCTTAGTTTGCCAAAATCAATTTCAACACTTCTAAGTTTAGTTACAATGACTTTTAATGATCAATTAACATCCAAAAACATGATTATAACCTTTTGAATACATAATTACACAAGGTCCCCCATATATAGGATGATGATGATGATGATGATGATGATGATGATGATGATGATGATGGTGATGATGATGATGATGATGATGATGATGATGATGATGATGATGATGATGATGATTATTATTATTATTATTATTATTATTATTATTATTATAAATCTTATTTTTTAGGTAACATCTTTTCCGATCTTAGATTTTGTTGTTAAATGTAAGACTTTTTTTTTTTTTTTTTTTTTTGTGAATGCCATTTTTTTAAATCCTAACACAAAAACTTAAAGAATACGTTTTTCAAAAAAAAAAAAAAACCACATGGTTTTCGTATTTTAAAAGTAAAAAAATTCACTGGTCAAATCTATCTAAAGTACGAAGTTACAACTCTTTCATGTGGTCTTTTTGTTGTTGATATATTTGCAGGTCAAACGACCATATACAATATTCTTTTGTTGTGAAAATGATTTTTGAATATTTATACCACCAAAAGAACTTCAAAAAACATGTTTGTTTTATATTTTTGTAGGTAAAATCTGTATTTAGTAGATCAAACCTACATATATTTTTCATAGTTATTTTTTAAGCGATATCGTTTTAACAATTTTACTGTCCAAAAAATAATTTCATAGGTATCATCTATAAAATTTATAATTATTTTAAGTATTTGTTTAATTATTGCATAAAACATAAAAGAAAAAGAAATTAGCCGGTTTGTGGCTTTCTTATATCATTATTATCACTTATCACTCTAAATAAACTCCCTCTTGCTCTACTCCACCACCACCACGGCACCACCTCTTTGTTTCATGTCTGCTTCCTCATCACCATAACCCAAAAGTATACACTAAGGTGTTGTTTGTTTTTCTGAAGAAGCTCTCATTGATCTCTCTTCTTGACCTCTTTTTTCTGCGTCGCGCAGACGTTTTACCTCGCAAATTGTTTGTTTTTTAGAATACCGCAGACCTTAAAAGGTCTGTGCGCCCTCTTCTTGGCGCAGACTTAGAGCTACTTCTTCTTGGGACTTCTAACCCTAAAAAATAATATTTTTTTTTCAATTAATCGTGCGACTTCTACAACAATTGTATCTTCTAATCCTAAAAAATAAAAGTTTTTTTATATTTGTATTTTTCTAATTCTATTTTTATTGTTAAAAACACTTTAATTTCTTTTAACTAATGGTTATGATTTTCTATCAACATTAGTTTTCTGAAGTAAAAATATGGATAATTGTTTGGTTTATGTTTATCATTTTATAAATGTTATATGTGATATTTTATTGTATTGTTGTTTTAAATAAATAAAATGTTATTAAATATATAATATCGTGTCTTCTAACTTATTCTAACAAAAAATGTCATACTTTTAAGGTCTTCATTTTTCATATTTTATGTTTGTTTTAATTACTTTCCTTTACGTAAATAGTTTTTATTCTTCCATGTTTTTAAACAGAATGAAGATGAATTTGTAAAACTTTTAAAAAAATGTCACAAACTTAAAAAAGAAATGTTTGTTTTAATCATTAAATTAGTTAATATCATATAAATTTGTAAAACTTTTTTTCCTTGTAAATTATACTCATACACTATTTGAAATTTACAAATATATTTTAACATTACAACTTTGGTTCATAATCTTACGAAAATTTTTAGCTTTATGAAACTATTTGTAAATCCAACTTTGGTTACGCAAATTTTATTCTTTATTATTTAAAAAATAAATGTTTACTTTTATCTTTAAATTCGTTAATATCATAAATTGAATGTACTCATGTGTTTTACTTAAAAACAGTTTATTTAAATTTCAGTTTATTTTCACAACATGCATACTTTGAAAAACAAAAAGTCTTCTTTTTGCAGACTACGGACATTTAGTCCACCTTTTCTTCTGCAGATGTTCTGCAGTTGTGGTCCGCAGACTGCAGACTTTTTACCTGTTCGAAAACAAACAGCACCTAAATTCCCACATGCTTATATTTTCATCCACTTGTTGGCTTAATTACATATTTTTCAATAATTTATGATTAAGTTGGTTGGTATTTTCGTGGTAAGGACACTGAAAATAGATATATTTTCATCAAGTATGTTGTTATTTCTAATTAGTTTTAAATGAAATCAATTTGCCCAGAAAAATGTGTCGTTTGTATCCCAAAAATGGATAAAACCAAGAACCAGTAAACCCAATAAATCGATTTCAAACAGAAAAAGCAAAAATCCAACATGAAAAAACTGAAACCGAACGGTGTACAAACTATAAAAACTGAACTTTTCGGTTTGTTTTCGGATTTCACCCAAAAATCAACCCGATTACCATTTGTTGATATAACACACTCTTGGTACATACTACATGCATCTATTTATTATGCGTCACCCAACAAGAAGAAAACTAGATCTTAATGTATACAAGAAAATTTTTGTAACTAAACTTAACAATTTTATATTTTAATTCTTATTCAATCATTTTTTAATAACGACAAGCTTGGATGATAAGGACAAATCTATCACGTTCAAAAACTTTTGTCATGCTTCATGCTTAAGAAAACAGAACAAATTATAAATCACATGAAGAGAACATATTCTTAATCAATTTCTATTTTAAAAAATATATCTTTCATGTTAAATATCGAAAAGTCTAAATTATATATTCCTAAAAGCAAAACACGCATCACCTAACATAAACTTTAACATTTGATAACCAAATCCATTATTTGACGATAAACTTATTATACACATTCTTAAACGTTAATATCAAAAATATATCATGTGATATAAAGTTAACTAAAAGTCTAAAACTACGATTGATTTCCATTTTCCGCAATTTGCATTATATTATAGTTATCAATTTCCTTTCATTTTCTCATCGTCACTTAACCAGCAAATCATGTTTCAAATTATTATTATTATTATATAAATTAAAATGCGTTGTTTTTTGGCAACGTTACACCATATATTAACGTTACACGGTTGCTGTTATTTTTTTTAGCCTTCTTTTTGGGTTTGTTCATATCGGGTTTATACCTGGGTATCGGGTTGTTTTAGGATCGACCGTCTATTCTTTTCACACGTGTTCTTTGACGCTGCTTTCTTCTCCGATGCTTGCCGCTTCATCTTCTTCTCTTCGTAGTTCGCTTTCTTCCTGTGCCGCTGTGGTGAATATCCGTCGGCAACGGGTTCTTCCATCGGCTGTGTAAGCGATTTGCATGTCGGTGGCTTGCCCTTATCTTTCATCGGCGTCTTTCGCGTGTGATTGATTTGTGCGGTTCCGATGCAATCCCACAGACAAAGCTTCATCTTTAAGCTTAGGGTTTGGGGCAAACAAAAAATCTCAGACAACCAAGAAATGAAGCGGCAGAGGGAAGGGATGTTTCGCAAGGGTGGTTGACCCCCTCCGCCGCTAATGATTTCAGGTTTTGCTCCAAAAATTCAACAGCCCTTTAATTTTGAGTAGCGATGGATGCATAGATCAACTATCTTCTTCTTATTCATCTTCCAATCCAGCAACAACGCAACTCCCAGCTGATCGGAATATCGCGCTACCCATCCCATATGGGGTGTTTGGTTGTGCGTTTATTAAACCGATCATCACGGGGACCATTAATGTAATTTCGTATTTATTCTTGACGGGGGCGATGACGATGGATTTTGGTTGTCTGAGTTAATCGGGCAAAGTTGAGATTTACTGCACCTTGGCGGGGCATTTTCGAGCGGTTTCTGGTTTTGATACGGCTTCGGATAATGCAGCCATGGCAGTTTAATCCTCTTTGTTCTGATACATATACAGATCTGAGCCTCATTCTTTATTGAATAAATTTTGTTTCTTTCGTTTGAATTTTTGATCTTTTATGGATCTGACAGTTTTACATTTTCTCTGATTCCATCAATTTTTTAGTTCAATGATTTGGAAACCCTTATCCCCTTTTGACGTCTCCTAATTGATACAATAAGTGTAAGGTATTCTCCTTCAAATAGACTGCACGATTTCCACGAATTATGAATTTGGGTGTTTTTGCTTTCAATTTCCGCTTCTAATTCTTTAATTCGTTTTTCAAGTTGGGATTGAAGGAGTTCATGTAACCTTAAAGTCAACTCTCTTGGAGAAACCGCATAGTTTGCAGAAGGAGTTGTAGTTGTACTTCAACTGTTATCGTCTTCTTTGGTTTTGCTCAGAATCTGGATCAAGCTGCAAAAGCATCTGTTACGGATACGGAAGGTAAAATTCGGACTCCTGGTTCCATTTTTTTCAGAAATACCACCCCCTTTGAATTCGATAGGACTCCTGGTACCGATAGTTTTGTGAAGAATGACTTGAACGTGGGTAGATAAATTGTTAAGGAAGACGGTATTGTGAGAGTATTATAATGTTAGACATAAAATTCAGTTACCGCCATTAAAGAAAATAGAAACTCAAATAAATCAGAAGTGGGTCCGTTGATTCCTAAAGAAAACTGTTACAAAATCATAAGATTATAAGATATTATTTGTATGTGATAGTTGTGAGTTTAGGATGACGATTAGGAATCCCCATTTGTGTTTGGTTGTGGTGGTTGATTTCATCAATTGCAGTTTTCAAATTTGAATGAAAGTTGGACCACTTCATCAATGGCTACCATGCCCATGAAATCTTTCCATGATTTCCTTTTTAATGATTTGAACTCAGATCTTAAGCCAAAGTAATTGAAACCCATTAATCCTTTTTATATTTTACACCCGTAATTGGTTTTATACATGCTGAGAAACTAAATTGTTGACCAGAAGGGTTGACTTTCCGAGTGCTAATTTGATGTAGGGTGTACAATATGAACCCGTTGAACCAGTTCACGACTTAAAGCATTATGTAACAAGGTAATCACTTTATATACATATATATATATATATATATATATATATATATATATATATATATATATATATATATATATATATATATATATATATATATATATATATATATATATATATATATATATATATTATCTTAAACCATATATCTTTTCAAAAGTTGGAACTAAATCAATATTTCTTGATTAGCAGAGAGTCCCCATGGAAGGTGGATAGTTATTCATCGGGTGTTTCCGCAAAACTAAAATTACCCGAACCAGAGCTTCAAAATTTGGAAAATATCAGATCAAACGATTTGTCAAAAGTCCCATCTTTAATGAAAGACTATCTTTGCAGACGAATGGTACTCAGACAACTCTAAATTCCTCTTTATATATATATATATATATATATATATATATATATATATATATATATATATATATATATATATATATATATATATATATATATATATATATATATATATATATATATATATATATATATATATAAAATCAAATTCATTACCAAAATGAAAAAGATCAATGCCCGAGATTACAAAGCGGTTATATGATTTGTTACGTGTTTCTGAAAACAATTATGGTATGATATTTCAGCAGGAAAACGATCCATGGGTTTAGAGTTTTGAACACAAAGACAAATGGAGTTTTTGCTGGAAGCACTTGGGCTTCAACAACGCGCGTCTGAAACGGGACAGAAGTTGATGGCATTAGAGACGGAAACAGGGATGGGGTGTAATTATGGTAATGATTTGGTGGAAGGGCGTACGCGATAATAAATAATTTCAAGGGTATTCAGAGGAATTTGGAGATATGGTTAGCGAGAATCATTGTTGAAGGGATTTTGGCGATACCCTTATGTTCAACATGAACGATTCTAAGGTTTAATTATTATTTTTTCTTTTTCATGAAATTAGAATGATTGATTCATGGGTCGATGTGTACATGTTTTTGGCCTAATATTTGGAGTTATTGGATTATTTTGCTCTAACTGCAAAATTCTATGTATATTATTCGAACTAAATCTGAAAACAGATAAGTAAGTAAGTCTGCATGCGGTATTTTTCCTTTTGACGAAATTTCCCTCACCGTATACAAGTTTTACAGTTCTGATGCCACGCGATCACGGGCCAAGTTGCTTTCTGAAGAAATTGGATCATGGCATCTTCATGTGTCTATAGACACTGTGGTATCTTCTTTTTTATCTTTATTTCAAACCCTTACAGGAAAACGTCCTCGATACAAGGTAAAAATAATAAAAAGGAAAAAAAAATTTCCTTTAGGTGCTAATACTATAGGGTTAATGCTATGATACACAAATATCTTCAAGTACATTGTTATTTCTTGCATTTAGCTCAACAAGAATTTTTTTTTTTTGATGTAGTGATACTTAAAGTAATACTATGTTAATTTATTTTTTGTCACAGGTAGATGGGGGATCAAATATTGAAAATTTAGGGCTTCAAAATATACAAGCACGAATTAGAATGGTTTTAGCGTTTATGTTGGCATCTTTGTTACCATGGGTTTATAACAAACCAGGGTTTTATCTCGTGTTAGGTAGCTCAAATGTGGATGAAGGCTTGCATGGTTACCTAACTAAGGTATTGTAATTACTTTCATTTATTATAATAATTAAGGGCAAACTACAAAAAAAAAACTCTATATTTTATCATTTTTTTTCTGGTGTAACCATCAATTTTTTATTCGTTCTAATAAAACCAACAATTTTTGGAAAAAAATTCTAACCCGACCATTATGACCTGAAAAATTGTTGTTTTTTTACCAAAAAAAACATTGTTGTTTTTTTTTGTAAGAATTGGTGTTTTTTTTGTAAGAATTGGTGGTTAATTCATTTTCTTTTAAATGAGAGCATCCTACTTCATTTATTCTTTTAGTAAAAATCAATGAAACTTTTTCATCACTCTGCAATTGGAGAGTAGGATAAGAGTGATTGATGTGACTGTCTTTATCTGGTTTTGGAACTGCAGATTAATCACATGGACGATTTTTTGTAATCTACTCTTATTATTATTAGAATAAACTACAAATGTGGTCCCTGTGCTTAACTCAAAATCACATGTTTGGTCAAAAAACTGAAATCTTCCCAAAGTTGTCCTTAAATCTGCATTTTGTTGCGGTTTTTGTTCCAAGTGCTTTACACAAATTGCATGTTTGGTCAAAATTTTGAAATTTTCCCGAAGTTGTCCTTAAATTTGCATTTTGTTGTGGTTTTGGTCCCTTCAATTTACTTAAAATCACAACTTTGGTCCAATTTAAGACATGCATTCCTTTTTTAGAGGGACTAAATCTGCAATGTAATGCAAACTTAAGGACGACTTCAGCAAGATTTCAAAAATTGAACTAAATTTGCGATTTTGAGAAAAACATAGGGAAGAAATTTGTAATATACTCATTATTCTTATTATTATTATTATTAGGTTTAATATTTCTTTTTAGCCACAAACTATTACCAATTGTTTAATTGTATTGAATATGTCATTAACTGTCCGATATGTTTTCAATTACACCATTCGGATAAGAATTTAATGAATCCTAAATGGCATTCTGTTGGCTAAAATCATTCACACATCATGTCCACGTGGCTTCCACATGAACATTTTTAGTTTTATTAAAACTTAGAACTATTTTTTGTTTGCAGAGATTGGCATCTGATGTTCTTGCGAATTACATATTTTTAACGGTAGGTTGTGTCGGGTGTCGGGTCAGGTACCAATTTGATTGTCCAACGGGTCGAATTCGTTGAAGAAGTTAACAAAAGAAGCCATCTTATGGAACTCCTTCACGCCCAAAAGGAAAATGATTCCAATACCACAAGGTACTTTCTCTTTCCATCTCTACAAATCTTCATCATTATTCCTATTTTACCCTTTTATAAAATCAATACTTATTTTGAACAGGCTCATACACCGGTTTTTGTTGAGACAAAAAAAGGAGCCGATTCACTTGAACATTGGCTCTATAGCAATGGCTTCCTCGCCACCACAATCCACGATGATAGATCACAACCGGTAAGAACAATAATAAATAAATAAATAACTTTTATTTTTATAAAATAAACCTTAATCAAACATAGTTTTTTAGTCAAATAAAAAAATAATTATATTAAAAAAGTTAGGATTAATTTCATCAAAACCACTATAATTTGGTTTTTTTTCTATGTAATCGTCCCAATTGGATCTATTTCGGGTTTGGATCTACAGTCAGGTTTGGGGTGGGCGGGGTTTAAGGGGGTAGGTTCTCTCTACATTTCTACCGCAATTCGCCACCAGTGCTTCTCTCTTGGTCCGACGGTTACGCTGCTAAGTACGCAATAGCTACGTACTTAGCACGTAATGGTTGTAAGTGCATTCAATATACTGATTGTAAGTGCAGTTGACATTGAATACATTAAATGCAGCTGAATTTATCCATTACCAATAAAGAAAAATTATCCACTTTTAAGTTGCTTACGTATTCAATGTCAACACATTTCCCCTGACCCTCCAAGCGAGCAGATTCATATGCCTGTAAGTATATGAATATGAGAATATCTTTCTTCCTTCATGGTATCAAAGACGAATATAGCAATGTACTTTCATACATTTGTTTATTATAGCATCCTACTTTAGCTTATTTGCTTGAGCACTCCTGACCACGTGCGGAGCACGTGCTCCAGCTAGTTCATTTTAAATAACGAAGTACAAGTACATGTTCAAGTTACATAAATATAAAGACAAACCACACTAGACCCCTAAATTATTTTATCGGGTGAAGGAAGTTCACTAAACCGCTCCCATATCTGCCGCAATAACTCATATTGATTCTTAATTTCTCGCCGGACCTCCTTCATATCTTCCCGTAAACCTCCCACCTCCTTCTCAAGCCTATCAAACCTCCACTCAAACTCCTCAGACCCACCATCTCGTGGCGGCGGCACACCGGAATCCTCCACATTATCTGGCGAACACCTCTCCCCAACATCCTCTTTCCCTTTACCTCCAACCTTACATTTCTTTATTCCATGATTGCTCTTGGCAACATCCATCCGCCGAATCGTGGTGGCGTTAATACAAACACCAGGACTCTCAGTGGGACATGACGGGAGGTCAAGATGGTCAAACAACCGATTAAGCAAAACCCTGTATGGTAATTTACGATTTGTTAACACTAAACCATCCATTATTTTTACAATAATTAATATAACCTATGTCAACTTTAATCGCACAAGCGAGACAATATAAAAGATAAGCATGAAGAACCCCCAAGTGATCGGTGTTACCGCCCCTTACTCCAAACATTTACGTTTTCAAGTAAGTATAATCGCTAAGACCAAGCGGAATACTCATCACAGTGAGGCCGTGATGCTTAGTCAGCACCCCATCACGGTCGTGCACACCGCCCCATGTGCACCGTTATGAGTTAATTCGTGATGGAATGTGATGGTCTTCACGGTTGACCACGGCCAATTAGATTTTTTTTATATTTAATTTACCCTTCACATTTATAACCAACCAATAACACAACCTACCATTATTATTATTATTGAATTATTTTTATTTGGAAAAGATGATGTGGTGTGATGAGTATTTTTAGTGTGGTGTGATGGGAATGTGATGGTGTGTGATGGTGAGGTGGTGCTGATGTGGCGCCCATCACATGTGATCATGTGATGGGTACTCCCATTAGCCTAATATGGGTGGTTGTGTTGGGGTTAATGTTGTTATCACAAATAGCGGGTATTAAATTGAGCCGGGAGACAAGGGTAGAAGTGGAATTTAGATTTGTTACGGTGGTGTAATGTTGGGTTTCGGCTCTTGGAAGTTGGAGGGTGGTGCAAAATTGGTCTAAGTGTCCATAAGTAGAATTTATCGTACATTTGCAATTTGATTGCGTTTTTGGTTTCGTTAAATATGTTGGAATTTGAAGGAAATCACAAGTTGGTGATTTTCCTTTTATCCCACATTGGTGGGGGAAAGAAAGTTTTGTGGGTTTATAAACCCATTTCTTTCCTAAGCCTTCAAAAGCTTTAAGTGGATAGGGATTGGTCAAGCCCACATGCGCGCCGAGCTGAGCTGTGGACGTGAGATAGCGTGATTAGGTGCACTTTGCACGACGCATCGGTCACTGGGAACTGAGGACCTTTTATTTTTTACAAGGTTCGGGTTGGATCGACCCAGTCAACGGGTCCGCGCCACGTAGATACGAAAATCGGGATAAGTCTAGAATCAGATAACGATTCGATTTGAGATCGGATGAGGTTATCCAGATCCGAATTTCGGATCAGATTTTTATCCAGAATTTGAATTTTAAATTCAAATTCAAATCCGTTGACATATGTAATTTTCGGCTAGTATAAATAGGGCTTCCCATGTCTCATTTATTCAACACCAAAAATTCACTGCTCTCTCTCTCTCTCTGGGATTTCTTTCTGGTTTCCGAGTATTTGTTTTGCGTTTATATGTTATTCCATAGCTGTTGGAACGAACGATATTCTGCATTAAATCCTAGGGTTTTACGCTGATAGCTTACAACCGACGAGCGTCGTAAAAACCTTTAAGGACAGAAGTCTCTCCGTGCAGTCTAAACGACGAACGAATCAACAATCTTCAGGTTGGTTTTAATATTTTGTCTCGTATTTTATTTCTTCCGATAACGGGACAGTCTCCTTCTACCTTTCTATAATCAGATTTGATTGCGTAGGATCAAATCTGATATCTGGACGAAATTGGGTAATATAATTATAATTGAATTTATTATTAAGCGACCAATCGGTACGTAATTCTCAATATTATTTATCGATCCGTCTGCTTTGGTTTTTTCCGTTATTCGGAATTAGTTTGCGATACTAATTTCCGGATTATTCGTCTGAAATACAACAATCTTAAAGGTTTTTATTTGTGTTTAAAATATTCAGACAAATGACTACTGAATTGCCTTTTATAAACCTCAGCATGATGAACCAAGAATTTGTCGAACTCGATCGTTTCGATGGTCAGAACTACTCTCGATGGGCTGATAAGCTCAAGTTTTTGCTAAGCTTGGTTATCTCCTGGATCCTAAGTTGCCTCCCAAAGTTGCTGGTCTGGTTCCCGAGACCGGAAAGCAGCCAGATCTGAAAGCGATTTCTGATCTGGAAAAGCAAAGGGCTCTACGCAGAGAGTCTGAGCAACTGTGTCTTGGTCACATAAGAACTCCCTATCTGACCGCCTCTATGATCTGTATGCACCGATCATAGATCCGAGAGAACTTCAGAAAGCCTTGGAACTCAAGGAAAAGGCATATGAGGAAGGTACTAACAAGTACCTCGTGTCAAAGTACCTCGAGTACCAAATGGTCGATGACAGATCTATTATGGAGCAAGTGCATGAGCTCCAGGTCTTAGTCAACAAACTGACCACTCTTTCCATCTCTCTACCGGAGCTCTTCCAAGTGGGTGCAATTATTACTAAGTTGCCACGCTCCTAGAGAGACTTCTCTAAGAGGATGATGCACAAATCTGAGGACTATTCCCTAGATGATTTGTTGAAACACCTCCGTATTGAGGAGGAAACTCGCAACAGGGACAAGCGGAGTAAAGTCGGATCGAGTGTGAATCACGTGTCTGGTGGGGGTTCTGGCCAAAAGGGCAAATAAGGGTCTAAGAACAAGAAAGGCTTTGGTCCTAAGAAGAAGGACTTCAAGCCCAATCGTCAGCATCATAACAACAACAAACCCAAGAAGACTGGAAAGTGCCACGTCTGTGGAGAGACTGGGCACTATGCAAGGGAATGCCCACAACGAAATTCCGGTCCTTCAAATGGTTCCGCAAATGCTGTTGAGGAACTTACCCACCTTGTGGCGAACGTGGGTCTCGGAGGGGTCAACATGATTTCCTCTCTCACACGGGCAGTGGCGGCCTGAGGTTGGTTCTTGGATTCTGGAGCCACAGTGCAAGTTTGTGGAAGCGAGTCGAGCTTCCGCACTTATGGTCCCGTGCCTGAGGGGACTGTAGTGGTTTGTGCTGATGGACATCGAGTAAGAGTTTGCGGCATTGACATAGTGCTGTTGAAATTCCGCAACGGTCGTAGAGTCACCCTCCAGGATGTGTTGCATGTTCCTGCGATCTCAAAGGGACTCGTATCGGCCGACAAGTTTGACAATAATGTGTCAAAGCCGGTTGTAACACCCGGTTTCTCATACGAAGTACACCAAAAAATTTTCAACAATTATACTTCAAAATGGGTATACTTGTACTCAAACCAAGGATCAAGATGTTATCAACATTAATATTTACACAAAGGGTCCTTACAAATTTTAACCAGGAATTACAAATAAATATAATTCAACTAAAGGACAGGCTCTAAACTTGTCCGTCTTTCTTTATCACATGCTTTCCCCTATCACAGCTATAGATACCTGCAAAACAACATACAACTCAAGTGTAAGCTTATTAAAAGCTTAGTGAGTAATCTCAATCACATTCCACAATCTCTCTCAGTAAACTCTCTCATCATTCACCTTTGCTAATCTCATTAGCAATTATTCACTTTCTCTTACTCTGAAATCAGAAAACATATTAGCTTTACAAACACCAGCTAACTAGTAGTAATATCAAATCAATAATAAGTATCACAATTGATACTACTCATAAACTCATTCACACACCCTCTCGCATATACTCATTTCACAATTCATTATACTCAATTATAACACCCATCATGGTTGTAGCAATCAAACTCAAAGACTCTTTAACTCACTTGCTCCAGCATATACTCTACTGTTATACTCAAATATAGACTGTAACTCGTCTCTTGTTATCCATAGATAACAGAACCACTCCAACTCTAAGCTACCACAATATCAACATAACACACATATATGTTCAACATATATATACAACAAGGTATAATTCTTACTCAAGTATTCAAAAGTACTCACCTTATATCGGTTTAGTATATGGAACCCCCAATTTACGCATACCAGGCTCCTGTTCGCTAGACTTGGTTATATCACCATAGTCTAAATCAATTCTCCAACACCCACGATCGTCTCAATAACATCAATCTCAAAGATGTATAAATCAAAAGAGGAAAAAGAAGTATAAACGGTAAATATCAACTCTATATTTACCGAAACCCCCAAATCCGAGGTTCTACTCATTCAACCGTAGGAACTCGACAATAATCACACCAATAGCTCAAAAGACATCCACTAACAATCTACTAACAACGTAATAACAAATTATAGGTAAATCACAAAAATTGAAGCTAGGGTTTTAAAACGCCAAAAACGAAGAAATCACTCACCTCGACGAATTAGGAAGCAAGAACACGTTTACGGGGTTAGATCCACACTTCTATATGTTTCCCCATGAACCTCCAGGCTTAATTTTACTCAAAATCGCCATTTGGAGCTCTCAATTTCGAAAAAGAACGATTTTTCTTCGAAATGAAGTTTGCTGCACTTTTAAATGGGTCTGCAGGCTTAACCCGACCCGGGTTACAGAACCCGACCCGGATTCCTTTTACAACTTTTATTTTCGTTTGTTCCGTAGGTACAACACGACCCGGGTTGGCTCTTTTTGGCATTTTTCAAACTCAAACTTCTACCAAAATGTCCTCTAACCACACTAACACATATAACAACTTAACTAATCTTAATTATACCAAGATTAGTACATAAGAGGGATTCCAACCTCTTCTCACTCATCAACAACTCAAAACTCGAAGGTAATCAAAAGGATCGCCACACCTTTTATGCTAAGCAAACTCATAGCTAGAATCATACCTACTGTAAGGTAATAACTTTACTTACCTTAATAATGATCTCAAAATGAAAATGAGTCTTACAATTCTCTCATCCTTCAAAAGATTCCGTCCTCGGAATCTCTTAGATTAGGCATGGCTTATACAACCATGTCATCACCGTAATCACTCATTACACACAATAATGAGATTATACTCTCGTCAGCTCATATAACATGTATATATCATTACATCTCGTTTACTCATAATATAGCTATAGAACTCAAGCTTCCTCGATTAACATTACATTTAGAAACTTTCTCACTCGACTTCTCTTTTCGCAAAATCTTAACGCCTGCCATTATTATCATAAAATGATCTCTATAACCTCGTTGGTTATCACCATTTCCACGTGGACAACCACTCACTCTTTCAGAACACTCCCTTTGTTATAACTTTGTCGATACCAGGTATCTCATCTCACTCCTCAAGTGATACTCCAAATATTTTCATCATCTACATAAACTCATTTTCATGGCTTATACCGAGCCACATTCTCAACATATCATACACTCTCTCTATTTCAACATTAGTCCCATATAACCATCTGGGACCAAAATACTATATTAGTTATAACAAACGTATTACTGAAAGGTTTTGCACAAACAATGAACTAGAAATCCTAAGTTCACATGTAACCTAAGAAGAGATCTATGTTTTCTACAATGAACATATAATAAAACCTAAGGCCAACAATTTAATCTCTAAAGAATAAAATCAAGAAAACCAACATTTGATTCTTGATCCAGAAGCTAGCAACAACAGTTTCCTGCCTCAAATGGAATCACACCCAAGAATGGAGGAGAGAAGACAGCAGAGTTCCCAGAGAGACAGAGAGATGGCGTAGAGTAATTAGGGTTCCCTATTTATAGTTTCCAGGTGGCACAGCTTAAAACCCTAGAGCCCAACTTTGACAAACCTTTTATCAAATGGACAAGGCTTTACTTAAACCCTAATCAGGGTTTCGAGATTCTTGTGGTGCGTCCACAAAATCTCGCCACCTACACTATTCCACTGGCCAGTCAATATTCAACTATTGAATAATTACAAAACCAGTCCCTGCACTTTTAATTAATTTGATTAATCACCAAATTAAATCCAATTAATTCTGGATTAATTTCTAATTAATTAATATAGTTTCTAATTAATATATTAACACTTAAATATATTAATAAACTGTTTATTTTATTTCTATTGATTTATTAAACAATTAATAAATCAAGCTTTCTCTCTACTTAACTCTACATCAGTCCTCCAGCTATGAGGGCAACCTAAATGGACTTTGCTTCAATTAGTAAGATAAATACAATTTATAGTCATGACTTAGACACCTAATCCAACAGTCACCCACTTGGATAAGTCTATGACTTAAATTGTCAATTTATCTTCTGATTAACAAATCTCAGTTTCTCAGAAACTGTTACTGAACTCTGACCCAGTCAGTTTTGTCCAAAGATAAGTGATCATATGATCCTCCGTGCAACAAGATATTTTTTAGACTTAAGACATGGATTAAGATCAATCGTCCTATTCTTTGTTTCTCGATTTCCGATTTTGCTTATGACTTAAAGACTACTAATCAACTTAGTCCTGGTTGGCCAATCCTTTTAGTCAACTTCAAAATATCGAGAGGCCTACAGATATATGTTTCCCATCAGGTCAAGGGACGAATAAGTTTTGACTCATATGGTTATACCTTTTGCAAGTTAGATCACTCACAACAATGCGTTTTATAACATCGAGTTACCGATGCATTTTCGCATTATCAATGAGCAACTGTCTTGCAAATTACAACTTATATCTCTCCATTTTAAGATTATAATATATTATCGTCTCAACATTGCTTATGATATAATCCATAAAGCAATCCATTGAGCACGGGTTTATCCAATACTAAAATCTCTGTTTCTAAGTACTCATGAACGTTGTAGCAGTCTTACTGCAATGTCTAACTCCTTGGATAATCTACCAACCAGTTCATGACAGTCTTCGTTCATACTTACTCCCTAAAAGTATGAGCGACTGTGAAACTTTGAATAATCGAATTTACTCATGAAGTTAAACATGCAAAAATGAAACACAATATTAAACAATTGACAGAAGCAGTAAACAATACTCATTTATAAATCTCCATTATAAAATCGGCAAAGTCAGTTACATTTATATTGTTACAAGTTTCAACCTATCTAATTATTAAAACTAATTTCATCCTTCAGTCCAATGCTTCGAGCATGCTGATTGTGCTTGATCCTACTCGAATGTAATGGTACTTTCTGTCGATGTCTGGACTTTCCATGATCTCGCGGTTCCTTTGTCAAAGCGACCGCTCCTTCATTATCGTAGAATAGTTCCATCGGCTCCTGAATGCTCGGGACAACTCCAAGGTCACTGATGAAGTTCTTCAGCCAAGCCGCTTCCTTAGACGCTTCACTCGCTGCTATGTACTCTGATCCACACGCTGAATCAGCCACCGTCTCTTGCTTGGAACTTTTCCAAGTGACCGCTCCACCGTTTAAGAGAAACACCCAGCCTGATTGAGACCGACCATTGTCTCTATTTGTCTGGAAGCTGGCATCTGTGTATCCACTCACTTTTAATTCATCACTGCCACCAAGGACTAACACCATGTTCTTCGTCCTTCACAGATACTTAAGTATGTTTTTTTACCGCTATCCAATGCGCCTTACCAGGATTTCCCTGGTACCGACTAACCATGCTCAGAGAAAAGGATATGTCGGGGCGAGTACATGTCATAGCATACATGATCGACCCTACTGCCGAAGCATAAGGTACTCGACTCATCTCAGCTATTTCCTCATCGGTACTCGGAATTTGAGTCTTACTCAACTTGGCATTACTTTGGATAGGTAGCTCTCCATTCATGGAATTTTCCATACTAAACCTCTTTAGTACCTTTTCCAAGTATGTACACTGACTAAGACCTATAAGTCTTTTCTTTCTGTCTCTTAATATTCTTATCCCTAGAATATAGGCAGCTTCTCCAAGGTCTTTCATGGCGAAACACTTCCCGAGCCAAGACTTGACATCTTGCAAGGTCGGAACGTCGTTTACCATGTGCAGTATGTCATCAACATACAGCACCAGAAAAGTGACTATACTCCCACTAGCCTTGACATATACGCAGGACTCATCTTCACTTCTAAAGAAACCAAATTCTTTGACTTTCTCATGGAAACAAAGATTCCAACTGCGAGAAGCTTGTTTCAATCCGTAGATTGATTTCTCAAGCTTACACACCTTGTTAGGATGCTTTGTGTCTACAAAACCCTCTGGCTGATTCATGTAAACATCCTCAGTCAACTTCCCATTAAGGAAAGCGGTTTTTACATCCATCTATCAAATTTCATAATCATGAAACGCAGCTATGGCAAGCATTATCCTAATCGACTTAATCTTTGCTATTGGTGAGAAGGTTTCATCATAATCAACCCCCGGGGTTTGAGTGAATCCCTTCGCGACCAGCCGAGCTTTAAAGGTGTGTACCTTTCCATCCATGTCGGTCTTCTTCTTGAAGATCCACTTGCAACCGACTGTTTTTTGACCCGGCATATTGTCAACCAAGTTCCAAACTTGATTGTCATACATGGACTTGATCTCGCTGTCCATTGCCTCTTTCCACTTGGCAGACTCGGGGCCCGCCACCGCTTCATGGTAGTTAGCTGGCTCATCCAAATTTGTCAATGTACGATCACTGACAAACGTGTCACCATCCGTAGTTATATGGAAACCATAAAACTCGGGTGGCATGCTAACTCTACTCGAACGCCTAAGAGGTAATGAAATGTCAGTTGGTCCAACAGGAACCTCTTCCTCATATTGGTGGCTAGTTTCTCCTAAGGTTGTTTCATCGGGTGTCTCTTGAATCTCTTCGAGATCAATTGTACTCCCACTGTCCTCTTTGGAAATGAGTTCTCTCTCTCGAAAGACTCCTCGTTTAGCTACAAAGACCACGTCCTCGCTTGGTCTGTAGAACAAGTATCCAAACGACTGTTTTGGGTATCCGATGAAAAAGCACTTCTCACTTCTTTTTGCGAGTTTGTCTTGAGTCTTTCGTCTCATGAAAGCCTCACAACCCGAGGCTTTGATGTGTGCCAACGAGGGAATTTTCCCCGTTCACATCTCGTCAGGTGTCTTTGCAACCTTCTTGGTTGGGACAAGGTTAAGGATATGGGCAACAGTCTCTAAGGCATACCCCTAGAAATGGATTGGAAGTGAAGCTCGATTCATCATGGAACGAACCATGTCTAACAGGGTTCGGTTTCGTCTCTCAGCAACACCATTCATTTATGGTGTCCTGGGAGGCGACAACTGTGAAACTATTCCACATTCCTTTAGATAATCGAGAAACTCGATACTAAGATACTCACCGCCTCTGTCGGATCTAAGCATCTTTATCTTTCTGCCCAATTGATTTTCTACTTCATTTTTAAACTCTTTGAACTTTTCAAGGGTGTCTCACTTGTGCTTGATTAAGTAGATATATCCATATCTACTAAAATCGTCAGTAAAGGTCACATAGAATCGCATGCCATCTTTTGTGGTTGTTGTGAAGGGACCACACACATCCGTGTATATGATATCCAACAGAACTTTACCTCTTTCAAAGGACCCTTTGAATGGTGATTTTTTCATCTTGCCAAATAAACAAGACTCGCATACATCGTCCGATTTAAGGTCGAACGATTCCAACACTCCATCCTTTTGGAGTTGGGCGATGCGTTTCTTATTAATATGGCCAAGGCGACAGTGCCACAAACACGCCTTTTCTACACCACTTGAAGAATCAATGTTTAATACATTATTACCACAATTGTCAATATACATAATAGTTTCATACAGTCTATCACAAGGCAAAGCATTAAAGATAAAAACATCATTTTCAAAATCATAAATTGAACCATTCAATTTATCAAAAGAGTAATAATAACCTTGTTTGAACAATGCATGAAAAGAAATTATGTTTCTAGCCATATCTGGAGAATAGCAACAATTATGTAAATCTAAACTAACTCCACTACTAAGCACTAGTCTATAAACCCGGATCTTGGTAACAGGTGATGTTTGCCTATTGCCCATGACCAGGTTCAATCTACCGTGCTCCAGCTCCCTACGTCCCTCTAGGCCTTGCAAAGCAGAACAGATATGAAAACCACACCCGGTGTCAAGGACCCAAGAACAGGAAGAAGATGAGTTATTAGATATTGTATAAGTACCTACTTGTGATGGCTTCACTTTGCCATCCTTGATATCCTGCAAGTACTTGGGACAGCTTCTCTTCCAGTGACCCTTCTCTTTGCAATAAAAACAATCGGCTTCCTTAGGATTCGTGACATGCGGAATGCCGGAAGACTTGGCTTTCGGGGCACTGCTAGATGACCCGACATGAACCTTTTCCCTCCAATTTTGCTTAGGAGGGCCCTTCCGTTTCTTTCCCTTGCCAGATCCAATTGCCAAGACTGGCTTGCTAACTGAGGGTACACTTTAACCTTTCATCCCGTTCTCAGCAGTACAAAGCATGCGATGCCATTCAGCCAAAGTGGTCTACTTGTTGTTCAAATGATACGCCAGCCTGAACTGGTCATAAGAACTCGGTAAGGAGTTAAGCACTATGTCAACGGCCAACTCCTCATGTACAGGCATCGCAAGCTTTCTCAGCCGATCCACGTAACCTTGCATCCCTTGCACGTGAGTGCAGATGGACTCTCCATCCCTAGGCTTGTTGTTCGTGAAGTCTTTGACCACCTTGCACCTCTCGATACGCTATTGCTTGCGGAACTTTTCCGCAAGCTCTTTATGCATCTCGTAGGGCCTGTAGTCCTCATATATTCTTTGCAGTTCAGGGTTCATGGTAGCGATCTTGATGCAGGCCACTTTGGTTGCATCATCCGAGTGTTTTTGGTATGAGGCAATTTCCTCGGGAGTAGCGGTATCTGGGTCAACTTCAACTAGCTTGGTTTCGAGAACATACTCTTTGTGTTCAAACCTCAAAGCCATCTTGATGTTACGGATCCAGTCATTGTAGTTTGTGCCATCTAATGTCACTTTGGAACACAATGACAGGATTGAAGTGACGTTACCGGGGTTGGAGTGGGGAACGGTTTGGTCAAAAGAAGACATCTATAAAAGAAGAAGGTAGTTTTAATTAGATACATATATATATATATAATCCTTATACTAACCCAAATTTAATAATAAGGCTAGGACCCTACTATAACAATTCACAATATCGAAGAGAGATGCCGTAATCTTTATTGTAAATTTTATAAGGTAGGCGAATGACGATTCAGCCAATTCCACCGCGGAAAAATAATCATATTATAATGGAATTCCTAGTTTCTTTTGAGATTTTTTTTGAACTGTTCAATAGCATGTTTTAATCTTGGGAATGCCCCACTATTTGTGACTGGGATACCGAGGATCACAAACCGGGTGAGAATAACCATGCAAATTAGCTTGGTACTCTCGAAGTCAATTACCATCTCAAATTGACGTGTCGGTTAACCACATACGCTCCATCAATAATGGTAAAATTGAGAAACCCATTGCAACTCTTTGTGGACCCCAATTGGTGTGCCAGTAAACCACACACGCTCCACCAACGTTTAACAAAGTGCAATGTGTAATTTCATGGATTAGCATAAATTCACATTTTTAACCTAAAGTAACTAGATTGGGATTTTGTTAATGGTTCTAGTACTTTCAATTATAGCATTATACTTTTAAGAGGCTTAAGCGGTTCTATCAAACCCGTTCGGCTAACAACACTCGACTGACTAGGAGAGCGGTGGGTGAGAGTGGACACCCATTAGACTACCATTTTATAGGCTGTCGCCTTATACCCTTTTTATAGGTCAGTTTTGTGAATGAGGCCTACTAACGGTAAGACTAACCAATTTTATCTTACATATAAATATTAACTTTTAATCATAAATATATAATATGTATTTTAAACTCTTTAAAATATTTTAGATTTAATTCATTTTACTATTTTCGCAAATTAAGCTTTAATTTCGAAAATTAATATTAAATCCTTATGTGATTTAACTTGTCTTTTAATTAAAAAATTTAATTAAACTAATTAAATCAAAGATAGGCATTACAAATTAATCAAATTAATTACCTATCTTTATCCCATAGATTTCGAAAATTGCAAGCATGGGATAAAGGATTCTAGTTATTTTATTAATCAACAATTACAAAAAATAACAACCTACTATCCATGTCAACTAAGAAATCGCAAAGCGGGGGAGAGGAGGCTAGGGTTTTCGAAAACCTAGCCACCAAGTCGACAAGGCCACATGGTGGGTCAAAATTTTCGCAAATTACCGATCATCATGCAAATCAATTATATCAATTCACAAGAAAAACAAACCTGGCTCTGATACCACTGAAAGGTTTTGCACAAATAATGAACTAGAAATCCTAAGTTCACATGCAACCTAAGAAGAGATCTATGTTTTCTACAATGAACATATAATAAAACCTAAGGCCAACAATTTAATTTCTAAAGAATAAAATCAAGAAAACCAACCTTTGATTCTTGATCCAGAAGCTAGCAGCAAAAGTTTCCTGCCTCAAATGGAATCACACCCAAGAATGGAGGAGACAAGATAGCAGAGTTCCCAGAGAGACAGAGAGATGGCGCAGAGTAATTAGGGTTACCAAGGGGTTCCCTATTTATAATTTCCAGGTGGCACAACTTAAAACCCTAGAGCCCAACTTTGACAAGCCTTTTATCAAATGGACAAGGCTTTACTTAAACCCAAATTAGGGTTTCGAGATTCTTGTGGTGCCTCCACAAAATCTCGCCACCTACACTCTTCCACTGGCCAGTCAATATTCAACTATTGAATAATTACAAAACCAGTCCCTGCACTTTTAATTAATTAGATTAATCACCAAATTAAATCCAATTAATTCTAGATTAATTTCTAATTAATTAATATAGTTTCTAATTAATACATTAAAACTTAAATATATTAATAAACTGTTTATTTTATTTCTATTGATTTATTAAACAATTAATAAATCAAGCTTTCTCTCTACTTAACTCTACATCAATCCTCCAGCTATGAGGGCAACCCAAATGGACTTTGCTTCAATTAATAAGATAAATACAATTTATAGTCATGGCTTAGACACCTAATCCAACACTTACCTCGTCACACACGAATTTTATTGGCCATCTGCCAACAACTGTTTCATATATCTTTGAAATAGTTGGCTCTAACTCATTAAGGAAAACAGTCTTACCGTTTCGTAACTCATTCTTTCTTAGGTTACACCTCCAATGATGACACGCCAGTTATTGATTTCTCCTACTTGCACATTCTCATCAATTAAGGTAAGGAAAACACTCATACAACATAAGAGACACAGACACAGACACTCAAATGTCTCATTCACGTTACATGACTCATCAATACTAGAATATAAATCCAAAAGTAATTCAAATATTAGAAACTGTCTCAAGTTTCCTTTGCGTCTCTTTTGGACTTGGTATTTAACCCTCGATACTTTGGTCACACAAGACTCTTTTTAGTTGTCTCTCCTCTACAACTATTTACAACTTCTCCAAAAGCTCATTTATCTTTGTTCCCACCTCAGCACACATATTAGGTTTTCACCCAATATACAATTAACAATCCTCCACTAAAAAATGGCTCATTTTCATCTCATTTCAACAGCATACCTCATGTTGTTTCTCTTGATGTACTCACTCATTACATCCTCTTTTATGTGGACATTCCACATCACTCTCTCACTCACTCGGTAATTCAGGTGAACTCAGTAATTTATTATCAAATAAATTCTTATCACAAACGCATGTATTCCTCCTGACACACCATCAGTAAGGATTTTCCTCTTGTCATTTCTCCGTCATTATTATCTCAATCTCTAATTCATTTGAATGACACAAAATAGGTCATATATACAGCTCACCAAAATCTCTACACACGACTCAAAAATAATAACATCTAACACCGCAATCTCTACGGTGAATCATATCTCATCACTTGACTAGCTCTTTAATCTCAATAAAATAATTTAAGATCATCATAGCAAAATCCACCATTCATCGTCTCACGAGTAAATAGTTATGTCACTATAACACTTACACATTTCTCTTATCAGCAGTAATTGGTTTGATTGCTAAGGAACGAATCCTATCAATCACAATCACAATTACTTTTATACTCTTTTTAAATTATATATTCTCATCGTATTGTTATACAACTCTATCTTGCTCGACACGTAAGAAATCTCGCACATTCTCAACACGACTTCATGACAAACACATTTACTCACAACAACATTTCTCAAGAGTATTTCTCATTATACTATCTCACAGTACCCCGTACGGTTACTCAGTCTTTGATTCGTCCTCTTCTCAACCCACAAAATCTCTAGTCACACAAGCTCACCTCTGCACCATACATATCCATACTCAAGGATAGTACAGTCTCAACACTCTACATAGTACATACTTACTTACACACAAGTACAACACTATAACTCCACTTCACCTCAGTTAATCTTACTCCGTACCGTCCTCCAAATTCACTACTCAACACTATCTCATGGTACCCCGTACCATTCGTCGACCACATCGCGCAACATTTTCTTACGGTACCTCATACCGTTCTTTACTCTCAACACTCTTCTTTACGACATCAAGTAATAAAACTCACCGCCTCACTCAATTATGTAAGAACTACCGGTCACTAAGGTTGTTTCAACTCATATAAGTCACAAAGACTTAAAAAAAACCAGCCGTAAAGACCCATCAAAAAAATTTTCAAACCTCAAAAACTAAACACCCAATATATCACCAAATAATCAGCAGTAATGTGCAATCAGCTACACATTCACCGTCTCTCTCAGTTTATACTCTTTTGGCTATCACAACCATTTAGTATGATCAACCACACATGCAATTTAATTGTCGACAATAACTCAAGATCTCATTCAACTCATACTTATTTTCAACTTATACTCTTTTGCAACTCATGTCAACTCATACTCATACTCCTTCGTAAGATAACTCATATCAATTTATACTCTTTGATTATCTCAGTCAATTAGTGTGCTCAGTCACACATTCAAATCAATTACCAACAATGGTCCTTAATCTCGTTAACCCATGCTCTTTGGCTATCTCAGCCAATTATAATCACTTACAACTCATTTACAGCATAATTCATAGCATTAGTAATGTAATAGAGTTACTCACATATGATACAATCTGCCACTAGGGCATACACACAATACACATTCGTTACATGGTACTTTTGTTACATTATTCACAAATACTCAAAATATAATTTACATAATTATATATATATATATATATATATATATATATATATATATATATATATATATATATATATATATATGTATATATATATGTATATATATATATATATATATATATATATATATATATATATATATATATATATATATATATGTATATATATATATATATGTATGTATATATATATATATATATATATATATATATATATATATATATATATATATATATATATATATATATATATATATATATATATATATATATATATATATATATATATATATATATATATATATATATATATATATATATATATATATATATATATATATATATATATATATATATATATATATATATATAACATACTCATCCATCATTTACGTCCTTCGTCTCTCAACTCTTGAGTGTTAATCGGCTACACTCACATATCTCAACTCTTAGCTCTTGCTCGGCTTATGCTCATACTCTTTCTCATCATCAGTTGAAATTTTGCCTCAACCCGGATCTCATCTCATCATCAGTTGGAATCTCACCATTAACTGGAATCTCATCTCATTATCTGCTGGAATCTCACCATCAGCTGGGATCTCATCTCATCATCAGCTGGAATCTCACCATCAGCTGGAATCTCATCTCATCATCAGCTGGAATCTCACCGTCAGCTGGGATCTCATCTCATCATCAGCTGGAATCTCACCGTCAGCTGGGATCTCATCTCATATAGTATCTCATTTCGTATTCAGTTGACATCTCATTATCAACTGAATTTCTTATCTCCTCATTAGCTGATATCTCATATCGACCAAAATCTCATCTCATCATCCACCATTGGTCCAACCAGGTCTGACCAATTTCTCAACTCATCCTTCATCTGGCTCCATATCTGTATTTACACACAGAAACAACAAATAATAATATAACAAAATAGTTATACTCAACTCATACACAAACATCTGCAGCTGTATCGTTTTCAGGCATGTGATAGGGGATCTCTCTTCTCGGTTCAAGTTTAGGACTCAATACTCAAAGACCTAATTCACTTAAACCATGCTCTGATAGCATCTTGTAACACCCGGTTTCTCATACGAAGTACACCCAAAAATTTTCAACAATTATACATCAAAATGGGTATACTTGTACTCAAACCAAGGATCAAGATGTTATCAACATGAATATTTACACAAAGGGTCCTTACAAATTTCAACCAGAATTACAAATAAATATAATTCAACTAAAGGACAGATTCTAAAGTTGTCCGTCTTTCTTTATCACATGCTTTCCCCTATCACAATTATAGATACCTGTAAAACAACATACAACTCAAGTGTAAGCTTATTAAAAGCTTAGTGAGTAATCTCAATCACATTCCACAATCTCTCTAAGTAAACTCTCTCATCATTCTCCTTTGCTAATCTCATTAGCAATTATTCACATTCTCTTACTCTGAAATCTGCAAACATATTAGCTTTACAAACACCAGCTAAGTAGTAGTTATATCAAATCAATAATAAGTATCACAACTGATACTACTCATAAACTCATTCACACACCCTCTCGTATATACTCATTTCACAATTCATTATACTCAATTATAACACCCATCATGGTTGTAGCAATCAAACTCAAAGAATCTTTAACTCACTCGCTCCAGCATATACTCTACTCTTATACTCAAATATAGACTGTAACTCGTCTCTTGTTATCCACAGATAACAAAACCATTCTAACTCTAAGCTACCACAATATCAACATAACATACATATATGTTCAACATATATATACAACAAGGTATAATTCTTACTCAAGTATTCAAAAGTACTCACCTGATATCGGTTTAGTATTGACAACGCCTAGTAATATCACATATTTTAGTCGTTGTTGAGCCCTATTCGTAGTGGAATTATATCATATACATCGTGGTATTCTCACTTTTCGTGCCAGCATTTGTTTGGAAAGAAATAATGAAAACAGGGACCAAAAGCGTGCAATTTGGAAGAAGTTTGAAGATTAAGGCAAAATCAGGAAAAGACGTACGCGCGCCGCGGAATTCACAAACACGCGACGTGGGTATGAGGCGGTGGAAAGAATTCAAATTCCGATAAAACGGGGATAAACCCCTATGCGCGACGCGGGATCCACCTATTCGCGACGCGGTCTCGAGATTTTCGCAACTATAAATAGAGGCTTTTAGGTCGAAAAAATTAGCGAAAACCTGGTGTGAAATAGTTAGTGATAGTGGCTAGTGTCTTTGGGTATTTTCATGTTTTGGTAACCCTCAAGGCTCTTTAACTCTGAGATTTAGCTTCAGCAACCATCTTTTGGTATTTTCATGTTTTTATCTTTAATTTTCAATTAGTAAAATAGTTAGTGATAGTGGCTAGTGTCTTTGGGAGTGACAACCATTGACATTGAGTCTTTGTTTCTGCTTTTAATAGTTTTGGTTACTGTTTTGGACCTGTTGGATCTGATTTAGTTAATGATAATCATTTGGTTTATGTTAATTGCCTAGTTTTTCGGTGTTTATGCTTGTGAATGAACTTTTGATTGATTGGATTGTGTTTGATGTTTGGATTGCCTTTGATTGCTTCTGAATTGGAGATGTACTTTTGAATTCAGTAGGTAACAAGGTTTAGTTAGTGGATTTTAGTCTAGTTAATGCTTGCTTGGAATTATTTTAGTTTATGATTTTTGGGATTGTTTGGAAAAAGTTAGGAACTAGGTCTTCTGACTGTAGCGTGACACTGCAGTTGGTAATCTGTCACCTGTCTCGACCACGTAACTCCTGTGGATCGACCCTGACTTCCACTGTGCTAAGTGTGTGTGTTAGGTATTTTCTTATTTTTGACCGCATGATGACCACTGCGATGTCAAATTTTGGCGCCATTGTCGGGGAGTTGCGAGCTTGAGAATAGGTGATCTGTAGGACTTTTAGTTTCTGAATTTTGGTTTTGATTTTGAGATTTCAATTAGTTAGTAATTTTGCTTTTTGATTTTTTTGGGCGTGTTGCACTTGTGCATGCGTACCTGTAGGGGTGAGCAATTATCCCCTTTGCGTTTTGACTCAGAGATTGAGCGAACTGCGCGCAAGATCCGTGCATGTAGGCGTTTAAGTACAATGAGTTTTAGTAATGTTAGTAGTAGTATAGTGAGTGTTGCCCAGGAACCCTCGGGTGAGGCAACGGGGATGCCATTTATTCCCCTAATTTCAAAATTTCAGTTTGGGAGCATGAGTGCTACTGGTGGTGCAGTTTTAGCCCCTGCACCTATACCTTCATGCACTCCGTCGTCGATTCCACCATTTCAACCTTTATCCCAACCACAATCCACAAACCCATTTACATCTGCCATGTCTTGGGGAGCGCCGACCCGCGATGGCACCCCAGTATCTAGACAGCAGAAACCCATTTCTGAACCCATTTCATAACCAGCACCAGTACTTTTTAAACCATAAACCACATTCCAACCTATACCACCACAACAACAATATCAACAGCAACCACCTCAGTAGCAGTACCAGTATCAAGAGACTGAGGAGAGGTATGATGAAGAAGACGAAGGATGGGTTCCACCAGCACCTTAGCAACCATGGAACCGAGGTCGGGGACCTCCAAGAAGACCACAGCAGCATCAACCACTACAAGGTCAGCATAGATATAATGATCATCACTTTTACGGTAATCAGTATCAAGAGACTGAGGAGAGGTATGATGAAGAAGACGAAGGATGGGTTCCACCAGCACCTTAGCAACCATGGAACCGAGGTCGGGGACCTCCAAGAAGACCACAGCAGCATCAACCACTACAAGGTCAGCATAGATATAATGATCATCACTTTTACGGTAATCCTGCTCAACCCTTGTATTTTGCACAACCGAGGGGGCAATCGGTTGCATCACACGTCCAGCCACGGGAGTATGATGACTCATCGCCCATTTACATTTCTGATGATATAGAATCTCAAGTAGAACTTAGGCCTCAGTTGTTAGGGATATTACCGGAGTTTACGGGGTACAAACATGATGACCCATACAATCACTTGTATGAGTTTATAGCAATAGCCAACGCTAACACCCCTAGGAACACCAATAAGAACGTTTTTAGATTAAGATTGTTCCCATTCACTCTTAAAGACAAAGCAAAATATTGGTTTACGTCTTTGCCATCGAATAACATCACTACATGGGACCAACTCAAAGCTAAGTTCTTATAAGAGTTCTATCCGGGAAGCAAGACGACGGAAATCAGGAAGGCCATTCGGGATTTTCAGCAGAAGCCTGGAGAAGCTTTTCATGAAGCATGGTATCGTCTAAAGGATCATGCCCTCATCACGATATTCCAAAGTGGCAACTGGTCAAGGTATTCTTTGAAGGAACAAGTGAGACGAACCAAGCTATGATTAACGCATCATCTAGTGGCACTATTATGATGCAAGACCCGGAGGAGGCTTGGCGGTTTTTAGAACAGTTAAGTAATGGCTCCAATGCGAATTTCTCTACGAGAAAGATGGTAGGCACAGCTGCAGCAATAGGAGCCGATGCCGACTGGAAAAAGGATGTAAAGAAGGAGATAAGCGAGCTCAATAAGAAATTCGATAGGCTTGTGTCTACTCTGCAGAATGGACCTCAGAGTCAGCAACAAGGAGGTCAAGGAGGACCAAAGACTCAAGAAGCAAATCAAGTCTATGGTCAAGGTCAAGGTCAAGATGGCAATGGACGACCCTATAGACCATATAACCAAGGTCCGCAGAATTTCAATAATCAGAAGCAAAACAACTACCAAGGGGAGTCATCCAACCCGCCCAGGCAGTATCAACCGGTAAACAATAGTGGTAATACCAATGGAAATGGTAGCAGCAACAATAGGGGGCCCAATAACTCCATCAACAATGCCCCAGGGACTCAGGAGGATCTGGTTGCAAAAATTTATGAGATATTTAACACAACACAGCAACAATTGCAGGCCAATGCGAAAGCCATCGTCAATATGGAGAGGCAAATCGCCCAAATGGCTGAAGACCAATGAAAATGAGATAATAGGAAGCTGCCAAGTACCACAGAAGTCAATCCGACCCATGGTCAGCGGGCCGAAAAGGAACATATCAACACTGTCGAGGCTGAATGGAAGAAGGTCACCCTGGAAGATCTGCTAGAATCGGGAAATGAGGCTAAAAGTGAAAAAGAAGAAGAAGTTAAAGAAAAGGTGGAAATTGAAAAGGAGAATAGGAAAGACACGGAATTAAAGGAAATTCCCGTTGAGAAGGAAACTTAACCAAAGGAGAACAAGGATGGCCAAGAGGAAAAGCAGCCAATAATAGCTGGAATTAAACAAAGGAAGAAGGATAAGAAGGGAAAGACAAAGCAAGAAGCGCCCAAATCGATGGGGCCATCAATGAACCAACCCTTGTGGGATGAACTTAAGAATGCTCCTGAGGATACAAGAATTCTTCAGGAGATGTGCGAGAAAAATGGAAAAATCAAGACTCCCACACCTGACACTGTGAGGTTGATGATTAAAGCTAGTGAGGCACTGCTGGGAACACTGCCCAAGAAAGAAAAGGATCCTGGGACACCACTGATCAATGCTACTGTAGGAGATGTGGTCATAAGGAACACCTTGCTGGATTTGGGAGCAAGTGTGAATGTGCTACCGGGATACTTGTATGATAAATACAAGAATGAGGAATTAGAGCCGGCAAAGACCGTGTTACAGTTGGCTGATCAGTCAACCAAAGTATCCCAAGGTAAACTGACCAATGTCATAGTGAAAGTTGGGGAATTCTTTTACCCAGTGGACTTTTTAGTCATGGAATATGAGAGTCAGGAGGATGCGCCCGCATTAATATTAGGACGTCCGTTCTTGGCTACAGCCGACGCTATTATTGATTGCAAAACAGGAGATTTGGATATCTTCTTTGGGTCGAGAAAAAGAAGGTTAAATATGTTCGAAAGTCCCATATCTCTACCTCAAGGGTATGATGATAATAATTTGGATAGCAACTTGCTGATGGAGCTTGGGGTTAGGGTCAAAAGAAAAATATGGACACGAATGGGAGAAGGAGGAAAAGAGGAAGTCTTAAAGGAAACAAAGGAGCATCCGTTGTCCACCATTGACAAGGAGCAGCTGCTGGACATGATGGAGATGTTGCAGACAAGGCACCAGCAGTATGAGAAAGATGCAAGGGAAAGAGAAGCAAAGGTCTTTCAACTTTTAGAAGCTCAGCAACAATGGATTAGCGGGGTTAGTGACAGGATGACTCAACTCACTTCATGGATGTCAATGATTGCTCACAATTTCGCGCCAGATCACAAGAAGATGCCATCAGGAATTCAAGAAGAATAGGAGTAGGAATAGCACGTCTGGCTGAAGACGTTAAACTTAGCGCTCGTTGGGAGGCAACCCATCTTTTCATAGGTTAGGTGCTGTATTCTTAGGAGTAATTAGGAAGATTATATCATCGTCATTTGCAGGTATTATTGGTCCAAAGCAAGTGTGGGGTTGTTTTGAAGAATTTGGATTTTTGATGACCGCGCTGTGGTCAGGCAAATTGCGCGCCGCGGGATCGTAAACCAACCCGATGCGCAGGGGTTGATTTGGGGGTACGCGCGACGCGGTTCGCTCATATTCGCGACGCGGGAATCGATCGGTCGGTTTCCTTCGATAATAAGGTAAGCCGCGACACTATTCACACACACCACGCCGCAGAGCTCTGATCATCGAAAAATTCTTGTGTTTTTTCTTGCTCATTTCATTCTCGCCACCAAGGTACGTCATTCTAACTAGCTTTTACTTGTTAAAACTAGTGATTAGGCAGTTGATTTGGTTGAATTCTCCAAAAACTCAAAAACTTAGAAATCGCCAATGCTGACTCATAGGGTGTTTATTTTGCCAAATAATGACCCTAGATGAGTTAGTCGGTACTTAGGCTACCTTGTAGTGTAGTTGGAGTGAGTTTAAATAGGTTAGATCGCGAGATGGGATTTGGAATTGGAAACAGCCGCTCGCCGCGTCGCGCCATAGTTCTTGGGCCACGCTGCAGTGCGGTGGGGAAGAAAAGGACTTAAATTGCAAAAATTTTTCTTTTGTGCAGATGTCGTTCAGACTTGACCATCAGTTTCTCCAGTTCCCTGAGGGGTTGGATAGCTCTGTGGAGTTTGCTAGCAGGAGGGATGCACTCGTAGGTCGCTGGGTTCTCGAGGCGACGATCATCGATAGGGATATCCACAGAGACGCAGGGCTTTGGGGTGAGATCGAGCCATTCCTCCACCGCACATGGACCCACGGGGATGCTTCATTCACGTGTCGAGGCTGGGATAGGCTTATAGCCAACCAGGAGGACACAAATATACCGAGCTTCTTTTGGAGTTCCTATCTACTGTCCGTTTTGCACCGGGATCGACAGAGGCCTGTTCCAGGCTCGTACGATTTAGATTGGGGGAGTGCACAGGGATTCCAATCTCCGAGAGTTTGGGAGGCGCACCGGCATTTATACAGAGGCGGACCTCCAGCACCGCCATTTCACGCAGTTTCTTCTGGCGTGCACCCAGGGGTAGCCTGACAGGGCTGCCAATGTAGAGGTTTGGGCACCGTTGTCCAACGTGTTCTATGAGGCGGGGACATCTAGGGAGAGCCATCTCCGTGATCCACTTCACCGACTCATGCACCGCATCGTCTCCAACTCCATCATGCACAGGGAGAGGGGGGGGGGGGGCGAGAAGGTGTCCGGTGAGGACATGACTTATCTCTGGGTCCTCCTTGACCCCTCCAGGTTCCGTTACCTCCCGTTTGCTCTAGCCGTCTCCTTTTCCACCCGTGCGACGGGTGCATCATCCAGCAGTCCTCTGGCCCGCGAGCATTACATCACCCGCCTGGCCCGTTCGTACCGAATAGTTACTGCTCCTGTTGTGGCATCCTTGACCGCTTTACCTCCAGCTCGGACTACTGCGCGAGCCCTGGAGAACATGGGGCTTATAGAGCAGCAGTGCCCGGGTCAGTACGTGAGGGTGGCGACTGAGGCACCCCAGGACCCCTAGCCAGCTTACGCCCAGCCGGGTAAGAGACGCCGGAGACCGGCAACACCAGCAGATCCAGCACCACAGCCACAGGAGGAGATGACAGAGCTGAGGCGATTGCAGGGTCGGATCGCTAGGATGGAGGAGCAGTTGGAGTGGATCGGAGGGGTACTTTTGGAGTTAGCCACACAGCAGGGACACCGCCCCCGACCATTCCCAGCCCGAGCCCACGATCATGAGGTTGGTTCTTCCAGGCCACCAGGTGGCAATTGATGTATTTTTCTTATTTTTCTTTTTGGGATATATCTGTACTATACTTATGACACTTTCTATTTTTTGTGTATTTTACTTTGTTTGATTGTTTGCATTTAATCTTTTGTGGTAGTCATGCATGTGATACCAAAAATGGAGGAGTTGTTCCAAGCAAGTGTGGGGTCACTGTGCCCCCTCCACTTGTCTTGATCACTAGCGTGTTCACTGTTACGCTACAACTCCGGAATGCTAAATTGAGGACTTTTTTGTTCGTCTTTGTACCTGTGACAGCGAGCACCAACCAAGCGATCTACCGTCCAAAGGGGTAACTCTTTCTTCCTTGTTCTAAATAATTTTTTGTACAACGGGGACGTTGTACGGTTTTAAGTGTGGGGTGTGGACGGTCGAAAGAGTAATTTTTGAAATTTTTGCGGAAATGACCGATTTTCAAAATTTTAGCAACTTTTTCAAAATTTTTACTAGATTGTAAGTTTCAAACGAATAGTTTGTGATTGTTTATAGCATTAGTATTTTTCAAGAAATACTATCTAGTTGTGATCATGCTATTAGTTTAGTCAAATAAGTTGAGTTTTATGAGTCTAGAAGATTGGACTGTTTTAAGTTTGGGATTTAGGAAGGGACTGTCAATCAGTGACCTTTGTTGTTTGAGCCGGTAAGTCTAAAATGGGTGGGGCTTATGCACCTTGCCACCTAAGATCGTCTGGTCTGGGATGATATTTCTGAAAGCTCGTTACACGGACAACATCGAAAGTCATGGATAGTTCTTTTACGGCCTTTAGAATCTGAATGAGTATGTACACTTCATTGTGGATAGAAAATTTGTAATCAAGGGTTCTCTAGAAACTCATGAATTCCAAAGAACATTCCGATTATGTTTTCATGAACTATTTCACTCTAACTCATAAGGTAATAAGCTTTGAAACTGAACACACTCAAAAATTGTTTGAGTCTTAGTTAAAATCTATTAAAAACTCTCTTGCTTGGGGACAAGCAAGGCACAAGTGTGGGGTCTTTGACAAAGCCTAGTAATATCACATATTTTAGTCGTTGTTGAGCCCTATTCTTAGTGGAATTATATCATATACATCGTGGTATTCTCACTTTTTGTGCCAGCACTTGTTTGGAAAGAAATAATGAAAACGGGGACCAAAGCATGCAATTTGGAAGAAGTTTGAAGATCAAGGCAAAATCAGGAAAAGACATACGCGCGCCGCGGATCTGTTGGATCTGATTTGGTTAATGATAATCATTTGGTTTATGTTAATTGCCTAGTTTTCCGGTGTTTATGCTTGTGAATGAACTTTTGATTGATTGGATTGTGTTTGATGTTTGGATTGCCTTTGAATGCTTCTGAATTGGAGATGTACTTCTGAATTCAGTAGGTAACAAGGTTTAGTTAGTGGATTTTAGTCTAGTTAATGCTTGCTTGGAATTATTTTAGTTTATGATTTTTGGGATTGTTTGGAAAAAGTTAGGAACTAGGTCCTCTGACTGTAGCGTGACACTGCAGTTGGTAATCTGTCACCTGACTTCCACTGTGCGAAGTGTGTGTGTTAGGTATTTTCTTATTTTTGACCGCATGACGACCGCTGCGATGTCAAGTATATGGAACCCCCAATTTATGCGTACCTGGCTCCTGTTCGCTAGACTTGGTTATATCACTATAGTCTAATCAATTCTCCAACACCCACTATCGTCTCAATAACATCAATCTCTAAGATGTATAAATCAAAAGAGGAAAAAGAAGTATAAATGGTAAATATCAACTCTATATTTACCGAAACCCCCAAATCCGCGGTTCTACTCATTCAACCGTTGGAACTCGACAATAATTACACCAATACCTCAAAAGACATCCACTAACAATCTACTAACAACGTATTTAACAAATTATAGGTAAATCACAAAAATTGAAGCTAGGGTTTCAAAACCCCAAAAACGAAGAAATCACTCACCTCGACGAATTAGGAAGCAAGAACACGTTTACGGGGTTAGATCCACACTTCTATATGTTTCCCCATAAACCTCCAGGCTTAATTTCACTCAAAATCGCCATTTGGAGCTCTCAATTTCGAAAAAGAACGATATTTCTTCGAAATGAAGTTTGTTGCACTTTTAAATGGGTCTGTAGGCGTAACCCGACCCGGGTTCTTTTTACGACTTTTATTTTCGTTCGTTCAGTAGGTACAACACGACCCGGGTTAAAGAACACGACCCGGGTTGGCTCTTTTTGGCATTTTTCAAACTCAAACTTCTACCAAAATGTCCTCTAACCACACTAACACATTTAACAACTTAACTAATCTTAATTATACCCAGATTAGTACATAATAGGGATTTCAACATCTTCTCACTCATCAACAACTCAAAACTCGACGGCAATCAAAAGGATCGGCACACCTTTTACGCTAAGCAAATTCATAGCTAGTATCATACCTACTATAAGGTAATAACTCTACTTACCTTAATAATCATCTGAAAATGAAAATGAGTCTTACACTGGTGATCGAGAATGGACGTGTGGAGTTCACAAGAACCAACTTCTTCGTTGGTCAAGCCATAAACACGCGTGGAATGTATCAGCTTGATTTGGTCGAAGGAGCTACTGATCATGGAGGATCAAGTCTTGGTGTTTCTGTGTTGGAAGTTGATTTCAATTATGGTGCTAGTGATAGTAGTGGTACTGCTAGTGATAGTAGCGGTACTAGTAGTAATGATGTAACCGTTTTTGAAATGAATGAAGTCAATTTTTCTAATTATATCGCTTGTTCAATTTCTTTATGACACAAACGTTTAGCTCACACAAATTTCAAAAATATTGAAAAAATACAATCTAAAGGAATGTTAAATTTAGATAATAAAGAATTTGAAAAATGTGAAACTTGTGTAAAATCAAAGTTTACAAAGAAGCCTTTTCCAAGCGTTAAACGTGATACATCATTACTAGAACTAATCCACTCTAATATCTATGAACGTAATGGAATACTCACGCGAGGAGGCAAGAGATATTTCATAACGTTTTGCAATGACTCGAGCCGTTATCTACATGTTTATTTATTGCGATCAAAGGACGAAGCCTTCGACGCATTTAAACAGTATAAGGCCAAGGTCGAAAATCAACATGACAAACACATAAAGATTCTTCGCTCGGATAGAGGCGGAGAATACTTTAATCATGACTTTGATACATTCTGCAAAGAGAATATAATCAAGAATGAAAGAACTTCACCGTTCACTCCGCAACAGAATGGTTTGGCTGAGAGAAAGAACCAAACCTTAGTCGAAATGGTCAACTATATGTTGACTCAATCCGACTTGCCGCATAATCTGTGGGGGTGGGGGGGAAGCGTTATTGACCGCTTGCTATGTACACAATAGGATCACTAGTCGTGTGATCCCTATAAGTCCCTATGAGCTGTGGAAGGGAAGGAAACCAAATACTGATTATTTGATAGTGTGGGGGTGTAGGGCCTACTATCGAACACCTGATCCCAAGAGATCCAAATTAGGCGCTCGAGCTATGAAGAGCACATTCATTGGATATGCTCAGAACAACAAGGCTTATCGACTATTGGATGATGAATTAGGTGTTGTAGTTGAATCAAGAGATGTGGAATTCTTTGAGGACAAGTTTTCAAGAGATGATGAAAACACAACCCCCATAATAGCACCTAGTACTTCTCGAGAACATATCCCACCTTCTAATGTTGTAGAAGAACCAAGGAGAAGTACAAGGGCTAGAAAAGAGAAGAATCTAGGAGATGATTTTTACTCTTATTTGGTCGAAGGGACAAAAAAAAAGTGAAGAGAGAGAGAGAGAGAGAGAGAGATAATTTTCTCCATTAATTTGCATGATGACTCTAAGACCGTCAATGAAGCCATGACGTCTAGGGATGCTCCATTGTGGAAGGAAGCTATCAATGACGAAATAGATTCAATTATGGGTAACGATACTTGGGAATTAGCTGATCTACCCAAGGGAAGGAGGCCCATAGGATCCAAATGGATTTTCAAGAGAAAGTATCATCCAGATGGATCCATCCATATCTGCCTATAAAGCAAGATTAGTTGCTAAAGGCTATAGGAAAATAGAAGATATCGATTATTTCGATACTTATGCCCCAGTTGCTAGAATTAGTTCTATTAGAACTCTTATAACAATATCAACTTTGAAAGGACTGTACATTCATCAAATGGATGTGAAGACAGCCTTCCTAAAAGGTTATCTCAAGGAGGAGATCTATTTGGAGCAACCGGAAGGGTTTGTGATACCCGGACAGAAAAATAAAGTGTGTAGACTTATTAAATCCTTGTACGGGTGACAACGCCTAGTAATATCAAGTATTTTAGTAGTTGTTGAGCCCTATTCTTGATGATTTTATATCATATATGCTTTGGTATTATCACTTTTTGTGTCAGTGCTTGTTTGGAAAGAAAAGTTACAAACATGGGTTAAATGCGTACAAAATGGAAGAAGATTGGAGATAGAGATAAAAACAGTCGTCTGAATACGCGCGCCGCGGAAATGCATGTGGGCGCGCCGCGCTGAGTCAACGATGAGACAGTGGGAAGAATTCAAATGATGAAAAAACGGGGATAAGCCTATACGCGTGCCGCGGATATCAGATACACGCGACGCCGCCACTTATTTTCTACAACTACAAATAGAGGCCATTAGGTTGAAATCAGCAGGCAAGGAACGACCCATAAGGTGGACTTAAGGCTTCTTTGACTCCAAGATTCGGATTTTAGTCACCATTTGTGGTATTTATGTTTCTTCATTTAATTTCATTATTAGTTTAGTTGTTTTTAGTAGTTTAGCTTGGTGTTTTTGGGTGTGACAACCATTAGCATTAGGTTTAAGTTTCTGATTTTTGTTGTTTACTGGTTTGGATACTTGGGATTTGAGTTTATGCAAGTTAATCATTCGGTTAATGTTTATTTGCTCTTTTTACCTTTTTATTGCTTTGGATGAGTTTGAATGCTTATTGCTTTTGGATTGATTTGTTGGTTTTTGGATTTGGACCATACTTCTGATTTCAGTAAACAAGCTAGGTTAGAATTTGGTTTAGGTTCCATTTAAGTTTATGCTTTGTTTTGGACTTTATTTGGATTTTGGTTTTTGGACTGTTTTTGGGAAAGTAGAGATTAGTCCCTCTGGTTGCAGCGTGATACTGCAACTGGTAATCTATCACCTATCTTGACCACGAAACTCCTGTGGATCGACCCTGACTTCCATTGTACTAGTGAGAGTGAGGTTTTTACTATTTTTGACTGCACGACGACCTAGGTGCTGTCAAGGGGTTGAAACATGCTCCCAAACAGTGGCATGAGAGGTTTGATACCACTGTGACTGCTTTCAGATTTCAGCACAATAGTGCTGATAGGTGTGTTTATTCTAAATGCATAGGTGAATACACAGTCATCATATGCTTATATGTTGATGATATGTTGATCATCGGCACTCACCTTCAAGGTATTCTTGAGACGAAGAAATACCTATCATCGAACTTTAAGATGAAAGATCTAGGAGACGTAGATACCATTCTGGTATCAAGGTGAAAAGAACAAGTAATGAGATTTCTTTGAGTCAATCTCATTACATTGAGAATGTTCTTAAAAAGTTCCAACACTTGAACATTAAGGAATTCAACACTCCATTTGAATCGAGTGTGAAACTTAAAGTCAACTCTGGTCAAAAGGTGGCTCAACTGGAGTATGCGAGTGTGATTGGTAGAATGATGTATACTAATGCATTGTACTCGACCTGACATTGCTTTCGCTGTAAGCAAACTAAGTCAGTATACTGTGTCAATCCAGGGATGGAGCACTGGAAGGCAATGGGTAGAGTACTGGGTTACCTGAAAAAGACAAGTACTTTTGAATTGACATACACGTCAACTTCAGGAATACTAGAAGGGTATTCCAATGCCAGCTGGATAGATCATATCAGTGATTCTAAATCCACAAGTGGTTGAATTTATGCTCTAGCTGGCGGAGCTATTTCTTCGGCGAGCAAGAAACAGACATGTATAGCTCACTCAATGATGGAAGCTCAACTTATTGCCCTAGCAGCAGGCAAAGAGGCAGAGTGGATTAGAGATCTACTCTTGGATATCCGGCTGTAGGATATTCCAATGCCAACTATAACTATGCACTGTGACAGTGAGGCCACACTGTCTAAAGTATACAATGCGGTAAGTAATGCAAGGTCAAGACACATTGGTTTACAACACAATTTTGTGAGACAACTAATTGAAAGTGGTACCATCAAAGTTGTCTATGTTAAGACGGGTAGGAACTTAGCAGATCTACTTACCAAACCTCTAACGAGAGATTTGGTACAACTTGACATTCGTGCTCCTAATTCTCAAGTTTAAAGGGTAACAACGAAGTCACTGACGATAGAAGGTACTATGAATTCTGATAGATCCATGTGAGTTATGATAGTATGTCGTTGCCGAGAACGAGGTTGAGCTAAGGCTCTTAACAAAGTTTTGGAGACATCTAAGCAACGAAGATGTTGTAAAACTTTGCCTATACGACCTAGAGGTGGTGCCGCCTCAAATGAAGATCAGTGGTTTATCTTCTAGAGGGTCTTGAAAAGGGTTATAGAGCATGGCCATATTCGCGCTCAATGAGAACGCAAAGATGGGAGATGATGTGTGGGGGTAAACCGGAGAGGTCACAAGGTTCTTGGTTTAAACCTATAAGGATACCATTGAATCGGTCGCTTCTTGATTTATTCACATAAACTTGGGTTTAATCTTTGTGACACCCAGGTGACGTCATTTGTCTGAATGAAAGGAAACTCTCCAACTTAGTGGGGGATTGTTGGAATTTGAAGGAAATCACAAGTTGGTGATTTTCCTTTTCTCCCACATTGGTGGGGGAAAGAAAGTTTTGTGGGTTTATAACCCCATTCCTTTCCTAGGCCTTCAAAGGCTTTAAGTGGATAGGGATGGGCCAAGCCCACATGCGCGTCGAGTCGGACCGTGGACGCGAGATGGCGCGATTAGGTGCATTTTTTACTTCGCTGGGAGCTGATGAGATTTTATTTTTAACGAGGTTCGGGTCAGATCGGTTGGACCGACCCAGTCAACGAGTCCGCGCCGCGCGCCGCGACAGATACAAAAATCGGGATAAGTCTTGAATCAAATAACGATTTGATTTGAGATTGGATGAGGTTATCCAGATCCGAATTTCGGATCAGATTTTTATCTAGAATTTGAATTTTAAATTCAAATTCAAATCCGTTGACATCTATAATTTTCGGCTAGTATAAATAGGCCCCATGGGTGTCATTTATTCAACACCAAAAATTCACACACTCTCTCTCTCTGATTTCTTTCTAGTTTCTGAGTATCCGCTTTGCGTTTATCTGTTCTTCCATAGCAGTTGGAACGAACGATTTTCTACATTAAATCCTAGGATTTTATGCTGATAGCTTACAGCCGACGAGCGCCGTAAAAACTTTTAAGGACATGAGTCTCTCCGTGCAGTCTTAACGACGAATGAATCAACGATCTTCAAGTTGGTTTTAACATTTTTCTCGTATTTTATTTCGTCCGATAACGGGACAGTCACCTTCTACCTTTCTATAATCAGACCCGATCGCGTAGGATCAAATCTGATTTCTGGACGAAATTGAGTAATATAATAATAATTGAATTTATTATTAAGCGACCAATCGGTACATAATTATCAATATTATTTATTGATCCGTCTGCTTTGGTTTTTTCCGATATTCGGAACTAGTTTGCGATACTAATTTCCGGATTGTTTGTTTGAAATACAACAAAATATATATCCGGTGTAAAATTCACGAATGTGAGTTGGTTTTACGGTTCCAGTGAGATTTAGGAATGTTTCCCATCCGGTTTGTTTGAAGGCTTCTTGAGCATAAAAGTCTTTTAAGCTTTTTAAATCAACTACACGACCATGGACGAAACTGCGATTTGCTAAGGCTAGGCAGTATGGGGTGGAACGCATCTCGCGTCGTGACAACGTAGCCTTGGGGAACGGGTGAGGAACCGTCATATGACCGTTGGATGTACCCTTTGAGCATTAAAAAAAATTAATTATTAAAAATACATTTTACTCATCTATAAATACCACACATTTTTCATACTTCATTCTACACTTCTATCACACATTTCACATTATTCTATACCTTGAATATCTCTAAAAAATTGGGTAAAAATCCGAACACTCCACCATCCAACTAAAACACCAACACACCGACCTGCGATAATCGTTCCCGATTAAACATCACCCCACTGTGATTCAGTGAATTTAATCTTAATTATTCATCAAATTGTACATTTACTAGCTTACTAATGAGCTCACCACAACCAAACAAATACCCACCACGATACCATTCTCACCACTTTGTTATAAAATAGAATGCTTAATATAGTTTGATGATTATAATATGGGTTTAACCTTATATAAATAGGGTTACAAAATGGGCTTTTGGCCTAATCTAAACACTAATGGGCTAACCTAAACCCTAATCACTAACACCCCCCGCAGTTTGATTGGGAGGAGACGATTAAACTGGAAAAATAACCAAAAGAACAAAACATAAAAAAACATAGATGTAGACAGCGGCAGCGGCGGTGGCAGAGTTTTGATGATAACAGCTAATTGTGACTGTTCGTTAGAGAAGAAGAGAGAAGGAGCAGCAGCCACAGGCGGTTCCATTGTAGAAGAAGAGAGAGTTGGTGGTGGCGACAACGATCATGGAGTCGGCGGCAGAGAAGTCCATAGAAAGGCAGCGGAACAAGAGAGAGATGACTCGAGCTATGGCAGAGTGAGCCAATTCCGGTGAGATTGGCGACTGCAGTGTATAAAGAGAGAGAGACGACTGCATATCAGAGCCTGTCCAGCGGAGAAGGTTCGGAGACGAAGATGCCATCTAAGGGGAGGGGCGTAGCAGACGAGGCAATAGAAGAAGCCGATGACAAAGCTCTAGTTTGGTGCCAACAGCTGTATTATTATTTATGAGAAGAAATAGAAAAGAGAAAAATATTAAGCATAATGAAGGCACCTCCGACAACTATTAGAGAAAGTCGTCGGAGGTGGAGGTCGGTGGCGGCGGATTGTGGTCACTAGTATGGTTTTAACCTAGAGCTCTGATAACATGTTATAAAATGGAATGCTTAATATTGTTTGATGATTATAGTGAGGGTTTAACCTAATATAAATAGGGTTACAAAATGGGCTTTTGGCCTAACCTAAACCCTAATGGGCTAACCTAAACCCTAATCAATAACACACTTTACTAATATCCACCATTTCCACAACAAAACCCATTTCCACAATCACCACCCGTTTAACCAATTCACCACCAACACAATATGCACAGCAAAAAACACGATCTGCACAGCAAAATTCTCTCGACGATGTGGTTTTGGAAACGCAACCACCTGAACCCTTGAGGAGGAAGAAAAAATCTTCGAATAAAACAACAACGGCCCCAAAAGGTCCTAAAAATTGGATGCCCAACGAAGAAGTTGCTTTGACAAAAGCTTGGATAGCTATTTCCAAAGATGCCAATAAAGAAAATAGCCAAAGGCGGCTTGTGGGAAAGGATTTTGACCCATTTTCGCGAAGCAAAAAGTCGGGGAGTTTACCAGAATAATGACGGGTTAACCGATAAATGGAGAAAGTTGTGAGCGGCTTGTATAAAATTCAATGGCATCTACAACAACTTGGCAAACCGACATTAAGCAGCGAAAGTCAATTTCACGTTTTTAGTACTGCTTTAGAACAATTCGCTCGAGAGACCGACAAACCTTTTTCACACTGGAAAGCGTGGGAGGTTTCCAAAAACAGGCCAAAATGGGTTCTTACTCCATCAACTACATCAGAGATTCCGGTTTAGGGTCAAACGGACTACGACAGTAGAAACATACGAGTACGTTTCTGACGCTCATCACTTGATCGACCTCAAAGACGAAGGCGATGAATTTCCATCGGAAGAACCACTTCCCCGCCCGATGGGTCGCGATAAAGCAAAGCAAGCCGCCTCGTCCCCATCAAACAAGAAAAACCATCCGACAAAATGGATATTTTAGTCGAAAGATTTGATCGGCATATCAAAATACAACAAGAAAAAATGGTTTAAAACACCAGCAACAAATGTATTATGATTGACAACTTCTATGTTCATCAACCGATGGATCGGGTCGAGACCTCGAGGCACCCGAATCAATGAAGAAAAAAATTCGTAAAAAATATTTAGATAAGTATTTTATTTATTTTATGGGATTTTTTTAATGTTTTTTATAATTAATGTTTTTCTTAAATATGTAATGCTTTTTTAATTATGTAATGTTTTTTTTTTAATTTTAATGTAATGTTTTTTTAAATTAATTTAATGTTTTATTTTAGTTACAAAAAATATAAATTAATTGGTGATGTGGAAATTAAAAGGAGTCCTAGAGTGGTGAGCATTTTCTTGAGTGTGCTGGGATGTCCTGATGAGGTGGCGATGACATGATGTTACTTTTGGTGTCATGAGGATGTCCCCATGCCCCATAGCCTAATAAGTTTCTTTTTTGTTTTCTTAGTTCTATTCGATGTGAGTAACGTTACTTGATGTGAGTAACGTTACTTTTTGTGACGACAATGAAGACATTTATGTTTTTTGCAAAGACACAAGACTGAAAGTGAACTCTTGTCCCACTTTTGAATGTGGAATAGAGTAAATATGCAACTTTGGTTCCATACAGACCAGTTTGGTTGTAAATGACAAATGTTTGTGAACAAACGAATGTTTAAGATACTAATTTGACCACCAGGGACGTAGCTTTATGGGTTTTTATCGACAATTATCTTTAAAAAATTATGTCAATAACACACAATACGATGAGATTATGTATCCGCAGTTTTAAACCCTTATTTCTTCTTTTGAAATGAAATAAGATATCAACCTGATGATCAACTCTTGATGGTTTTTAGCTTTGTTTGAGGATAAAAAGGAATCACCATTCATAGTTTTACTGCCACAAATTTAGAGTGTCATAAATCGATATAATTTGAGCAAACTTTAAGTTATTGCTTAAGAAATTGCAAATCAACAATGCATGTTGGATCGCGGTGACATTACACGTAAAAAACATAAATTTTTCACACACTGCACAATTATTTACTAATTTAAAAAACCCCTAAATTTTATTATAAACCCTAAATTACTACAAAATACAAGCAAGAACTTGTTTAACAGAACGGAAATTTTTGTTACTGTTAGGAAATAGACCTAAATCTATAACCTATTGCCCAGGAATAATAACGAGAATATAAATGCGGAAATATAAAATCAAAGTATCGACACAGAGATTTACGTGGTTCGGTCCAAGATGACCTACGTCCACGGGCAGGAGAGAGTATTCTTTATTCCAGAGCTAAATACAGGTGTTACAGAGCGTACCTAAATTGATAGTAAATCGGCCTCTTCTGACTACTGACTTCAGACTTGACAACACAACGGCCCTAAACCCTAATGACCAGCCTTTATATTTATAGGCATTACAAGAAACCCTAGCCGTACCCTAGCTGTTCACGGCCCACGCGACGCGGACACTTAATGGGCCGCGGCGCGCGTGTTTACAATTCATACGGGTTTTTATTCCCAATTCACTATTTAACAATCTCCATCTTGAATTGCGAATTCAACATAGCTCCACCTCGCTCTAGAAACCAAAAAACTTCCTCTCGTCTCCTGCCAGCTTGCCCCGTAGGGACTTACCTCCTGCAAACATCAACCAAGTTCAAGCATAGCTCGAACTTCTCATTGGGTAACGACTTCGTCAACATATCTATCGGATTCACCTTGGTATCGATCTTCAAGATTGAGAACTTGTCTTCTTCAACTATGTCACGAATGAAATTTAACTGGATATCAATATGCTTTGTCTTTTCATGATAAACTGGATTCCTCGCTAGACACAAAGCGCTTTCACTATCACAGTTCAAGACAGGCTTCTCCACCTTCAATCCCAGACTCTCCACCAAACCATGTAGCCAGATACACTCCTTTATACCTTCAGTTATTGACATGTATTCCGCTTCAGTTGTAGACAATGCAACAGTAGACTGTAAAGTTGACTTCCAACTGACTGCACATCCAAACAGAGTGAAAATATAACACGTGAGCGATCTCCTTTTCACCAAGTCGCCACCATAGTCTGAGTCTGCATATCCCACCAAGTTACTATGAGTACTACCACCATAAACCAAACAAACATCCTTAGTCCCCTTCAAGTATCGCAGGATCCACTTGACCGCTTCCCAGTGAGCTTTCCCAGGATTACTCATAAACCTACTAACCACACTAACTGCATGTGCTAAATCAGGCCTAGTACAGACCATAGCATACATAAGGCTTCCAACTGCACTTGAATATGGAACTCTACTCATATAGTCTTTTTCCTCATCCGTAGTTGGTATAGTACTTCTGTTTAATTTAAAATGCGTTGCCAAAGGAGTTCCAAGTGGTTTTGACTGATCCATACCGAAAGACTGCAAGACTTTCTCAATATATTTCTGCTGAGAAACATATACCAACCCCGCTTTCCTGTCTCTCTGAAACTCCATCCCTAATATCTTCTTTGCTGCACCCAAATCCTTCATTTCAAACTCACTTGCCAAAAGCTTCTTCAAGTTATTAACTTCAGCCATCTCCTTGGCTGCAATGAGCATATCATCAACATATAGCAACAGATAAACAAAGGACCCATTGGACAACTGCTTCAAGTAGACATAATTATCAAACTGATTCCGAATGTAGCCATACGAAGTCATAAACGAATCAAATCTCTTGTACCACTGTCTAGGAGACTGCTTCAAACCATAAAGATACTTCTTCAACAGACACACATGATCCTTATTAGAACCCGGAAAACCCTCAGGATGTGACATATATATCTTCTCCTCCAAGCTTCCATGAAGAAATGCAGTTTTAACATCGAGCTGCTCATGCTCCAGATTAAATGCACTCACCATAGCCAAAAGAACCCGAATTGACTTGTGCTTCACGACCGGTGAGAAAACCTCGTGATAGTCGATTCCTTCCTTTTGAGAAAATCCCTTCGCCACTAACCGTGCCTTGAACCTTGCGGGTTCAACCCCTGAAATTCCTTCCTTCTTCTTAAAGACCCATTTGCATCCAACCGGTTTGACTCCTTTCGGTAATGGAACAAGATCCCACGTTTCATTCTTCTCAAGAGATTGCATCTCTTCATTCATTGCCATCAACCAGCTTGATCCTTCTTTACTTGCCACCGCCTCTTTGTAGGACCGAGGCTCATCAGTACCAATGTTTTCACCAACAGCTAGTGCATATGCAACAGAACCAATATCACCATTTGTGACACATGCAGCATATCTAGCTGGTTTCTTCATGTTCCTTTTCTCTCTTATCCTTGCTATAGATTCATCCTCATCGTTTTCTCCATCGGCATCGGCATCACCAGACTGATCCTTATTGGGCTGTTCATGAGTTTCATCACGTCTATGCTGATCATCACCGACACGCTGTTCTTCATTTATCACCATTCTGTCTGGAATTTGTGTGACAAACTCCACCTTCTGGTTGGCACCCTGATCTTTCCCTATATGACTTGTATCACCTCCTCTTTGGTTCACCATAGCAGATTCATTAAAGGTCACATCTCTGCTATTAATAAATTTTGGAGTTCTCCCTTCTTCTGTACACCACAGACGATAACCTTTCACTCCATGTGCATACCCTAGAAATATGCGCTTCATTGCCCTCGCCTCAAGTTTACCATCATTAACATGAGCATAAGCCGGACAACCAAATATACGTAAACCAGAATAATCAGAGGGTTTTCCAGACCATACCTCTTGAGGAGTCTTAAAGTCGATTGCAGTTGATGGTGATCTGTTCACCAGATAGCAAGCAGTATTAACCGCTTCCGCCCAGAATTTCTTCGATAAATCAGCATATAACCGCATGCTTCTAGCACGCGCTAACAGTGTTTGGTTCATCCGTTCCGCCACTCCGTTCTGCTGTGGTGTGTGCCGTATAGTGTGATGCCTCACTATACCTTCTGCCTTACAGAGGTTGTCAAACGCGGCATTGCAGAACTCCAACCCGTTGTCGGTTCTGAGTGTCTTAACAGATTTTCCGGTCTGTTTTTCAATCATCGTCTTCCACTCCTTGAACTTCCCAAACACTTCGTCTTTAGTCTTTAGAAAATAAATCCAAACCTTCCTTGAGTAGTCATCAATGAAAGTCACAAAGTATCGATGACCTTTATGAGACTCGACCGGAGAGGGACCCCACAAATCTGAATGAATGTACTCCAGGATTTCCTTGCTTGTGTGTTTACCCGAACTAAACTTCACCCTACGTTGCTTGCCTTTGACACAAGCTTCATAAAACTTGCGTTTTCCCGTTAGCTCACCACCAAACAACCCCTGTTTACTCAGAATTGACATACCCTTCTCACTCATATGTCCCAACCTTCTATGCCACAACTCTGTCTTATCATTACTACTCTCTAAGGATTGAGTAACCGCCACTGTTCCCCTAATCGAATTTCCTTCTAAGACAGGAACCCCACTTTTCTGCACCTTTCCTTTCATAACTACTAGAGAGCCCTTGGTGACCTTTACCCAGTCATCTTCACCAGAGTATTTCAACCCATTCTTTGCTAAAGTAGTAAGAGAAATTAAGTTCTTACGAAGATCCGGAACATACCAGCAATCAAGCTTTCTGACCATACCATCGTGCATCATAATCTGTACCGTACCGCTTCCTTTGACCTGAGCAACCCAATCATCTCCCAACTTCACCGTTCCTTTCAAGTCTCTAAAAGATTCGAACCAGTCACGATGAAAAGTCATATGATAAGATGCCCTAGTATCCAAGACCCAAGCATCAACAGAACTAGATGTACAAACAGTCAATACATCGCCTATGTCTTCTTCTTCAGAACCATCCTGAACAATAGCCGCACTGCCATTGTTGCTATTTTCTCCCTTCCCCCTTTCAGCAATGGACAATTTCTCTTGAAGTGACCCTTCTCCTTGCAGTTATAACACTTGAATTTTGCAGAAACTTTCGATTTTGAACGTGACTTACTCCGATTTCCACCATCTTTCTTATCCGATGTCCTTCCTCTGCCAACGAACAGACCTGAACTGGATGTCTCCTCATTCCCAGAAACTCTACGTTTGAGTTCCTTGGACAGCAGAGAATCCTTTACATCATTCACAGTAATTGTTGTTCTTCCATACAACATAGTATCAACAAAGTTCTCATGTGAATTCGGCAGATAACATAACAAAATAAGGGCTTGATCCTCATCATCAACCTTCACTCCTACTCCTTGAAGATCTAGAATAATCTGGTTGAAAGAATCAAGATGGTCTTTTACTTGAGTACCTTCTGCCATTCGGAAAGTGTACAACCGTTGCTTTTGATACAGCCTATTTGTCAAAGAACTGTTCTGATACGTATCACAGAGCTTCTTCCAAATACCGGAAGTAGTGGGTTGATCAACAACTTCCCTCAACACCTCATCAGTCAAGCTCAAAAGAATAGCACTATGTGCTTTCCCCTCGATCTCCTTCTTCACAGCATCTGTTGTGTCCTTTGCATATTCTCCTTCCACTACAATTGCGCATCCTTGTTGAACCAGAAGAGCCTTCATCTTAACCTTCCACAAAGTGAAATCATTCGAGCCATTGAACTTCTCCAAATCGAACTTGTGAGATGACATCTTCAATCAACTGATCCTTGTAGTCTTTGATAAACAAGTAAATCCGAAACTGCTTACTGCTCGTCGTCGCCGCGGCGCGGACTTCAACAGGGCGCGACGCAGGCTTGAACAGACGTGGTCCAACAGACGCGATCCTTCAACAAGTGCGACGCGGTCTTTCAACAGACGCAATGCGGCGAACCCGTAAACCCTAGATCTACTACCGATTTCAATCAACCAGAACTACAACCAGATCTAAAACACGCAGACCTAAAACCGCAAATAACCACAGATCTATAACACTACAGATCTGAAACCGCGACTCTGATACCACTTGTTAGGAAATAGACCTAAATCTATAACCTATTGCCTAGGAATAATAACGAGAATATAAATGCGGAAATATAAACTCAAAGTATCGACACAGAGATTTACGTGGTTCGGTCCAAGATGACCTACGTCCACGGGCAGGAGAGAGTATTCTTTATTCCAGAGCTAAATACAGGTGTTACAGAGCGTACCTAGATTGCTAGTAAATCGGCCTCTTCTGACTACTGACTTCAGACTTGACAACACAACGGCCCTAAACCCTAATGACCAGCCTTTATATTTAGAGGCATTACAAGAAACCCTAGCCGTACCCTAGCTGTTCACGGCCCACGCTACGCAGACACTTAATGGGCCGCGGCGCGCGTGTTTACAATTCATACGAGTTTTAATTCCCAATTCACTATTTAACAGTTACCTACATGATATGCTATTGTAAACGGTATTAGAACCAAGAAGTGAAAAAAGTTTAACTACGAAAATGCACAAATTTAACTAATCACGAAAACCTAGGGTTTGTGTGCGTGAAATATGCAAAATCATGTAGTAAATTGGCAAAAATTAAAAGTAAGACAGAGGATTTACCGTCGGTTGATTTTTTAAAACAAAGTCCATGAGAAATCTCTAGTGTTTGAGGATAACGTGATCTGATAAAGCGAAACTGAGAGGAGTTTTGGGAAGAAAAGTGACATGCAGCTATAGTAAGGGGGCGCTTGGGATTACCCATTTAACTCACATTATTTATACATCTGTTTAATTACCGTGTTTTTGTTTCACTTTGTGTACTTTTTTTGGTGTCACGCGGGTCATGTGGATCCGTTTTTTGGATCCGCCCCTCTCTTTCTTCGACAACTTTATTCCACCACCGCTCATTTTACCAATGGTTGCCCTCCACCACTCCGCTAAAGCGGACACGATACAAAACACCATGGATTACTCGATGCCTCCATTCCAGTTAGATTAGTCGATTTCTTGATTCCTAAATTTCTCCATTCCAATGGGATTACTTCGATTTCTAGATTCCAGTTTGATTTTTTGATTGCAATTGGATTACTTTTCTCGATTTCCAATTGTTGACTTTGAAGTCTGGAATACCGCTTGCCCTCCACCACTTCGGGAAGAAGAGGTGACGTTAGTTTTCTCTAAAAGATTTGCTGGGAGTGAGGGGTTTGAGTAAAAGATGATCAGGTTCGTTACTGTCTTTCCCCAACATCGTTGATCTGCTAGCCCTAAAATCCCAACTAGGGTTTTGTAGTACCCAATTTGGTTTGTTCTTTAAGATTAACCTAATTTATATTTCGGTTTCTGCTTCCTAATGTTGTTCTTTGTATACACATTAGCTCTTGGGTGCTTACTTGGACCGTTTGCGGTACGCCGGTAACTTCCATTTGGTCAATTTCACACTCGAGTGTCCCGTGCGCTCTCTCTACATATACGGGTTTTTTTAGTATCAAACTGGGGTTTCCGACATCGCTTCTTCAATTCTTGAAGGTTTGCTGCTGAATCTACTTCTGCTCTTTAATTGTTAATTTTTTAGTAGAGCAGAATGTCCCTGATTGCTAAAAGGAGGCTTTGCCACAACTTTCCCTAATTGAAGATGTACGCCATTACTATCTTTCTCTTTTCCCTCTATACACACAAACAAAATCTCACTGAAGTTTAATCAATTTCGATCCTTTTTGGAATGAATTAATGGCAGGTGGATAAGCTGAAGAAGAAACTAAGACCAGAGCCCTGCTGTGGCAAAAACTGGAGAGAGCACTACAGAAAGTGGGAAGAAAATGGCAGTAATTCCTATCGTTTTTTTAATTTTTTTTGCTGTTTTATGCATTTTTTTAATCCTCATATTCTTAAGTTATTTGAATTTTTATAGGAAAGGCTATTTGATTATGTTTATTATTAATAAAAAGGGTATTACATATGTGATTACTTATGTAATCAGGGCATAAACTTTTCTGCAAATTTATCATTTAATCATGAACCTTATTAGTTTAAAGGATTTAACCACTAAATTGAATATTTTCGTTTTTGACCTTTTTACAAGATAACTATGTTAAATGGAGTTAAGAATGATTATATTTTGAAATTTTATGAATATTCCAAAAAATAGTATTGAACCTAAAGTTGACGATGGCAGAGTTTACATTTAGAGATGTCCCAGATCATTTGTAGTTATTAGTGCTTCCTAGACACTGAAACCCAAGAAAAAAAAACTAAGAGGTATATCAAACTAACATTCTTTTTTTTCTTAAATTATGTTTGTTTTGTTGCTGCTGGTGTACTTCAAAGATAGTACTAAATTGAACATAATGTAAGTTTTTTCAGACTAATTACTAATTTTCCTTTAATACCCTTTTAAAAATATTGTAAAATTATGCAAAATTCTACTTATTGACAGCTTCTGAGACAACGAAGCCTACGGATCTGAAATTGGGTCCCCGACGTGAGAACCGAACCATATAAGTTGACAGGTCATTGTGAGGTCTAATTCCAATTTTATATGGTATTTTTTGTATTTTTTCTAATTTTTTTTAAATTTAGCTATATTGTAGATTTTTAGTTAGATGATTCTTATTTATTAGATTTTGGTCTAATCTAATTAAAGTTGTTGATAGGATTGATATTAGCTCAGGAAAGATGGCATGCATGGCTACCACTTCAAGATATCCCTTTTTTCCTTGGTCAACTATTCAGGTTAGGGGTAGTTTGGTCATTAACAAACTCATACAATGTTTCATCTATTTTCTTTTCAACTTCCCTTACAAGTCCTTAAACTTTCTCCTAACAATGTACAATTCATTTTTTAAAAATTCTCTCCATTTCCTCCCAAATCACTCATTTTAATTGTAGTATGATATATGCAAAATTTGTGGTGTTTTTTGTTGCAAGGGCATTAACGGAAGAGGGTGAAAAGATTTCTTCAACATATAGTGATGTTTCGGGTAACATTTTGGATACAAAGCTATGCAAACAACTGAAAATCGGCTCCTATATTCGGGGTGTTGCTGCTTCCAAAAGTCTTCCTAATTTATCCATATACATAGTAAACCTCTTTAGTGATATAAGATACATTTATCTTTGGTGTTTTGGTGTCAGAGATTGCGAGTGGCAAGAATCCTCTTATCACGATTACCATGATAACCATGGGGACCAAGTATTTTGCTATGTTCTTCGTTCGTTGGTGAAGCTACAGATGCAAACAATAAAAACTTATATTTTCTATTTTACTTTATATTTTTCTACAACTATCAGTTATTAATTAATTACTCAAGCAAGAAAATATTAGTTTCACTTGGATTCTATGCTAGAAAAACATGTCAGGCGGAACTATAGTATTAAAGTACTATTGTATGTTGTTTTTGGGTCGGTGTAACTTGATTAACATGAACACTTGAACAAAATGGATCCAAATCCTATGACATGGGGAATTGGCACATCAGGTTTGCTTATTTATCTGTTTGATATTTTTTCCTAGAACATTTTAAATAATATTATGCTACTAACTATATAGGTGCTGGAATGGAAATCGGTAAATGATGGTGGTGTTATGAAGCTCCATATGTGGTGGAGGGTGAGTAATTTTCTTCAAAGGATTGAGTTCTTTAAAGCAAATAGACAATGTAGTTTTGCTTCGCCAATAATAACGATGTACTTTCATCTTAGCTACAGACAATGCAGACAAAGGGAATGAAGAAAACCAAAAGTAAGGAGAAATTCCCCCAATGTTTTGCTTTCTTTTTCATTAAAAACCGTGGTTGATTCTGCAGGATCCCTGTGACATTTGTTGATAAAGATAGAGAGAAGCCAATCAAGGTCCTTATTGGAATGTCTATGTTAGAAGCAACCCATCAAAACGACATACAACTTGAAGGCAAACATCATGTCAACTCTCATTTCTTTATTGTTACATGTATATATCTCACATAGATATCAATAAATTTGAATTTGATTACAGGAGCATGTGAAGGGTCACCTGCATGTTCCACGTGTCATGTAATTGTAATGGTACACAATGCAACTATACTAACAAAATACTTGATAAAGAAGCTAGGATGATTTACTAAAATGGTATGCCATTAATCAGGATGTCGAATAGTACAATAAACTAACATAGTCCCCCTGATGACCCGCACGGAGCACGGGGAGAATACTAGTCTATATTTAAATTGCGTGTTTTTTGCATCCGGTGTAACCTTTTTTTTGGGGTTGTTTTTTTCGCTCGGTAACCTTGGTTTGCGCCGGGTCCTTTTGGATCCGAATGCCACCTGGTTTCTTTATTTTGCTCCACTGCTTCATCTTTTTCGTCTGTTTCTCCCACTTCTTCGCCACCGCTTCATCTTTGTTCCGGTTCCTTTCGATTGAAGAATTGTTGTTGCTAATCAGGTTCGCTTTTGGTTTCATTCTGTGATGAGGACCGTCTCTTCTCTACTCACCGGCGTAGACATCGACTCCCGATCTTTGGGACATTGGGATGTACAGAAGCTTTAGACTATCTATCGCTGCACCTTCCAATGACGACCATCGACCACCGCTTTTGCAACCAACAGATCAAAAAGAACCGTCAAGTCAACTCGATTTTGGAATCGAACAGACAATTAGATTTGTCCGCCAATCGTGAAAAGCAATCTCCATCTTAAAACGATGTCCAGAAACTTGAAGGTTTGCTTACCGATTCTTTCCTTATTTATTTAATTTGATTGATTGCTAATAATTTTCATGATTTTGGTAACTTTGATATAGATTCGATTGGTTAAGGCTTTAGCTGATTGTATGATTGACGCAAAAGAGAATTTAGATGGTAACTTACTGTCTTCTATTCGCAATGGAACATCAAAACGAAGTGAGGGTGCGAGATCGTGTGATTCACTAAATGCAACGACTGACGACCCAATAAGCACATGAGGGACAAACAGCGACGACATCAAAATGGTAGGTGACTAAATTCTCTTAGTACTTCCTCATTCTTCCACGGTTTCTTCTAATCCTAGATCTTGGCGGAGCAGATTAAATATTGGTTTACATTTTTGTTGGTTAACTGTTAATTCATGGATTTACAGGAAAGAATAGCTCATTTTGAATAGTTTCACAGTAAATGATAGTCCTTTAAAACATCGCTGAACCGTTGATTTTGTTTGGGCTATGAACCTTGAAGAGCTGATATTTTTATCAGGTATATATTTTTTCATTAGTACTCTAAATCCATGGTTTTACCTGGAATTGATCGTAATTATAATTTTTGTGTATTAGGGTTGGTATGACCTAAAATCAATTTTTATTATGATTTTTGATGGCTGGATTGATGACTAAAGTAAACAATCTACGTGTCTCTCTGTCTCTCTTGTAAATATTAGGTTATTGTGTATGTATCATCTATATAGGCTTCTGTTTCTCTGTAGGTTTGCGGAGGTGTGGAAACGTTGACCAAGTATGCCAAGTGTTCGACAAAATGCTTAAAAGAGATCCTCTCAAGAGTTTGAATTATTGTTTTACAGGATGCCATTAAGTCGTTAAGTAGAATCCTCTCAACTACTTTGGAAGAACAACTTCAATTCAAGTTGAATTCCTCTCAACTACTTTGGAAGAACAACTTCAATTCAAGTTGAATCCTAATATGAAAGAAATAACCAAAGAAGGTAGTGCATCATTTACGAGTTCAGAAACTTCATCACCTTCGTTCATATCCGGAAATCGCAAAGGGAATTGCAATCATTTGCAGGTGTTTCGTGTACAAGAAAATAAGCTACCGGTATGATTTCCTTTTTGTCAGTTTCATAAAATTACATCAAAAAAAGTAATCCACTAACTCATTTTCTATTATTTTCATCTTTTAGAAACTAAAAAGGTTGTTATCAAGCACGATGGCTGCGTTGGCAAACCTGCAATTGCAATTTCAAAGTGATTTAAAACAAATGGGTATGTTACACTGCTCTTCAATGTTCATAAAATATTAATTTTCTTATTAATAACATCATGGTGGTGCCTAAAATAGATAGCAATGCAGTTTGGGTATTTGTAAAAAATACCAAAGTGCATTGGCTAATCTGTTTTTAAAAGATTTACCAAAGTACAATGGTATTTTAGAACAAAAACCTAGAGTGCAATGTCATTAAGGATAAAAAATAGATATGTTTAAAAAATTGTTTTTCCAAATTGTTTCCATAATAGCAATGTACTTTGGGTTTCTGTTTTGAAATACCAAAGTACATTGGTAAATATGGTGTTTGAAGGATTTACCAAAGTACAATGCTATTTTTTTAAAAAAAACAGAAGTAGCATGCTATTAAGGACAAAAATAGAAATGTTAAAGAATATTTTCTGTTTTTCTAAATTGTTTCCATAATAGCAACGTACTTTGGGTTTTTGTTTTAAAATAGCATTCTACATTGCTATTTTAAAAGAAGAACCCAAATTACGATGTTGTTAAGGGTAAAGAAAATAGATATGTTCAAAAATTCTGTATTTCCAAATTGTTTCCATAATAACAATGTACTTTGGGTTTTTATTTTAAAATACGAAAGTACATTCGTGAATATGTTTTGACGGATTTACCGAAGTACAACGCTATTTGAAAACAAAAATCCAAAGTACAAATGTACAATGCTATTAAGGAGAAAAAACAGATATGTTAAAAAAATATTTTCTGTTCTTCCAAATTGTTTCCATAATAGCGATGTACTTTGGGTTTTTTTTTTAAAACCAAAGTACATTGGTAAATATGTTTTTTAATAGATTTACCAAAGTACAATGTTATTTTAAATCAAAAACCCAAAGTACGTTGCTATTAACAATACAAAATAGATATGTTAAAAAATATTTTTTGTTTTGCCAAATTGTTTCGATAACAGCGATGTACTTTGGGATTTTGTTTTAAAACACCAATGTACGTTGGTTGGTGAATCTGTTTTTTAACAGAGTTAACAAACTACAATGTCACTTTAAAACAAAAACCCAAAGTACGTTGATATTAAGGACAAAAAATACATATGTTTTTTCAAATTGTTTCCATGATACGTACACTTTGTTTCACGTAAAAGTTATATGAAATTACTGTCATGCCCGTTGTCCTACTTGATTCGGGTGCAGAAACTTTGAGGCCGCAATTTCAACACATACCTGTAAAAGTATGTCCCGACACACCCCGACCTACTCAGCGACCTGGGCCACCTATAGAACTGAAGGAACCCGTGCATCGCACGGGATACCCACTAGTTATTTTATAAAATAAGTTATTTATTAGTTTATTAGGTTACTAACTTGTGTGTTATAGGGATGAATAATTAGAATAGTTTAAATAATAAAAATCAATTATTTATTAATAAAGTTGTAAAAGCTTTTGCTTATAAGGGCACACGGAGTAGATCACGTCGAACCCGCCAAACCCGGAGCCCGTCCTCAGCCCGCCTTCCACAGGGCAGTTCCCGCTGAAGCCGCCGGCCACCTATCCCGTTGAACCCGCAAACGATCCTGCTGCCCCTCTTTTTGCTTCTTTGCCTTCGACCAAACGGTTTCAGTAACCCGCAAATCCTCCGATTTGAAGCCGCCATATGCCGAACCCGCACGGTACCAGCGGTACCGGCCGGCAGCTGCCATCGAACCCGATCGAACCCGTCATTATACCGTCCACCCTAATAATAGATGTTTGTTCTTAAGTGCATTAACTTTATGTAAAATTAAAATTTATTCCAAATATAAATAATATTTTTAATTGATTAAATAATGAGAAAAGATCATGATTTATTATTGAGAACAAATAAGGTCATGAGTACTTTTTGATAGAATAATATCCTTTCAATGATCAAATTTTTTTTGGCAAATAATGAATTTTTTTTTTGTCAATCAATGTATGTTACACGGTTGAAAATAAAAAATAATTATATAATAAGATAGACATTTAATTTATTCATACAATTTGATACATAATTAGTATAAAAGCAACAATGATAAATGATGGTTGATTTGTAATTATATAATGATTTATATATTCTATAACAAATCTAAGAGACATAAATATCAAAACATCAAATTGGATAATCCTAAGTTAATAAGTAACTTATACGATACATTAAACTATAACTAATGTAAATGCCTTATGTGTCATATTTCAATCAAGTCCATTCAATTATTTATTTATTTGTATGTTTTAATTATTTTTTATATTTTAAATAGAAGACTATCGAAATTTACGAGAAACATGCTATAAGTCATAATTATATCTTGATTGATGTGTTGCTTTAAGTCTTTAGTAGACCTTGCAAACGTGTCGTGTCGTGTCGTGTCGTGGCAGGTTCGTATCGAGTCAAAACATTAAACGGGTTGAGAGAGGTTGACCCTAACTCAACATGTTTAATAAGCGTGTCGTGTCATGTCAACACGTTTATTTTCTTGTCTAGTTCTTGTAGAGTTAGCGGGTTTAAGGGTTAGACCTTGTAAACGTGTAATGTCGTATCATGTTGAAATACAAAACAAGTTGATTGGGTAAAAGTTGTTGAGAAATAAATGAAAAAAGAAAAACTAAAAAGACTAGAAGTTGAGAAGCACAAAGGAAAAATTCATTGCAAGTTGAAAGGGAAAAATGGAAAGAGTAGGAGTTGGAGAAGCGGATGAACGAGGTCACGCGAATGAGAAAGTGATTGAGTGGGACTGTAGAGTATATGAGAAAATGAAAAAACTAAAAACTAAGTTTTGTCTTAGGAGAGAAAGTTGTTATTATTACAAAATAACTTAACTCAAAGTTTTTCATTCATATTTGGTTTTGCTTTGAGTTTAACTTATCCAAAGAATAAAAAAACTTGCATATAAGCAAAAGGGTCATATTCGTGTCATCTTCGAGTTGAAACTCTTAACCCTAACCTTACCCATTTAATAATCGTGTCGTGTCATGTCAAACCGTTTAATTAAACGGGTTGAAATCTCTTACCCAAACTTGTATATTTTGTGTCGGGTTCGCGTGTCGTGTCAGTTTTGCTACCTCTAGTCTTTAGATGTCCATAAGCGTTTCATTGTATTTGTGGCTGGAAAACATATATTTTGTGAGTATTCGTGTATAAATTTTATGCAAAAACTTTTTATCTTTATATTCTTAATTAAAGGAAGTAGTATTATACAAAACGAACAATTACTTGCATTTAAATATAATCATCCCACACTCAAAGATTAAACACATACACAGTTTAACACAACTTACAATTAGACACACACACACATTACGTATCATATACACACATAATAGGTGAGACATACACATAAGGGAAAATGCTACAGTAACTTATCGACGTTTTGATTTTGTATCTATGTGGTCCATTAAGTTCTTTCCACGTTGCTTAGGGGATTAATGTTTATACAACCGGCTAATAAAAAAATCTGAAAAAGTTCGAAAAAGCTCGGGGACTATTTGGATGCACTTTTAAAACATTGTGGGGGTTACTGTAGCAAATCCTTTTGCTGTTTCGGCTTCAATGTTAACCCTGGGTGACCAAATCAACTTTAATTTCGTAACCTTAAGCCCTTATGAAGCAATAAAAACTTAAGGGATCAAATAAATACAAAATCAAAATGTCGATGGGTTACTATAGCATTTTCGTTAAACATAATTAAACAAACACACACACACACACATTGAAATCTAACAAAGTCATATTCATATATACAAACATATAAAAGAAAATAAATCTGAACACACCACATTTTAACCTTGTTTAAGAAGAAATAACAAACCAATTTGATAAATAAATCATGTCAAACTTCATTATTTTTAATTACCCGAATCAACATACTCACTTTTAGTGAAAAATAAAGATTTGTTGTTCGCAAAATTCTTCTGATATTCCATGACAATACCAAGGATACAAGGGTATAAACGAAAAGGATGTATGGTCATACAAATAAGATATGATAATCCAATGTTCAATTTATGCCTTTCATTAACCAAATAAGGTGTATGTCATGTATACCTTGAAAAGCTCGACTGGTGTAAACCAAGAAACTTTATTTTTCTCTATGGCTATGTTTGAAAGTTTCAGACCTGATTGAGTAACAGATATGACCCAGTAAGCACTATCTTATTGCTGGCACGGACAGACGTGTATGAACTTGGTCTGATGTGATTTTTAGCATTATCAAACGCCCGAACTCGGAGCGAGTCAAACATCAGGTCTGACCGGATCTGACCGGACCCAGTCAGACGCAAATCAAACACAGACTAAACGTTTTTCAAATGTGACACGTATGCCTTTCTTCCTGAAAGAGCCGCAAGGTCAGGAGTTAAGTATAGGTTTGTTTATGTAAGGTTGCCATATATTTCCATAAACACAAATATGAATCACTATTTATGTAACTGATAGAAGCCAATAAATAAGGTACCAACCGCTATGAGATTGTCCTAGCAGGGGAGCGCCAGCAGATGTTGGCAAGAAGGCCGGGGTAGAGAAGGAGTACCTACGGAGGCACAAATATGTTGCTCCTCAGGTCCATCAGCCAGAGGAGCTGATTAATATTCATGATACCCTTCGCCGAATCAAGGATACACATATGCTAATTCAGGACCAGCTCCTATTGATGGAAGATTATGTCTAAGAGTTTATGGTAAATGGTAGTCGGATGCCACTTCGCCCATTTCCTTCAGCAGGAGCAGATGGTGCCGGACCATCCGGAGCCCACGACGATGATGATAATGAGGAGGATTGAGCTGATTTGTATCTTTAATTTTATTTTTATAATGTATTTTTCATTTTTCTTATTTTTGTAACCGAACTATGTATATAATATATGTTACTTGTCCTTGTTGTGTATGAGTTCTTTTCAAGAGATGGTCGCTATGATGTGAAATGGTGAGAGATTCCGACTCAGCTACTATTGTTCTGACTAGTGAGGGAGTAACAAATATCTGTTAGAGACCAGTTACAAAATAAGTGTGGAGTCACCGCCATGACAACCCTTACACTATGTCTTATCAGAATATCATCTCTGGCCTCATTCTCTATATGGTTAGAATTAATAGATTCTAATTGCATTCAAGAAGCACACAAACCCATAATTCTTCTCCAACGTGTATCGATCTGGCTACTATACCCCAGCGGAGTCTGTTACTTTTTCTCCATTTATTTTTCTGTTTGAACTACTTAAGATACACTGAGGGCATTGTATCACTCAAATGTGGGTAGGTGTCAAAAAAGTGCACATCAAGCATCTAGATTTATTTAGCTAATGTTTAAATGTTTACTTTAGCATTTTTCTAGAATTGAATAATTAATATAAATATACCTTGGATAATGAACGGGAATAGGAACTAAGACTAAATGTAGCTATCATAGATAGTATATGTGGCTATTCACCGTCTTAATTAAATTCTTGACTTGTAATTAGCGGGTAGGTAGTGTGAGACTTACAACATGGTTTTGCATTGTTGAGGAAATAAACCCCTTGAAAATTTGTTAGCATATGGTATTTTTCAAGATATATCATTTTAATTGTAGACATTGCTAAGTCTTAGCCAATATAGGTTGAGTTAGGTTCCTAAGGTTTCAAACTTACAAGGCTTTACTATTAGTGAACTGAGGAAAATCCTCAAATAGTAAATGAGCATAAACGAGAACAAATCTCAAAAAGTAATTAAGTGCTTAAATTTAAAATATTAAACTATAAGAAAAGTACCATAAGATTGAGACTCGGGAGTTAAATTCAAGCGGTGGCCTTTGCTATTCAAACCGGTAGGCTCAAAAAAGGTGGCCCTAAATCACCTCATTACCTAGGACCGTCTGGTTTGGGATAATATTGTCGAAAGTATTCTACATGAGTGCTATAGAAAGTCATCAAATAATCAAGAGTTCCATAGAAAGTCGTGATTTTCAAAGCTACATACAAGAAAAAGTTGTATATTTGTAATCAAGAGTTTCATCGAATAATCAAGAGTTCCATAGAAAGTCGTGAGTTTCAAAGCTACATACAAGAAACTCATCGAATAATCAGTGCAGTATAAGTACCTTTCACACAAAACGTTTCATAAGCTATGGAACATAAAGTGAAACATAATAAGAATAGCAATAAAGTTTTGAAAAGTAAATTAAATAAAGGAAGTTATGTAAAAAAAGTAGGTATGAGTACAAGGGTAACTTTGGGAATGTAGCAGTAAACCTCGAGGTTAGAGAATTTTTAAGAGTATATTTCTAGGGGATTCTAAAATGAGTAGCTAGGACACTAAAAACTTGTTGCTTATATGAAGGGACTTTAATTGGAACATGAACAATCAATATGGACCTGTACACATATATGTGTATGATTCTGGTATAGTTTAAGTATCTGTTTGTGTTTCTTATCTTGGATATCAGTAATGTGTATTGGAATCTGTTAAAGTAATTGTTTTGAACAGCTAAAAACTCTAGTTTACTTTAGGACAAGCAAAGTCCAAGTGTGGGATAGTTTGATATCGCATTATTGTTGCGGTTATTTAAGGTGATATCAAGGTACTTTTTAGTAGTAATTAATATGAATTGAACTAAAATTACTCACTATACTTGGAAGTTGCATTTTATAAGATTTGTGGATATTTGAGCTAATATGGAGTGGAATCAAAACAAAAAGGAAATGTTGAGATGCTCAGGTTAGCGAAGCTATCCATTGGAGTTAACGACGCTAGATGAGGAACTCGCGACGCTATTTGTTTGAGATCACGATGCGAAACGAAGATAACATTCACATAATATCGGGGTGTTTGTTACCATAGCAGTGTCATCTACTAGTTAGCGACGCTATCGAAGGTCGGTTAAAATCCCTATAAATAGCCGATTCAACACTACAGAAGCATCACACATATCACCCACGATATTTACTCACTTATTTACACACAACCCTAGTCGATTTCTAGAGCTTCATTTGTTGTTTTTGAGGATTCCAAAGCCTTGTAATTACTCCTAGCATCAAAACCTTCTATTTTCCATTCGACGAGGAACCATATGGCAGGACAGCGAATCACTACTCACTGGATCTGTAACATTTTCATATTCAATCACGGATACATTAAGGTTACATTATTTTAAGTTTTAAACAATCATGGAACATTGATTTGGTTTTGAATTCTTTTTATTTAATAAATATATTATGCTTTTCAGTACTTATGGAAGGCTAAACCCTTAGGGTTACTTCTGGGGATGTTTAGAATGATATGATGAACGTGTTTTGATTATTACTTTTGTTCTAATTGATTGAAGTTATCATTTTTTTTCAACTATGATTTTAGTATGGTAATTAAAGTTGGGCTATTTGAATGTGTTCGATTTTACAACTAAAGTAGTGTATTGTCCATTCAATAATTGTGCCGAGTTCACCTAGTTTTGGAATTAAGACAATCGATCGAGCTAACATACATTATGCTGAACTTGTGATTGTAAATTCTAAATTTGTAATTGGTAAGCGTAAGACACAATATTAGTAAACCACCAATACGCCTAATCCAAATAGACATAGGGAGTAAGATAGTTAGTCAAGTGACAGTATTGTCTATCGAAAGTTATTGGTTGCAAAGTAATTGACCTTAGTTATGTTTTCATAATTGAATTGGAACTTAAGTGAAGAAAAACATGTGAGTCGATCTCAATCACTTGACACTGAACCTGAAGTACCTTGTTTGCTTTACTTGTAATTCTTGTTTTCACTTTATTCCTTTCTTTACAATTGCATCGTATTTGTCTTTCTTCTTAACTACCATAACAGGGAGTTTGACCACAAACTCCCTGTGGAATTGACCCTTACTTACCCTAGCTATTGGTGGCATTAAGGCTTACAACGACGTCGATCAAATTTTGGCGTTATTTCCCGGGATTTGTGCGCTTAAATTATTGTGTTTACGTAGTCATAGTTTCAGATATTCATAGTTTTTCTCTTTTTGTTGCATTTTATATGGTATTTTGATTTGTACAGGCACACTGGTGCATGCATATGCGACATAGCAGTTGTTTTTCACCGCTAGTTTTTGATCCAAAAATCAAACGGACAGCACAATCAAATCGTATAGCCTGAAGAACTACTAACAGGATGAGTTCAGGCGATGTAGTTATCGAAGATGCAATGAAGGAACATCACGGTGTAGTCAGTGATCGTCAACCAAAAGCTCCTCAAATTCATAATAACAACAACAACAATAGAAATCAAGGAAATAACAGTGGTAATGGGAATAACAAAAATGTTGGACAACCAATCTTCAAACCATTACCTCCACAACCAAATGCGAATAATCGTGGCCACAACGGTGGAAGCGGAGCTACTTGGGGGTATGGAGGAAACATCAACAACAATGGTAGTAATCAGCACCACAATCTGAGGAATGTTGGACCTCAATTCGGTCAGCCAATACAACCAATGATGAACGAAGGTAACAACCAAAACCACAACGGTGGTAGTATGGGTGACAGGGAATATGACGACGAATCTTTTGCATGCCTTCAAGAGAGCTTGAAATACCAAAAATCCTTGGTTGAAATGAGGCTTAAAACACCAAAAATCCTTTGGATGCCTTCAAGAGATCTTGAGCATGCTCTCCTCTTAGCTCAACGGTTCCAAAATTGTCTTATAAGTGACTTGATAGCCTGGAGTTTCCCCAACTCCAAGAACAACATGCATAAATAGACCAAAAATACCATAAAACATCTCTAGCTACTAGATCGAAGCATCAGATACATAAAGCTTGTAACTTTGTTACTCATAGAGGTCCAAAACGTGATTGGGAGACTGGATCTACTATGAAAATTTCTTCATTTCACCACCACCTTATTTTTCTTCTTCAAGCAACACTCTAATGACAAGGAAAGAGGCATACAAGCTCATATGGAGGTTAGGTTTAGGTATTTCTGAGGGTGGAGGTTGATGAGAGATATAGGACATGTAAAAGTTAGTGCCCTTAAATTAGGTTTCGTTCTAGGTCTTTGAGAGTCCACAAGGTTGTTGGGAGGCAGGAAAGTTGATATGTAGCAAGATTTTGGAGGATTTGAAGCAAAATCATTATGTTACTGTTTTTGTTGCTTTAATGTTTATATTTAGCATACATTATGGTTTAATTCTTTCTACATTCTACTTTCAAATTCGGGATTACAACCATTGTTTTTGTTTATCTTTGAATAAACCGTAAAGTTATGAATTGATTGATCTTTGGTTACTTAAAGTTGTTTATTTTATGTTGTTAGTTTGATCAATGATCATTATGTGTTAAAGTTTGAATATTTATTGCCCTATTCCTAGGTTATTTCAATCTAGATGACCAATCTGATTTTTTTCGTGAACCATATCTGTATTATTACCATTAGACATGTATGACTAGAGATGGACCCAATCCTAGGGTTAGGACATCAAAGTAATATACTTTAATTTGTAATCTGCATTAAATGACCATTTTATGCAATGATTAGTTATCATGACCATTGCAATTAATTAACCTAATTAAATTTTGTATGATATGAACTTAATGACTGGTAATAAGGATAACTAATTAACATGACCAGTGTGATTAGGAATCTTAAGAATCAATGGGGATTAGTGAACAGACCAAGGGAACTAATTAGCTTAAGAATCAGTGACAAATAGTTTAATAACCATACCACTTAACATAAATCAATAATAATTATGGGGCGGGGGGTGAAATAAAGTTAAAGAAGAATACCTTTAGAACTGTTTCCAATTCAGACCATTTTAGTTTCCATTTGATTTGCTTTTTGTTTGAGCATTGCAAATTCCTCTTTTATTTTTTGTTTTTAATTTAACCAGTAATCAAATAATCTATTCTGTTTCATACTCGTTCCTCGAGAGTTCGACACCCTTTCTTACCACAGCTATAATGTTACACGATTAAGTTCACTGTCTAGTGTATGATAGTCCTTAGTTGAGATGAGATTAGCTTTAAAATTTTAAAACGAGATCTATCACATCAAGTTTTTGACATCTATCATGGATTGATTTACACACATCACCTTACATGGTGAAGGCGCCATTGACCAACCCTTCCTTCCCCTCTTCATGCTTCTTTTCCTTGTATATATGACATATGGATTTGTACAACTTCTTTTTCCTTATACTAATAATATTAGGATTTGTACATTTCTTTTGACAGACACTACAAGAATCAAAGGCTATAGGGACGACATTTGTCGTCCCTATAGACCTTAAAGTCGTCCCTATAGCCCCTTCCAACGACATGTCGTCGCTATAGCCTTCGTGCCAACAGATTCGTCGCTATAGACCAAAAATGTCGTCCCTATAGCTTACTTCTCTATATCCTAGCTATAGAGACGACATTTCGTGCCTATAAAGTCGTTTTAAAAAAGTTTCGATTTCAAAGTAACAGCTTTTATTGACGACAAGTCGTTGCAATAGCTAGAGCTATACAAACGACATGTCGTCCCTATAGCCAAAGCTATTGCGACGACTTGTCGTCACTAAAGGCCATCAGAAAAAACTCGCATAATGTCAAATATTATATATATCAACAATTTAATTCAGCAAAATATAAAATATGAATACTAAAACATTTAAAACAACATACCAATAACACTTAATTATATAATTTACCCAAACACATAACGTTAACATGTAAAATATTATACAAAAGTTGTTCATTAAATTGTTTTAATCACTTTCACTTCCGGTTTCAACTTCATTTCCAGTTTCATCTTCATTTCCGGTGTCATCTCCTTGAATATCATTTTTGGTTTCATCTTCATTTCCGATTCCACCTCCTTGGTTGTTTGGAGATTGAATTCGTATATTTTGTAGTTGTGTTTGATCAATTTGGAATTGAAACGGTTGAAACAGTATGTTATTTTGGGTGAAAATTGTTTGCAAGTGTTGATTAAACTGTTGACTTAATTGTTGAGTAAACTGTTGGGTAAACTGTTGGGTAAATTGTTGGGTCATTTGGTTGAAGTTGTGGGTTGATGTTGAAGCGTCCGGTGCATGTTAAGCTGGGATATTTTTGACATTTCTACCAACTCCCCGTGTATGGCCACGCCTTTCTCCAAGCGCACATTTAAGGCATTTAAGTTCATCAAACTTTGACTCGTCACCATTAGCTTTGTCAAGCATGGTTTTGTACTCGACTTGTATTTTTTCCTACAATAAACAAAACAACAAATGCATATTAGTTTTTATATCTAAAATTCGACAGCATAACTTCTATAAAATAGATAACCAATTTCTTTACCTATAAATAATAACAATAACAATTCTCATATTTCAATATATGCAATGATTTCCAATAGAAAATTAGACATTCTACACTAAATTGCATATCAATATATTACACAATAAAAACACATACTAAAAACATATAGCTAGAAATTTTACTTACCCAATCAGCTTGTGCATGATTATTCGCCCAGGCACAACCTTCTTTGAAGTGGCTTTTTCTCCACCCTTCTATGTGGCTAGTCTTACCGATTGCTTGGACCTATAAATTAACAACAAGAGTTAATATAATTTCATAGACTTATTAATAACTCCTCACATACTTAAAAAATACTTACTTCTTTATATCGTTTTTGGGCATATGATTCCGTCCCATAAGAACTTGTATACGGTTGTTGTTCTCTGTTGCCTTTGGTTTTTTTCTGAACGGATCATGTACTTCTCTGTGGTAAATAATTTATCAATGACCTTCCCCCATGCCTGGGGAGTCTGTGTAGGCAGGGGATGCGCCCTTGCCCTCTCAATATCTGAGTAACCTCCTTGCTCATCAAAAATGTTCTTTCAAATCGTGTTTTCGTCGCTTGTATGCGTTGGCACAGTCGGCCTCTATTCCAAGTACAACGTCATTCCAATATGGTGTCTTCTTCCAATAATCAAGATCAAAATAATGCTACAAAACAAAGAATTAGAAGATATTTAGAAATTATAAAATTGAAAGAAAAATAAAACATTATATCATATACTTACATGAAGTGTCAGAAAAATGTCTCTCTTGTGTTTGTTAGGCACGTCGTTCCAACTGCGATAGTGCATTGGAACTCTTCTACCAACCTCGTTTGATACCAATCGTATATGTAACGCCCCAGATTTTCAAGTCAAATTTTTCTTTTTTGAAAACCAAATATGGATTTATAAATGAATATTTTACAAATAGAAAAATCAGCCATAGTATTGATTTTAGCAAAATACATATAGAAACTCATGTCCTTTATTCTTCACATAAATTATTTATAAAGTAGCGGAAGTCTTGGAAATAGTGGAATGCGGTGCGTCAGGTTGGAGCCTTCCCTCTGTCTCTGCCATTATCTGAAAATGTTAAATATCAACCGGGTAAGCACAAAGCTTAGTGAATTCCTCAAAATACCATACGATCCATCACATAACATACAACACATAATAACCATTCATATGTCTGTGAGACTCGCGGGCTATCCCTGTTCCGCCTAAAGACTCACGGGCAGTTCCCGTTCTGTCTTATCACTCGCAGGCTTTTCCCGTTCCGTCTAATGACTCGCAGGCTATTCCCGTTCCGCCTATTGGCTCGCGGGCTATCCCGTTCCGTCCACAAACAATCATTATCATAGCAATAATTCATACAATTATCATAACAGGTAAAATCACCTTAGTCTAACATATATTCCTTCCTACGCATGCAATATCACCTATAGTATAGTGAGAAGACTCACCTGATTATAGTTGACTATATTGTTTATCTTTCTCGGCTTTGTATTTCCTTCAACTTTAACTGTTAACATAATAAGAAATCTATCATTTCTTAATCCTTAACTATATTGTAGTCGCATCATTAAACCCTTCAGTAATTCCAATATGATACTCCATGATTTATCAAGTAAAGAACAGCCAGGTAGAAGATTAGATGGGGTGGCAGGATCCTTTCAGCATTTTAGCCTTTCGGAAAATCCAACAACCAGATCCCAAGTAATCGGCCTAGTCACCGTCCTCGTAAGTAAATCAATCGGTATTATTTTCGGAATTACGAATTTTAACACAAAAACTATTTTACAATACCTAATTAAGGTATAGAAAAGTTTGTAGTTACCTTATGACCAGTCGTCGGAACCTATAACTTCTTCGCTAGGCTTTTAAGCTTCCTTCCGCTCACTTCTTACACTCTAGTGCTTAGAAACCTCTATATATTGGATTGAGATTTGTTGGTGTGGTTTATGAGATGTTTTGGGGGGTATTTATACTTGAATTCTTGAATAAAAAATGGCATGACACTTTTGACAAAAGATTTTAATAATATAATTTTGTTGAAATTAAAGGCCTTCTAGAATCAGTCTGTTCAAGACTGATTTAGCCGATCTTAAACCCATTAAATTCACGTTTTTATTTGATATTCAGAAAATTCATCTCAATACCTTTCCAGGGATGTATGGTATGTATTTATACGATTTTTCTATGATTTATTATGATTTTTTGAAAACAGACTATCTAATCTGTCAATTTCGAACTACTTAGTGAAGATTGCATTTTTAACCATATATAACTCCACTTTCAAGCTTACAACTATTTTTAAGAATTATACTAGACTCAATTTGTAAACTTTGTGCACTAGTTTGAGGTCCAAATAATGTTCCTATAATTAATTATGATTTTTCTAAAAACATCACAAAATGCTGATTTTCCTATGAAATTGTAATTAAAGTTTTTCTTAGTTTCTTTAACTACCAAAAATCATAGAATTCACAACAATTATAACTAAATGCAATAAATGGAATACAGGTCTTACAGTATATACATTTGGTAGTTATATCCGATCGTATTGAACTTTTGTCCCTTGTCATCTAACAAAAGAGGGAACAGTTTCTCATTGTTTTTTGCAAACTCTTCAAGAAGATTTAAGTCTTTTCCCTTTCCACGAGTCCTCCTTTTAGGTTTGGCTGCATTGATACATGTAATTGACAAGTTAGTAATAAAAAAATATATCCAATATAAAATCATACAGTAAATTGGAACAAGTTACTTACATGACTCGCAAGTCGAAAAAATCCTATCTAGGCCTCGTGGAGGCTCAGCCCCACCGTCTCCACTGTGACCTCTGGCAACACGTGTTTCCATGCCTTCAATTGAAATAAATAACATACATATTTTTAACAAATACTATAAGCAACAATTTAATATAAGCAACACAATAGCAATTTAACAAAAATCATCCATTAAACATACAGAAAAACGTTACATTACATTCAATCAGAGCCATCACTACAATAGCATGCATCTATATCATCATCATCGCTATCATCCGTATCAATAATGAGCTCGTCTTCTGAAGGGTACATGTCACCGTCCTCTTCATCATCGTCAATAAAATTTTCATCCTCTGGAATAGGGCCATCATTTGATTCATCAACTACATCTAAACTTGCTTGCATAGGCAAATAGCCTAAGTCGACAACCAAGTTACAATGAAATAATTGATCTTCCACAACAGGGGCGACAAATCTCTCAACAACCGTACTTGTTTCACCAGCATCGCCTATGTCGACAACTAAGTCATAATCAGATGATTGAGTGTTGTGCAAGACATCTACATAATTAACAACAGGGATAATCGGATGATCCCAAAGTTTCTGATGGTGAACATCTTCCATGACCCTCCAATTATTTGGGTTTCGAGAAGGATCTTGGAGATAAAACACTTGATTTGCTTATGTGGCTAAAATGTATTGTTGAGTATCGTACCATGCCTTACCGACATACAATTCACAGCTGATGTCGATAGCAACGATACCATTTTTATCAACTAATCGCCTCTTCCCCGATGTGTTGAACCATTTACAACGAAATAGTACAACCGAGTAACCACTTAGATAGTTCAACTATATTATATCCTCTAATTGACCATAAAATGGTGTACCGTCTTCTCCTATTGTAATGACACCACTGTTTTGAGTAGTGCGTCAGAGATCGCGGCTGTGCACGACAAATCTAACACCGTTGACGATGCAAGCAATGTAAGAAAATGCGCTCAACGGGCCATGTGCCAATGCCTTTAATTCGTCGATACAGTCCGGGGACATTTCTTTTTGTAGACGATAGACTGGAGAAAAATATAAAATTGATAATTTATATAATATTATACTTTTGATTCATATATAATACCGTAAAATGTATTCACCTTATCACAGAACCAATTTAGCTTTTTCATCAGTGTGAGGATGTTTAGCTTAATATTGGCTGTACACCGGAAAAATATACAAATTAGTTTATGACAATACCAACAACAAAACTATAAAGAAATAAAATACTTACGATGAATAGCCTTTTAGTTCATCACAGTTGTCTAGTTCAAACCAATGTAATGCTTTGCTGGCCTCTCCAGAAAAAGCAATGATTTTCTTTATGGACATTGGTCGACATTGTGATGAAAACACAGAAAACTGCCTCTTTGGCATGCCATCATCCGTACTTCTATCACGACGGTTGAATTTGGTTTGCATACCCTCAAGATACATGGAGCAAAATGTCAATGCTTCCTCTGCAACATAACCCTCTGCTATCGAACCTTTAGGTTTGGCTTTGTTTCTAACATAGGCTTTCAGTTTGTTCATGTATCTCTCAAAAGGGTACATCCACCTCATATACACAGGCCCTCCAAGAATAGCTTCTTCAGGTAAATGTAGAATTAGATAGACCATTATGTCAAAAAAAATACAGGTGGATATATCAACTCCAAATTACATAGTATCTTTATGACCTCATTATGTGCATCGTACATGTCTTTCACATTCACTGACCATGCAAAAAAAATTTTAAAAATGTACAAAGGTCAATGATAGCTGTTGAAACATTTGCAGGAAGACCAGCTCAGACCCCTATTGGTAGCAATCGTTGCATGAGTAAGTGATGATCATGAGACTTTAAACTCATGACATTTGAATCATTAGAAGGCACATTATTCTTAAAGTTCGATCCAAAGCCATCGGGTAGTCTCACCTCTTTAATGAACTGACAGAAACGTGCACGATCAGTTGGTTTGAAATAGTAAGGAGGATGTGGTTGATGTGTCTTGTTGTTTTTCTGTTGCATCCATAGATCTTCGCGAATACCCAAATTTTGCAAATCTTTTCTTGCTTTGTGAGTGTCTTTTGATTTGTCGTTCATCACCAACATACCTAATAAGCTCTCAGATACGTTCTTCTCTATGCGCATGACATCCACATTGTGTTTTAGTTCAAGAGAAGACCAATACCGAAGCTCGTAGAAGATACTCCGTTTTCTCCAATTGTACAGTAATTCAGTATGCTTTCTTTCCGGTTTCTTACCTCCAAACTTAGGATGTTTCCCTGGAAGACGGACCGAGGCACACTTCAACTGCTTTAATATTGCTGCGTTACTAACTCTTCTGGAAGGCCTTCTTGACTCTTTTTGGCCATTAAACAACAGACCATCCCTCCATTTATGATTACTACATAAGAACCGTCTGTGACCAACATAAGCTATCTTATTAGTTATACGGATCGCTGGTGTGTCCTTGTTGCGAGTGAAACATGCCTTATAACCTTGACCACTCCATCTAGACAAACTGCTACGAGCTGGATAATAGTTGATTGTCCACAGCAATGCTGCACGTATCGTGAAAAGAGTGTTGATTGATGCATCTCTCATCTGGACTCCTTCGGTCCACAAAGTTTTCAACTCGTCCACCAGAGGCCTAAAAAACACATAAATGTCTTTCGTTGGTGATTTAGGGCCAGGGATTAACAGTGTCAGCATGAAAGAAGACTCTTTCATATATAACCAGGGTGGTGTGTTGTACGTTGTCAATACTACCGGCCACATACTATAAGGTTGAGTCATGTTACTAAATGGATTAAAGCCATCAGCAGCCAAACCCAAGCAGACATTCCTAGGTTTTTTGGCAAACTCAGGATATCTCTTGTCAAATTCTTGCCATGCCTTCCCATCAATCGGGTGACGCATCATACCATCATCTGAACGCCCAGTGTTATGCCAAGTCATATCTTTGGCAGTGAATCTGAAACTATACCTTCGACGAAGCCTGGAAGTCAAAGTAAAGTAACGTAACACCTTCTGTGGCACTTCCTTCCCGTTTGTGTTTTTATCAACCCATCTACTCTCTTTACAAACGGGACAATTCTGCAATGAGGCATTCTCCTTCCAATACAGAGCACAATCATTAACACAAGCATGGATAGATTGATATCCTAATCCAATCTTTCTCAGCTTCTTCTTAGCTTCATAGTAGGAAGCTGGAATCTTATTTTCTTTTGGGAACACAACTCTAAGAAACTCTAAAAGTTAGTCAAATGAACTGGCAGTCCATTTGTTGATAACTTTAATGTGCATCATTTTTGCTAGAAAGTTTAGAGAAGACATCCAGGTACAGCCAGGGTATAACTTCGTATTGAGCTCTTCAAACAATGCATCAAATTTCGGGTCCACACCACTTCCCTCTTCGTTTCTATTTTCTTCAAATGTATATTGCTCTGCCATAACATGATCTATTACGTCAAACATCTCATGCGTTGTTGTAGTACGTCTTCTTGAAGCCTAAAGTGTGTCTAAATCGGAAGCGGGATATTCCTCGCCGTGATAACTCCATATCTTATACGTCTGTTGAAAGCCACGATCATGTATGTGGGCGTAAATCGTAGACACAACGTGCCGAAACGAATTCACACAATCTCTACACGGGCAACATGCTTTCCCTTCTTCGTCTACATGGTTCTTGGCAATCTCTATGAAGTTCCTTAGACCTTCCAAGAACTCTGGAGACCGTTGATTTCGCACTTTAATCCAGCTCTTCTCAATTGTCATTGTTGTTTCATTATTAAGACTTAGATCGTATGCATGCTAATTAGTTTGTGTTTAGTTATATTAAGTTAGACTTTTTTTTAGGATTTGTGTAAGTTGAGGCTGATTGGATGAATGCACCGTATGAACCCACTACCTGTTTATCTAAAAGTGGTCACCTAACCCACTTTTTAAATACTTTGTCTCATATGTGAATGAATATTATCAAATTGAGTTTTTAAGAAAAAATCGACAGCATTTCCCCTTAACTCCCCAAGTATGCGTTTGAAATGCAAACTCGTAGGAGTAAAGAGAAATGTGTATCGATTTTTACTTAAATACTCAATCTGTAATATTCATTCACGTCTTAAATGAGACAAAATATTTAAAAAGCAGTCCCAAAATAGGGACTACCCGAAATGAATTTCTAAATTCATTTTGGGTGTGGATACAACTAAGGTTAATGTAATGCATGTTTATATATATATATATATATATATATATATATATATATATATATATATATATATATATATATATATATATATATATATATATATATATATATATATATATATATATATATATATATATATATATATATATATATATATATATATATATGGGGAGGTTAAAATGAGAAGGATTAAAAGGTTGAGAATGCGAGAACGATTCTGGACCAATCATTTCATAGGGATATTATAGTAATTTAACAATATGTCTAATTAATTAAAAATCATAAATAATTATGTTTCCCTATAATCATGGAATTAAATTATTCACTTTCCATGATTATAGAGATTACGATTTCTGTTACCTAAAATAAATGAATTAATTGATTTTTTTTTGTTAATCTATTGCTGGAAGATAAAAAAATATTTTTATCAATTCTTTTGTCAAAATTCGAAAATTTAATAGCTTGTTCTTCTTTTTCACCGTTTCAATCATCAATGAATAAAATATACATCAAAATGAACTTTTTGAGAATTTTTATAAATTATATTTGATATGATTATGTTAATCATGAATGATTACAAGTAACAGTAAATACTAAATTGAATAATATACAAAAAAAAATAAAAATTTAATACAATTGTAATCATAACACAAAGATAAAAAAGAAACAATACATTTGTAATCATTAATGAATAAAATACAATGTACAAGAAAAAAAACTAGTTTAGCTGTAATCACAAATGAATAAAACAAATACAAAAATATTCGATTCGTTAGTAATCATTAAAACAATGTTGCAGCCCCGATGATTATTCTTGCTTTGATTTTTCTTGTTGCTGCCATCACACACAAAAGAAAGAGGGGCACTAATGATTATTATTAATATTGGATTCACACCTGCAAAATCAAGTTCAAACACTTTCAAAATAAAAACAACTCATAAATTATAATGTTATGTATATGCATATGACTGATGCTTACAAATGATAATAGAAAGTAGACGTTGGAGTGTTAATCATCAATGATTAACACCGTTCATCATTAATGATTTATACTTAGACACTTAATCAAACAAACATACATATATAGTATTAATCTTCAATGATTAACACTGCTCAATCATCGATAATTATTATTACAATAAAAAATTAAACAGAATATGTTTGTTACAATGTTAATCATTGATGATTAACACACATTGGCTCATTATTTTCAAATATAAAAGCATTTTTAAGTGTTAATCATTGGTGATTATAACAAACCAAACAATCAAGAACAAAAAAACACAAAAATCGGCAATTACCTCAAATACAACCACGAGAAAACTTCAGTCGATCCTGCAAAATCACAAACCAAAACAATCGATATCTCACCACTCAAATCACTTCAAAACCTCAATTCCATAGAAAAATTTCGTCGGAAAGAGATGATATACCTGGAGTTCATGAGTGATGAGAGAGAGAAAGAGAGAGGGAGAGAGATTTACGCCCAAATTGTTCATAATTTGAGAAGTTTACAGTACCTTGGTAGGATGCTCTACTGACATGGCGCCTTGTTGGTGGACTGCATCTACGACTTTCTTCCAAGCGTCAACTTGTTCTTTATTAAATATACCTGGTACGTTAGGGAATCTGACCAAAATTTGTAAAAGAATAAATATTTCGGCGTTTAGAAAGATCGATAAATAAAATGGGTTTTTTACCCTTAAAAAAAAAGCGGAATCTTTAACTTTAGAACATATGTGGTTTGTATCGTTATTTAATGGTTTCATAGCATCCACATTAAATTACATGGATTAGTAATGAAAAAAGCACGGTTAATTAATCATAAAAACTTTTTAAAGAGAATGTTTCGTTGATTAAGAAAAGTAAGGTGAGCCGCCACAAATTTGTGTCTAAGAATAACCATCCGTTCCAAAAAAAAAACATATCCAAACCTGGTTAGCAGAGGAGCAGCCGGTTGTTGGGAAGCATAATTGATAGAATATGGTCGACGATTGATGATGAAATTGTCGACAATGGATGCGACGACGACTGTAAATGGACGGGAACAGACGACGATGAACGTTGGAACAACGGAGGCGGAAATGAACGTTCGAACAACGACGGCGAATATTGCACATAGCAGCAATTATGATATCATGCTGTGAAGAAGAGCCGCTGAAAGCTGATTTTGGTGGTATCAGTTTAATGTTTTGATTTTAGGGTTTTGTGTGAGAGAGAGAGAGATAGAACCAGGAGAGAGAGCTTGATTTCAGGGATATAAAAACGTAATTCCTAATTTAATGGGAAGAATTAAATGTCAAATACACCCTTCCGGGTTATTAAGCAATGGTTATTACCGGTTTTATATTTAATTAATAAATAAAATAAATCCACATTTAATTAACACGGTGATCTTAAAAAATAAAGGGCTAAGATTTATTCTCATATTCTCAACCTTTTGAGCATTCTTATTATATCCTATATATATATATATATATATATATATATATATATATATATATATATATATATATATATATATATATATATATATATATATATATATATATATATATATATATATATATATATATATATATATATATATATATATATATATATATATTTCAACTAAGGTTTTTAATTGTTTATTTATTTATTTTTAGAAACTTGTCTTTTATATGTATATGTGTTTTTAGAACAATATTTATGAGTGTGAATTGGAAAAAACGCAACAAGTTAGCAATCTCCAAGTGTTATTTTGAAACTTTGACATAGAGAGAAATTCTTTACAATATAGTCTTATTCAACCTCATAATAAGCACTTAATGGACACTTTAAGAAGTTTGAACCGTATAAAATCCAACAAAAACCATGTACATGCATAAAATGACAAGAATAGCTAATAAAAATATGATTTGGAAATATTCAGCAAGTTACAAAGTACAGGGCAATTTTGAAAAATATTTAGACTTAAAAAATTCTTACATAATGGTCCTAATTCTTGTTATTAGCTGAATTTCAACACATATCACGCCACAATACACAATTAAAGTTGCAACACTTGATTTGTAGCTAATTTCTCATGCATGTTTCAAAAAGTTTTACAAAAAATGTCCTAAAATTCTTTTTAACACATCTTACGGGAACACATTACTCCCTAATTGAGTTGTAAGCTAGTAATCAACACATAAACTACATACAAAGGCATATGCATCTTGGTAAAATCAGAAAATCGGAATTACTAACCAAATTGGTTGATTTTTTGCTGCAAACGGAAAAACCGATGACCCCCAAGCCTTCAACCTCCGGAATCCGGCCACTACTCGAGCCAGAGAAGAGAATACGAACTGTTACTTCAAGATTCCATAAAAATCGAACTTCATATCATCGATTATTAACAGTGGAATATAGATACCGAGAGAAAAATAGAAAGAAAAATAACCAACCTCGGTATTCGACGACTGATGACTTCGTTCACCACATCAGAGCCGGAGACACCACCAAAGCAACCCACAGCCACCAGAGCAACCCACAGCCACCGTCTTCGGCTACCACAGCGATGAACACGCAAAATCAGGTCGTTATAATGCTTCTCGGTTGAAATTAGGAACAATGCATTACCTTACTTGGCCGGAAATTACATCAATCGGGAGTTACTTCGGAAATTGCCAAAGAAGTGCAGAGAAAACAAACCAGGAAACAATTAGGCGGAAAAGAAGTCGAGATGGTTTTAGGATTTGCTGAAGGCTATAGAGACAACATGTCGTCCCTGTAGCCATCAACGATACGACGTCGTTCGGTTTAGTCGCTAAAATAATATAAAAAAAAATTATTTTATTTATCTATTGTAACGAGAGGTCGTCCCTATAGATATTGAGAGAACCGCCAAAAATAATTCAGTTCCCGCTTAAGGCTATTGGAACGAAGGATCGTCGCTATAGATAAAATGGTCAAAGATTGACTTGGCAACCTATAGAGACGATAAGTCATCGCTATAGGTGGATTTATTGCGACTATATCTAAACGCTATAGTGTTTTAGATACCGCCACATCTTTTGGGTTCCCGCCTCCTTTTGTTGCGACGACTAGTCGTTGCTATAGATAAACTTTTCAACGTTTGACCTTTCGAGCTATAGGCACGACATGTCGTCCCTATAGAGGTATCTATAGCGACATGTGTCGTCCCTATAGCTTTCGTCTTACAGGCTCAGTTTCTTTTCTTGTAGTGAGATGAAAGATGCATATAACATGGTTTAAAAAATGGTGTAAAAAATGATGAATTATAATGATTTAATGGTCAGATGACATAAAATAATGAAGATAAAATGGGCACAATAATTCTCTTACCGTTATATGATAGATTGAATATTATAATACATTGTCCATACATATAGCAAAATATAAAAATATTGTTATTATATATTAATAAATATAATGTTGCTTATATTAGGGGGTGAGAGTGGTCATCGATGACCCATCCCTAACACAACCTACAATGCATCTTTAATATCCCTTTCCAATTTAATATATTTTGAACTTAAACAAATTATATATATATATATATATATATATATATATATATATATATATATATATATATATATATATATATATATATATATATATATATATATATATATATATATATATATATATATATATATATATATATATATATATATATATATATATATATATATATATATATATATATATATATATATAGGGTAAAGTTCAATTGAGAACCTAAAAAAGCCTAGGAACCTAAGAACTCATTTTATGAACTTTTTTTCTACACAATATTTTTCAAAAAAAAATATACCAAAATTTTTGTTATGATGCATCTAGAAGATATCAAAAAAAAAATTTCAAAAAAAATCATTTTTTTAATTTTTTTTCATATGGGTTTAGGGTTTAGGGTTTAGGGTATATGGTTTAGGGTTTAGGGTTTAGGGTTTAGTTTTAGGGTTTAGGGTTTAGGTTTAGGGTTTAGAAATCTCTTAGACACTTTAAATAAAAAATTGGATGCAAAAAAATCATTTTTTTTATTTTTTTTCATATGGGTTTAGGGTTTAGGGTTTAGGTTTAGGTTTAGGGTTTAGGGTTTAGGGTTTAGGGTTTAGGGTTTAGAAATCTCTTAGACGCTTTAAATAAAAATATTGGATGCAATTTTTTTTTAAAAATATTGTGTAGAAAAAAAGTTCCTAGGTTCATAGGTTTTTTTTAGGTTCTCTCATGATCTCGACCCTATATATATATATATATATATATATATATATATATATATATATATATATATATATATATATATATATATATATATATATATATATATATATATATATATATATATATTTATTTATTTATTTATATATTTCACTATATTTTTCAAAAAAAAATATACCAAAATTTTTGTTATGATGCATCTAGAAGATATCAAAAAAAAATTTCAAAAAAAATCATTTTTTTAATTTTTTTTCATATGGGTTTAGGGTTTAGGGTTTAGGGTATATGGTTTAGGGTTTAGGGTTTAGGGTTTAGGGTTTAGGGTTTAGGGTTTAGGTTTAGGGTTTAGAAATCTCTTAGACACTTTAAATAAAAAATTGGATGCAAAAAAATCATTTTTTTATTTTTTTTCATATGGGTTTAGGGTTTAGGGTTTAGGTTTAGGTTTAGGGTTTAGGGTTTAGGGTTTAGGGTTTAGGGTTTAGGGTTTAGAAATCTCTTAGACGCTTTAAATAAAAAAATTGGATGCAATTTTTTTTTAAAAATATTGTGTAGAAAAAAAGTTCCTAGGTTCATATGTTTTTTTTAGGTTCTCTCATGATCTCGACCCTATATATATATATATATATATATATATATATATATATATATATATATATATATATATATATATATATATATATATATATATATATATATATATATATATATATATATATATATATATATATATATATATATATATATATATATATATATATATATATATATATATATATATATATATTTATTTTTATATTTATATATAGGGCTAGGTTATAATAAGAATGACAATTATTGTGTTACCTTGTAACCAAATCCTGACCATCGGATTTCATTCTCGTAACAATGAAAAAAACACATTCTTAACAGAATAAGTTTTTGACATAATGAGTTCTTACCATTCTTAAAAGAATGAACTAAATTTTGTACATTCTTAAAAGAATGTGTTTTAAATGAGTGGTCCAAATTGAGTTTCAAGGTTACACAATACTTGTATGGATATATTTGATCCTAGCCATATATATATATATATATATATATATATATATATATATATATATATATATATATATATATATATATATATATATATATATATATATATATATATATATATATATATATATATATATATATATATAGGGGTGTGATCAACATAGAACCAAAATTAGACATAGAACCATAGAACCACTATATATGCATATGTTCAGTACCGAACATACATATGTTCAGAGCTGAACATACGTATATGTTCATTAGTGAACACATATTATATATGTTCACTAATGAATATATACGTATGTTTAGCTCTGAACATATGTATGTTCGGTACTGAACATGTGGTTCTATATTGATCCTGCCCCTATATATATATATATATATATATATATATATATATATATATATATATATATATATATATATATATATATATATATATATATATATATATATATATATATATATATATATATATACTATAAAACGTATTGCCCCAAAGTACAAGTATAAAGCATTCAACATAAAAGTTACAACACCTCTTATGTACAAAATAGATGACGGTTTCTTTTGTAACTTCCCACTATCTCCACGTCTCTCAACCTCCCCATATTCGTCTTTGACTAAATCAAAGTGAAACCGTAAAAAAACTCCCCACCTCCCGGCTATTCTCCCACTCCATCTTCAACCTCCCACTTCATCTTCAACCTCCATGTCCTCTCTAACTCCCCATTTCTCTCGGATTTGTGCGTATATAAAGTGAGGGAGACCCCTCTTCAGCCAATGTTGCTCGGAAACCCTAAGATTTTTACAGGTTCATAAAAGGTTCTGATCAGTAAATCGGTATTCACTTAGATTTTCACCCACCGTCGTTTCAAAATTCGAGCAGTGATGGGTGGCGATACAATTTCTCTACCGGATTTGATTGATCTTGCTTCTTGATCTACAGTATCTCTTCAAATTGGTATTAAGGAAATAGTCTCATCAGGTCTTTCGCTTCCTAATCATTCTGGTTCCTCCATCGCTAAAAGTCTCACTGCTATCTTCAGTTGTCAACACCGCACCCATGATTGGATGTCGCTAACGAGGGAAAATCCATGGACAATCTTGCTATTACTCTGTTCTCGGGAATCAGGATCCGTAACGTTGCTTCATCCTCTGAGATTCGATATGCGTATCACAAGCTCGCTTTGGTTGATCAATTTCTCAATTCGAAGTCTAATTTCATTTATTTCATAATCTGATTATAGCATATGTCACTTTGACGTGGGGTTATTGATTCTTTTTCAAGAACTGTGACCTCCACTTACTACTTGACAGTTTATTATATTGATTTTCTCTGCAGCAAAGGTAAGCTTCTTGTTGCTTCGCCAAAATGTAAAAATTATATCGTGATCTTTGTTCAGAATTGAGATTTTGTCTCAACACCATCAAGGCATCAGAGCACAAACAGAGTATTCATCATCACACATACATGTGTAAAATCGGATTATCTGTTGGACATACGAATTTCTCAGAGAAACTTCTGGTCGGGTAACACTTTTTGTACTGTTTCACTCCTCACATTTGTTTCTATTGTTTTTTTGTATGTTTTGCTAATTTTAATTTTTGATTTACCCACCTCAAATTGTGATTGGCTTCTTTGTTGTTATCAGTTTCTTCTTATGTTGATTTGGATTCAAGATGATATGGTTTAGGGGTTTTCTTACAGATAATGGGAATAGAGTACCGAAAGTGTCAGTTTAGAGTCTGGGACATTGGAAAGGGCATTTACAGTTTTCACACCAACATAGGTCCACCTTCATGTTTTTGCATTCAGTCTTAATCTCCTACCAAAATTGTGTTTCTAAATTTGTGGTTTGTATTTCCAACTTTTGATTTGATTTTTGATTTATTGATTGATGTCTTGAACAGATCCTGAAAAGATTTTCATATAACTGTAATACCTCATGGTTGGTACGAGGATTAGTAGTTGTATTATTCATGTGAGGATGCAGATATGTTGGGCTAGACTGGGCATGGATGTTACATAGTTGACTTGATGGGTAAAGTTAGTGATATGAAGCGTAAGCAAGATGTTACTATTACTACTAAGAATAGGAATTATTTAAATAACGTGTACATTCCAATTTCATTATCAGGTGTGTTTGTATCTGTCAGGTATTTTTGAATATTTGAAGTTGAAGGTTGAGATGAAATTCATAAAGGAGCAATTTTTTAGTTTGAGATCCAGGTATTTACTTCTTCCATCTCTGGGACTTTTTTTTGGACATTTCGTTAGATCTAACTCATTTGAGTGTTCGCTTGTCTTGGTAGCCCTTTTGCTTTATGTGGCAGGATGAAATTTGCAGGCTTTGATTACTGACCCTGCTTCTATCAACAAGGATCTTAAATGGGAGGTACTAATTAGTAATTACAGATCTGATTTTGTTATTATTTGGAAAACAAAGTAGTTAGTTTTTTATACAGGAGACGTGCCAATGATACTATCTTTCGGGTAATTTGATCTATCTTAATTTGATTTTACCATTCGTTTTTCAATTCAATAATATGAATGCACTGTACTGTACTCCCTCCATTTACACAGACGCGAAATTTGCAGCTAATGAAATATGGCCTCTGAAAACTAATGAATTCCAGTAACGACTCACTTTTTTGAATCACGGACGACTTAATTCTTAGACTCAGGTTCTTGAGGTCGACAAGGGCAAAATTGACTTCAACTTGTTCATCTTTTGTCGATTTGATCGCTAACAATTTCGATTCTCTTAGTAATTTTATTTTATTTTCTATTTTTGGCTTATTGTTTTCGATTTTAGAACTCAGATTCATTGGTGTTCAATTAAGCCATGGAGTCTGTTGGAATAAGCAAAAAACAAGGGCAAAGGCATTTTGTTAATTATCAGGTATTCTTCAATTCTTATAAAATTTAAATCCTAAGTTTATATATGGGTTAATTGGTTATTTTTAAAGCATTGTACCAGATACATATCAGGTAAAGTAAAATGTGTTACAAACACTATATAATTCTTTAAGATTTTGTTCAAGTATCAGACTAACAATTGGTTTGTACAAATAAGTTAGTTTAGTTTGATGTTTTAATAAAGGTTTAGATCAACATTACCATTAAGGTAACGTTTTCCAATACGTTATTTGCTCTATGTTTTCATTTATATATGCAAACACATGACACATTACTAATGACCAAAATGCCCCTATACGCCCTTTGGTTGTGATTTGATCACGAAATATGCTATGGACAATAATTTTAGCCACCACCAAAGCTTGAAGACGAAGAGCTCAATCTAAGATGACTTTCATTTGTGCCTAAAGTTTTCGATTTTGGTTAAATTGAGTAATATCACGTTATTGATTTTGTTCCAGATATTTTGCTTTGATCTTAAGATTTTTTATTGGATTTCGGAACAAGAATGTTGGTCGAATACAACTGGTACTAATAGTCTTTCTCAGCTCTATGGTTTCATTCCCCTAATCCTCTTTCTTAGAACTACAATTCCAGGTCTATGGTTTCATTCTCCTAAGCAACCGACGGAGTTTGGACTGCTTACCACTGTTGGACCGCTAATCAACACCACAACTCACTGTTACTCCCACCAACTTTCACATCCAGCATTATTACCATCTCAAGGCGACAAGTCAACAAATGATGCTGATGATACTTCTCCTTAAGGTATTATGCAGAAAAGTATCTGGTGGTAAAAAAAAAGAGCAAATAAGCTTTCTTTTTGGTTTGTGTGTTTTACTTTTTAGTCCTAAACAACTTTTTCCCCGAGAAGTTGACTTGGTCTTTAATAATTCGAGGTATTATCTTTTGCTTTGTTCTTATTCATGCATTAGTCATCACCTCATTGGTTGACATTGGCTTGCAGATTTCGTGACTGTGTTTTTCATGTTCCATTGGTGGAACTATTATTAACTTCAAGTTGAAGAGGTGGTTTAGGGTCACCACCCAAGTATTGTTTCTAAAATCTTGGTTTCAAAAGCAAGTCACGTTTATAGCCTTTTTTGCCAAAATCTTGATGGGTTTATAGTCTTTCTTGCATAATTCTGGCACTATACTGTACCTCCACCGATAATTTTTATGGTTGAATACATACATACACATCACAACTCTCTACACGTCTCTAATTTGTGCAGCCGGGGGCATTGCAACAGAGTATAATGACTATAACTGCTAAATGGGGTAGTTTCAACAACTTGTATGTTTAAAACAATGGCACTCTACTTTCATTTTTATGACTACAATAACATCTCTTTGATTTCTTCACAACTAGATTCAGGTTTTTATTCTTAGGTTTTTTTTTGAATCTGAATCGTTGTTATTATACAGGTCTGTTAAAGTTGAACTTAACTTTCTCCAAGATGATATATGAAGGTATGGTTTATACTACTTGTTTAAATATTGGTCTTTATGACCCATTAGTTGTGCATTCTTAGTTTCAGTCATTTGCATTAATGAATTCGGTGGACAGGGGAACAAAATTGTAGCTAAACTCTTTGGTTTCTTGCTAACACATTAGTTGACTGTTTTTCATTGTTGCAGATATGTCAACAAGGAATAGTACACTTGCCATCTTCAACCGACCACTGCACCACCATACTACCCTAAATTAAACCACCATTGCAACAATATATTACCCTAAACTTAACCCTTATTGCATCAGTCTGCGCTTCTAAGCTACCTTTGTTGTTGTAGGATGATAATTAGATGGTTATGTTTATTAATTGTGCTCTGCTTTTAGTTTTATGTTTACAATTATAAATCTTCTTAACAATTGATGATTTTTATGTTTTGACGGGATAAGGGTGTAACATATTTTGGAGTTTGATCCCATATTAAGCTCTTTTTAATTTTGAAAATCGGGTTGTTCTTAGGAGTTTCCAAATGTATAAAGTTTAATTTCAAGATCTGCTATTCAGTGTTTAATTTTTGTTTTACAGGTCATATCGACAACTGTGCACAAGTGATCGGTTTGACAATTTTGTAAGAAGCATCTGGAACCTAAAGATTATAGCCTTTTGAAAACAATAATGATTTGAAATTATAGCCTTTTGTGTCTCGAGAATTTGGAAATACAGGTTGGCTCAACAGGATGTTTGCTTACTACTTTCTCTTTGGAATCCATGTTTGGCTCAAGACATTGCATGATGGTCTATGTTGGTGTTGCTGCTGTAAATGTAACTTAAAACAAGAAATACTAAAAATTCCCTCCCAACAATAAGTTTCTATTTTGTCCTTGTTGCATTCCCCTTTTACCCATCTTTCTTGCATAAGTGTAGTGTTTTTTATAATGTTTTTATTGTTAAATGAGTTGTTGAGAAGCAGATTGTTTTAAAACACAGATTATTTAACGACTTAACATACATGTCTAAACTAATAACTTAAAACAAACTGATTTAGCATTGGTTCCTAGCAAAACATGTTTAAGATATGCAATTGATTTCATATGTATGTCCATGTCTATATTTTTGTTTTAGTAACATATATATATTTTATGCAATATATCAACGAAAGCTATCCTTTGTTTATTTAAGCTAATGCATTTGTATTATTTATTTAAATGATCAAAATTCTACCTACACTGTTATAAACCGAAAACCAAAAAGAAATTGACAAAAAAAACCTTGCTGAAATATAAAGCGTTACTGTCAATTAAGAAATTAACTAGAAGCAATTATAAGTATTGCAGAAAAGACGATAAATATTAATTATTGAACATAAAAAATTAATTTTATCAATTTAACATATCCATCAAATATTAAATATAGATACAAGCAGTTGCAATTCAAATTTACAAATCCAAAAATTTATAGTTTACGAAATTCTATTTCTGAAAAACCAAATCACATAAAATTGAAAGGTCAATATAAATTAAATAAAAATCAATTTTCTTTATTTCTAGAGTTTTGGCTCATGCTAATTATTAGGTTTTTGGTTTTTGAGATTTGACTACTTAAATTGTTAAGTTAAATTTGGTTTTGATTCTGAAATTTTGGTTACAAAGGAATCGAGGTTTGGAAATTAAATACGTTTGAATGAATTTTTGAAATCACTTTTGGAAACATAACAACACAAAAGGAGGAGAGGAATGCTTAATAAAATGAAATAAAAAGTTAAAACTACTAGCAAAAGAAAATATTATCAAATGGATGGACTTTTATTAAAGTATGTTAATTAATTTATACAATATATCATACATATTTTTCAACTATACCATACATAAACCATGCAACTATAAAACAAAAGTAAAAAAAGTAATGGGCGCAATATTGGTGAGATTATGGTTGGTGGTCCGATAAAAGTTGTAGCAAAATGGAAGTTGAGTTTGTTTTTCGGATCTGCAATCATGGATAAAAAATTCTCTAAAAAAGCATGTCTTGACAAATAAGACCCAAATGTTTATATCTCGGTTTTTTTACCTCCCCCGGGTGTATTCGGTATTAAGTTTATGTTTTCTCTGCCTTTAGATCAATTCCATACCCGAGACATCTGATAGCAAGTTGGTTGCTGTTGATGCTAAGGAAAACTTTGAAGACGATGTTGGATACCGTCAAAAAGACATATTTTCCTTTCGTGAACTGACACAGGACGATCCGCATGAGGTACAATAGAAACAAATAAATAAATAAATATGTTTTGTAAGTTTTTTTAGCAGCTTACATTTATATTTATGGTTTCTAAAAGAAACATACTTTTACAAGGGAAACTTTTTAACGACCAAACTTCGAAAATTCAACGATGTCCAATGACCTGTAATCATTATCATTCTTTTTTACACATATTCATAACTTCACTGAAGCTGATTTCGTTATCGATTCTGCCATCATGGAGCACAATTTGCACCCACAACCTAACGATTGTGATACCAACAGTGTGAAAATAATTGAGTTTAGCAATGCTTTTATCCCTTACAAATCACAAATAGAACGAGAATTTGAGAAAGATGTATGTAACTAATACAATTCTTATTAATTACCAATAAACGTTCTACCTAATTAATTATTTGTTTCAGATTGTCACTTGAAAAAAGACAGAAAACGGTATATATTTGATTAATTTGTTATAAGACAAATTAGTATGTTGTGGTGTATGTTCTTTGATTGATTGTCATTTTTGTTTACATGTCTATGGTAAACTCATGCAAGCGTAAAACCTAAAACATTGGCATTTTTTTGTAACAATAATACATGAAAATGTGCATTTCTTTAATAGAATTTCATCCATTTTATTCTTAATTTAATTGCTTATAATAGTCAGGAAAACAGACCCCTCTTCCCAACATATAAATCAAGCAAAAGAAGAATCATTTATGGTTCAATCAGAATGATGGGACCTTCCATATCATCCAGCTCAAAAGCCTGATCCATTAAGCCGTTACCAGCCTCCTCATCAGACATATTTGACGATACATTACCTTCCAAAGGTATTTGTTAAATTATTCAAAATAACATTGATTTCAATGAAAAAGAAAATGTCTAACTAGATTGTTCTTAATCACATCAGATGTTCTTGATTTATGGCAAAAAGCTGGTGTTGTATGTTTTGACGTGGATAGCACTGTGTGTGGATGAAGGCATTGGTGAACTTGCTGAGTTTTTTGGAGCTGGGAAAGTTGTTGTTGAATAGTCTACTAGGTTAAAATTGTCTTTTGTACTTAATTAAAAGTATTTTTTATGGTTTATGTTTATAATTATATCAATTTGTTCGTGTGCTTATAGAGCCATGGGTGGTTCAGTGCCTTTTGAAGAAGCCTTAGCTGCCTGTCACTATTCAACCTTCATTATCAACAATTCAATATTTTCTTGAAAAGAGCCCCCTAAAGTATGATGCCCTAAAACCCTAAACCCTAAATTGTAATAAAGAGGCATGTTAATTTTTTTTTTTTTTTTTTTGCTTTTGATTTGGTAGACTTTCACCTTGCATAATGGAATTGGTCCAAAAGCTAAAGGGAAGTGGTAAAATTGTATACTTGATATCTGGTGGCTTTTGTCAAATGATCAATGTAAGCAATCTGTTAATAAAAATAACTATTTTGAATGGAATAGCAACGTACTTTACTCTTTACCAATACGGGCAATGCAGTTCATTTTTTTACCATAATAGCACTGTACTTGCATGTCTTTACCCTTAATAGCAACATACTTACATTTTTTATAGATAATAACAACATGTAATTCCGCAATAGCAACATGCTTGAAATTTTAGGTTTATGCTAAGTGAAAGTGATGGTGGCTGGGTTTTGGATCCTAATCTGACATGTAAAGTGGGATCCCGTTATGATGTTTCCTAAACTACGACACACATAGGAACATTTAACATGCATCTCTTTTTTTCTGTTAGACAAAATTTCCCCTGTCAAATATTATCTAATATGCATTGTTGTTATCTATTTCTTCTTCTTCGTTGGTTACGACTCCCCGATTCTAAGAAGGTAGACTCTGGTTTTTCTATTGTTCCCCGTCTTTCATTTTTCTATTTTCTTCTGTTTTTGGTTTTTCTGCTAATTTTCGTTTTCCTCTGAAATTGTAGTCTGCGACTTAGCTTAATTCACAGGTAGTCGAGTTTTTCAATTTGTGGATTAATTGCATTTACTATTGAGTTTACTTTAAGGGTGTTTATTTTGTTGTTTTAAAACTCAATATCATATATATCAACACCGTCAAACATTTAATTTATAGAGTCTTAGTTTATAGATATCTAGACCTCAATTTCTTAGATAATTAGACCCAATAATTTTTATCCCAATTGTTGTTGTGTGGTGGTACCTCACTCTCAAACGTGTTTCTAATTTTTGCACTTTTTATATTTAACGCAAAATAGCAACACAAATTTTTTTCAAATGCAAAACAAGAAGCATGCATATTTATTTCTAATACAAAATTCCCTTGTGATAATGGACACGTACCCTAAAAAATATTGTACAATGTATATTTAACGTAAAATAGCAACGTACATTTGTTTTTCAAACGCATAACAAGAAATATGCATATTTATGTCTAAATCAAAATAACACCCCTCTCCAAAATCCTAATCATTGAAACATAACTATATGTCGTAAGAAAACTATTCACCGCCCCTGTTGGACGATGCATTTGACTATAAAACTTATATCACGGTGCATTTGACTATTTTTTACCATAATTAATGCAATAATCCATTAGCAAAACCAAACCATTCAATGCATATCAAAAGATAGTTATTCAAAGACAAAACTAATCACTGTACCTCACATTTGACGTTTGATGAAAGGAAAATAATCGTCATCCAGAAACTATTTAGGTAAATGAAATTAATCGTCGTCCGCTGCATAGCGTGGGTACACATCAACTTCATTTTCAAATTAAAATGACCAAATAAAACAGTTAACCGTCTACCCATTGCTAACCTAACCAACCTCGACACCCCCTTCCCCCCCCCCCCCCCCAAACCGCCGCCGCATCGCGCGGGTCGCCTGCTAGTATATATATATCTATACCATACTATAAACCATATATAAATTACAACCCCTAATGCATGTTTGTCTTAATTTTTAAGACAGTACACATTGTAATACACAATTCACAAATTATTATACCTATCTTACAAGTTTATTATGCATTGCTAAAAAATAAAACAATAAATTCGGTCATATGTCACAATTACACGCGTGTCTCTCGCTTGCCCAAAAAAAAAAAACTGTGTAGCCCTTACCCAAAACAAAAAAAACACCCTCATATTTTTTCACATTACTACACATCGAGAAACCCAAATGCTCCCAAAATTTTGTACCGCCATCCTCTAACTCGCCACCAGCTGCTCCGGCCGCCGCCATCTTCTCCGGCCGCCCCCATCTGCTCCAGCCGCCAACATACGATGAACAACCAGCTACCCCACCTACCGGCCGGCAACATCCGTTGAATAAGCACCAACACCACCTACTCACCGTTTTCGGATCCAGTGACAATTCCGATCTAGCCATCACCACTCCGATCTAGCCATCAACACTCCGATATAGCAATCACCACTCCGATCTAGCAATCACCACTCCGATCTAGCCTTCACCACTCCGCCACAATCCGGTCCAGTCAACATCACTCGCCATCGCTTTCCGGCCGCCAACCTCCGATGAAGAACCACCTACACCACCTACTCACCGTTTTCGGACCACTCCCCACAAGCACCATTCGATCTACCCGTCTTCCCGTCTTCCGAACAATGCACCACCAGTCGCCATCCGATGAACAACCAGCTACCCCACCGAACAACGCACCACCGGTGGCGATCCAGGCACCACCACTACGCCACAATCCGAACAACGCACCACCAGACGCCATCGCTTCCCGTCTTCCAAATCGAGAACCAACCCTCTCTCTTTTTCTATCTCCAATTCGAGAACCAAGCAATCGCTATTGCTCGCCATCCGCTATTGCTCGGCATCGATGGCTACATCTGTATCATACTATACTCGAACTTACCAGGGGATGGTAAGTTTTCAATTGGTTTTCAATTTTGTGCAGGATAGCCACCGATAAAAATTATCCAGAATCGTGAATAACAGAGTATTTTTTCATTTGGTTTTCAATTTTTTGTAGGATACCCATTGATGAAAAAAAATCAGAAACGTGAATAACATGGATGAAAACAGTTTTCATTTGGTTTTCAATTTCATTTGGTTTTCAATTTTTACATTTGGTTTTCAATTATTTTCATGATAGCTAGATCTACTTGAACTTACCAACACTCCGATTGTGGGATCTGGAAAAAGATGACAAAAATTCAGAATTGTGAATAACAGAGTAAGTTGCGTTTTTTATTTATTTAAACCTATATCCTCTGTTATGTCTAATACACAGTTGTACCGACAGACCTTTTAAGCCTTGGTTCTAGATTTGTATATCTTAGGGTTTTTGAAAGGATTGAGGATGGTTTTTAAATGATTTTGGTTGTTTGAAAGGAATCTGGTTGTTTGACTTCCACAAATAAATTATAAAATTTGCAGACGCATTGATTTTCAATAACTTTGTAGTATTGCTGATTTCAGGTGGATTCATTGCTTTTCCATGTCTAAATTTAACCATTTAATAGTTTGTTCCTTTTATTATTTATATTTTGGCGATGTTTCTGTCAATTAACATGGATATGATTTTGATTCTCGTGATATTGCATTGCAGGTATGTAGGGTGTAGTATTGCTGATTTGAGGTGGATTCATTGCTTCTCCAGGTCTAAATTTAAGCATTTATTTGTTTGTTCCTTTTCTTACTTTGATTATTGCAGGATCAACAATTTGTTAATATATTAAAGTTGGGCATACAATTCCTAGCAATACTCCTGGGCATACAATTAACTTGGATATGATTTGCATTTGGTTTTCAATTATTTGTGCAAATTTATTATATTAGAGTTGGTTTTACAATTTATAGTATTACTCCTGGTTGTAGCTGCAACAAGTTCACCATTGTCGATATGCAGGATCAATACCATGTACTAATTATCCTGCATTTGGGGCATTTTCGTCCAATAAATTGAATTTTCTAATTTTTGCATGATCGATTTGATTTTTGCAGGATCAACAGTATGTTGAGTTTTCTAATTTTTTAATATATTACAGTTGTGTTTTCTAATTTTTGTTATAATATTGAGTTTTCTAATTTTCGCAGTAGCAACAATTTGTGTAATTTTTTCTGATTACTGACATAATTGTTTTTGCAAATTTATTATATTACAGTTGGTTTTGCAATATCTAGCAATACTCGGGGGTGTAACTGCAACAATTACATTATTGTCCATATGAAGGATCAATACCAGGTACTAATGAACTTGATTAGGGGCATTTTCGTCCAATATGAGTTCTAATTTTTAAATATTAGATTTGAAGGGGATATTGTTTTTTTATATATGCTTTAACTTATATAAAGATATTAAGTCACATGAATGGATATCGTTTTTTATTTTCACATATTAAGATACATAACACTTTGAATTAAATTATTTACATTTTAAGCGGCTATTGTCCCTTAATTGTGTCCCACCCCACCCCAATCACTTTGAATTTCAATTTGATTCACGGGTCAAACATAATTTTAATTGAAATTTTGGTATTAATGTTAAACCCCACCACCCAATAACTTTAAGAATTGGTTTTAATTATGTCCCATAAATGTGTCCCACCCCACCCCAATCATTTTGAACATCTTAATCTTTATCAAATTATGTCCCACCCCACCCCAATCACTTTAGAAAATGGTAAACCCCACACCCCAATCACTTTAAAAATTGGTTATAATTATGTCCATTAATTGTGTCCCACCCCACCCCAATCACTTTTGAATTTCAATTTCATTCCCGGGTGAAACATAATTTTAATTGAAATTTTGTTTTTAATGTTAAGCCCACCACCCAATAACTTTAAGAATTAGTTATAATTATATCCACTAATTGTGTCCCACCCCACCACAATTCAATTTTATTCCCGGGTAAACCCCACACCCCATTAACTTTAAGAATTTGTTATAATTATGTCCCCTAATTGTGTCCCACCCCATCCCAATCACTTTACCAAATGTTAAACCCCACACCCCAATATCTTTAAGAATTGGTTATAATTAGATCCACTAATTGGGTCCTACCCCACCACAATTCAATTTGATTCCCGGGTAACACATAATTAAATATTAACTTTTTGAATTTCTATATTAACATCTTACTGTTTACCAAATCACTTTTCCAAATTTTGTCCCACCCCACCCCAATCACTTTACCAAATGGTAAACACCCCACCCAAGTTGATTTAAGATTCGGTTATAATTATGTCCCCTAATTATGTCCCACCCCACCCCAATCACTTTTAATTTCAATTTGATTCTCGAGACATAATTATATATTTACTTTGTTATAATTACTGTTTTTACCAACTTGATAAAGTGACCTACCAACTTCATTTAAGGACTCACCAAAATTGAACTTGGGACACAATAAATTTTTCAATCAAGGTTTTCTAGAGGGAAGTTTAAGCAGTCATACTCAATCCTTCTGTTAGCAGGTAACTCTAAATGCATGTTATATTTTAATTATTGCAATAATCTTGAAATAAAATCTGAAAATGCTAATAAACTCAAATACCTTTCTTTGTAAGGTAATCGAGATTATAGCATCGTACTTGGTTTGTTATATATAGCCTCATATTTGTACTTATTTTCGGATTATAGCATCATACTTCTCTTTTTTGTTTCTATAATAGCATTGTACTATTTTTGGCTTAATATTAGCGTATCTATTATCGTACATCTACGATTAATTTTTAAGATTAGTTTTAGTTGAATTCAAATTACTGGCTTTGAAATTAATTCTAGAATGCTTGTTTGAAACAGATTTTACTTATTTTCGCATTATAGCCTCATATTTGTAAATGTGGTCATATTATAGCATCATACTTATCTTTTTTGTTTCTATTATAACATTGTACTATTTTTGGGTTAGTATTATCGTACGTACTTTGTTAAATAAGTCATCATCCTTTTACATTTAACATTAGATTTAACAAAGTAACTACTCTTTTTTGTTGCTATTATAGAATTGTACTTTTTATAATAAGGTTATTTTGATCAGGATCCTATAATAGCATCCTACTTAATTTTCTTTATAGCCTCATATTTGTACTAATTTTCGGGTTATAGCATCATACTTCTCTTTTTTGTTTCTATTATAGCATTGTACTATTTTTGGTTTAATATTATCGTAAGTACTTTGTTAAATAAGGCATCATTCTTTTACATTTAACATTCTACCCGCGTACTACTCTTGTTTGTTGCTATGTTATCATTGTACTTTTTATAATAAGGTTATTTTGATCAATTAACTTGGATATGATTTTCATTTGGTTTTCAATTATTTGTGCAAATTTATTATATTAGAGTTGGTTTTACAATTTATAGTATTACTCCTGGATATTTTGATCTATCACTTTTTATAATAAGGTTTTTTTTTATAGCCTCATATTGGTTTTCAACATCTTTTAAAAACTGAAAAATGGGAAAACATCGTTTAAAAACTGGAAAAAGTAAAAAGATCGGTTTTAAAAATAAAAAAAACCGGAAACTAAAAAATTTGGTAATAACTTGTATTCGTGCCTGTCTAATATCTAAGAAATTGAACTACTTGGAAATTTGTTTTCACGTTTTATTTATGAATTTGTAGTAAATGGATCAATATTTTGAGGTTTCCTCCTTTCGTTACTTCAATAATTCCCACTGTTGGTACCATTTCACATTTGCTCGAGTTGAATTCATTTTAAGCGATATCAAAAGAGATAGAATCATCGTGCTTTTGATTGATAAAAATGTAAGTTTTGTATATTCTTAACTACATGAATCTTTGTTTTTTATTAGTAATTATAATATTGTTTTTTGTTAGAGAGAAAAAATGATGGCGGTTATCCCAAGTCATCTAATGGAAATGTATTAGTGAAGCCTATCAAAGATTTTGAGACGCCTGGAGTTTACACATCGAATGTGGTATATCGAGAAGTTTTACGTGATGTAAAATACATTTGTAATGATATTGACGATACATTATGTGTTTTTTGGAATTATATACTTTTGTTGCATGACGAAAAAGTTGTGTTATTTGTTAAATAACTAATAAAAAAGTTGTCAAACGAGGATGTTAATAAGAATACAATTATCTTCCCCCAAAAGAAACTTATATTTGAATTAAAAATATTCATCACAGAAAACCACACACGGAAGCGAAACCTTACATACTATTCAACGACGCCCCTCACAACCCACACTCTCGGGTATTTATCGTCTCCTATATCGTTGGAAAAGTAATCAATCGCCCGAAAAGAATTTAATCACTCTCATATTCGGCAACTCCCCCTCTCATCTGCAACCTAGCACCTAAAAACTAATTGTCGAAACAAAACTATTTGCCGCCGCCGCATTGCGCGGGTACGCAGGTAGTATATATATATATATATATATATATATATATATATATATATATATATATATATATATATATATATATATATATATATATATATATATATATATATATATATATATATATATATATATATATATACAAACATCTAAAAATTTTATAATAATAAAGACATAAGATTTAATCTATTCAAAACAATTCGGTACATAAACAAAAAACAAACTTTAAAAATAATAATTAAAAGAATAATACCCCATGGATAAAATATACATTGCAATATTCAGCTAAAAAGATAACAAAACAAAAAAAGAAAAATTAGTGCAAGTTGAAAATTACATTTCCTAAAAAACGGTTGAGTTCGAAAAGAATTAAATTGAAAGAAATATATTAAGACCGCATAATATCATGCACGTTTGCACCTTCGTCGGAAAATTGACTTGAAACCCCCCCGATAACGTACGATGTGGCCCACCTTCGACAAATACATCTGTTTCATCTTTTCCCAACCACAAAACTGAATTCGATCAAAAGAAACAAAGAAACAAAGAAAATAAATCATAGGGCGTCACGCTGCAGCAGAATGATCATAAACTTGCCGTCGGCATGACTAAGGCCACCGATATAGCCGATGCTGCCACCAGCGACGACGCCACCACCAGCCAAATCGCCGGCACTGACACCACCCATGAAAACTCCGTCGGAGATGAGGAGAAAAGAAAGGTACGCATCTTTTGCATGGCAACAATAATTACTATTCTGATTTATTATTAACGAGACGTTGAAGATTTCATAATTATTTGGATCATAGAGAGATGGCAAAGATCATACCGGTGGGCCGGAAATGGCAGATTCCGACGGGACTCTTCATGGTGATTACTTAATTTAATATGTTTTCTTGTTTTTTTTTATAATTATATGAATTTATTAAATAATTTTCGTCGGAAATAGATTTGGCGCAGAAAATCGACTCTCGAAAGAATGTGAATGTGCCATGGGAGAGACATCATTCAGGTGCGTGGCGTAGATGTTTGAAATTTACAATTTTAGCATTCGATAGTTCAGTTGTTTTCCTTCAATGTATTTATTAAATAATGGTCATTCAAACAAAAAAATTAAATTAAATAATAACTAATAAACTTATCCAAAGAACTGCTTTTTATATGGTTGAACAAATGTTTGAAACTTTATTAACCAGGTAGCTAGATGATTTCCTTAAAACTTATTTATTTAATATTTAATTAGTGATATCTATAACTTTTAAATCTCATAATATACATGATATATTTTATATAAAAACTAGATCATGTTTTTCTTTATTTGATCGAAATGGGATAAAAAGTAATATAGATAGGTAAAAAAGCTAGAGGGGACGGAATAATTCCAACTTTGCCGGTAAATAAAATCTTTTTAGCTTGAATTCTTATTATCTATTATGTTATATGTCAAACATTAAAATTAAAAGAAAACAATTCAACATTAGTGAGCAAATCACAACTTATCTCAGATTGGTGTGACACGGTCTTAACATCTGTAAATATGCTGGAGTCTCCTCTCTCTTTATAAGGGCTATTATGTAGAGATAATATTGGGTTCCACATACATATACATGGTATCAGAGCCGGCGTTCCGCATCCTTCTAACCTCATCGAGCCTACGTCTCTGATGGAGAGTGTTAGTGTATCCTACATTGGTGCGAGTATAAGTCTTATATATGTTCGACTCTCCATTCTTTCCATAAAAACTTTTTTAGAGAGACAATCTTGAACTCCATATATATTTACAGTTTTCTTCTCTACTTTAAAGAAGCTAGTACGGTCCATATATATTTACAGTTTTCTTCTCTACTTTAAAGAAGCTAGTACGGACCTCGATAAAAAATATTGCTACTAGTTCGGACACAAATCACTTTTTACTAGAGCTTCACACGAATTGGAAAATAATGATTTAAAGAATATTAATCTTAAATAAACATTCATATATAATGTGTGTGGGATTCTTCATACATAAGTGATATGATGAGAGTTTTTTTAACGCATCTATTTTAACAATTAAGCTAAACAACGGCACCTATTAATGTATCATGACATTAATTTATAACCTATTTGTCATCTTTTTTCATCAAAAGTACTCCACTCATCAAATTCAAATTTTTTATCGAAACTGATAAATATTTTAAAATTTATTTTTTGGAATATAAGAAATTAAATAGTCATTTAATTAGTCTCACTAGATAATGTATCGCCCTTGACTGAAGAGTTATCGACGGCCCTTGTGTGACTGCTAGACGTAGTCGTTACATTTCCCATACCATCTCTTTTTGTTCATGTTAGCTTACCTAACACTTGACCTCTCTAATAACTTGAATTAGTCAACCAAGCATGTGTTTTTGGTTTATAGATGTGTTTGTTTTATTTTCACTGCTAATTGCACTGCTTAATAAATTATATATATATATATATATATATATATATATATATATATATATATATATATATATATATATATATATATATATATATATATATATATATATATATATATATATATATATATATATATATATATATATATATATGCCATTGGAGTGAAAATAAAGACAAATGACTACCCAAAAACACATGTGTTATTATTAATAATACAAAAACGTTCCGACCGCATGCATTTTTTGTGATTAATCTCCAGTTGAAAATTTGTCTACGACATGTGTTTTATCATTGAAAATGTGATCTATTATCTCACTGGTTTCAGCATTGAAAACTTATGTGGTATACCATATACCAACGTGTTTGAATTTCAGCAAAAGTAATCAGTAGCTCCAAGATGGATGGCCTGAACCTTTCAGGTATCAATCAAGAGAAGAATCCGGTTACCACGGTAAAAAATTATAGGTATGAACTTCGGACGTTATATAATCCGAAATTTACTCACTCTTTGAGCTTCTTTTATCTAAAACTGTCGGGTTTTGATAATGTAAAGAGTTGTTTCGATCTGTAGGATATTCACTGCAACGTGGAATGTTGCAGGCAGATGTCCGGATTTCGGACTTAATCTTGAAGATTTATTGGATATGGAAGTACCCGCAGACATATACGTGCTAGGGTATGATTCCTTCCCCTAGAACACACCACAACATTATAATTAATAAGTTTCGTATGAATTGAATCACAGTGAGACCAAAGTCAATGGGACCATGATTTGTTATTTCTTGTTTCATGCATGCATGCAAAAGGTGGAACAATATGGCACGTGTCTTCGTTTGCAATCCATGAATTCCTTCTCATATCATCATCAAAAATAGCTTTATTAACTCCTGTCCCTTGTTACAACGCAACCTCAATATAATGCATCTAAGTAATATAGCATTTGATACGTCGCCTTATGAATTTGGTCAGGTTTCAGGAAGTTGTGCCCTTAAGCGCTGGAAATGTGTTGGTGAGTGAAAACAATGAACATGCAGCAAGATGGATATCGCTAATCAGCCATGCCCTCAACAAACAACAAAAACAACACACGGATCACCCAGACTCGGAGTCAAACCATCCAGCCCCGGATCCAAAACCCGGCTGGTTTCATAGACATTCGATGAAACACCCAAATAGAAACATAGCTGCCGATGAGGTCCTTCTTAAGGCCTGCAACTGTGAAGTCGTCTCATCATTGTGGAGCAGGAAGATGAAGATGATTAGACCGAAGCGGCATTCTGACCCTTCATTTGCGTTTACACACGCTGTTGACTTGGTTTTGCATGCTGAGGCGACTCCTTTGCCTTACTGCCTTGTAGCCAGCAAACAAATGGTGGGACTCTTTCTTTCGGTATGGGCTCGAAAAGAGTTGGTGCAACATATCGCCCATCTCGGGATATCTTGCGTTGGACGAGGAATCATGGGGTATCTTGGTAACAAGGTTTGTATCAAATGATTACAATTGTTTGGTAACAACTACTATTTTCTTTGTCCCTAAGGTTATGTTTGTTAAATGGAACATATGTGGACCGGATTACACAAGTTTTATAGGGTTATTTATGGTGGGTAATTGGAATAACTTTCTTTCTTCCACCTTGTTCCATATATTTTGGTTGGACAAAACATTTCTTTTGTATTGTCCTGCAGACAAAATGCACTTTAAGATTCTGCATATATAATTTTGTGACCATTACATCTCTGGTTGCTAGAATCGCTTAATGGTTCTGCGAGTTTCTAATTAAGGCGCCTTTTTCTTCATAATATGCATTGAACTTAGACCATCCATAATGCATTGCCACATTATCATCCTAGGTTTCATATAATTTTACCATTTCTTCCTACAATGCATTGAAATATTTATTTCATTTTTCCCATGGATGAGTTCACTAACCATTGAACACTATATTTGACATTCACTATGATTGATTTTCATCTATTGAATATCAATCGGTCATTTCAATCTTATATAACTCTTCTATTAAACTACACCAATCAAAACAAAGTGCAGCCTAAAAAACAGTACCATAATGATTTTAGTAGGACCAGCCGACAAGGTGGGATCATTCATATGGGCAAAAGATGCTGTCATTGTCCTAATTATAAATTATAGCTTTAGAGTCTGGTTCAGTAATGTCCACGTAAGAAATCAATGTAGCCAAAACGCGATCAAAGTCAAAGTTCTTATGGTAACATAGATTGCGATGGAATCAGGTTAATATTGCTGATTAATGTGGCTTCGGAAGTTAACCTTTTGCAACCATACTTTAATGACACTTATTAGTTATTTAACTAGTTCTCGTTATTTAGCGAGTACATGATGTGCTGATAATTTAATTCCAAGAGTTTCTCTTTGTAGTAATGTATAAAAAATACCTTGATGACATGAATTGTGTTATAAAGATGAATACGGAATGAAAATATCGTTGTTTATCTAACCTGCAGGGATGTATATCTATTAGCTTTACATTGCATCGAACAAGCTTTTGCTTCGCGTGTACTCACTTGGCAGCAGGCGAAAAGGAAGGTGATGAAACTAAGAGAAACTTGGACGTCATGGAGATCTTGAGGCACAGTCATTTCCCGTCAAACTGCAGGAATCCTGTTCGCCACTCTCCCGAAAGAATCATTGAGCATGAGTAAGTTATTTGATCGTTCCTTGGTGTGGTTTTTGATTTGATGTGTGTGTGTGTGTGTATTATACCTTTACGTAAACTTAATGCATGCATGCAGTCGAATAATGTGGCTTGGAGACTTGAATTATAGACTTTCTTTAAGCTACGAGGAAGCGAAGATACTGCTGGATGATTGTGATTGGGATTCTCTCCTCGAAAACGATCAGGTTTGTCCCTACATTTCATTTTTCAAAGGATACAAACTACAAAAAATAATATTACTTTTATTAATTTATTGATGAATTAGTTTTTCAATTTTAAGTGATATAAAGCCTTGTGCTTTTTTATTTTAGTAAAAGTAAATAATCAAATTATTGTAACTATTAAACCCTTAACCTATAGAATTATATATTAAAACTTTTGTATTGTTTATATGTTCAATATAGTTGATTAATGAGAGAGAAGCAGGAAGAGTTTTTAACGGTTGGAATGAAGGAAAGATATCTTTTGCTCCAACTTACAAGTATTCAGAGAATTCAGATTCTTATGCTGGAGAGACCGTCAAGTCCAAGAAAAACCGACGAACTCCCGCATGGTATGCATGTCTCTTTGCCTCTTGCTTATAAATGTCTATAGTTTTACTCTTGTACGATGATGTTTTGACTTTTTTTTTTTTTTTTTTTTTTTTTTTTTTTTTTTTTGCATTATCAATGCAGGTGTGATAGGATACTTTGGCGTGGAGATGGGATTGAACAGTTATCATATGGACGTAGAGAATCAAGATTCTCGGATCATAGACCAGTTTGTGCAACATTTTTAGTCGAAGTCGAGCTGAACAACAAGTCCACAATGCTTCGTAAGGGCCTTTCGTATGCTGCTGGCTCAAAGATAGAGTTTAAAGATTGCATGCGTCAAAGTCATAGTTTTGCATGTGTTTGACAACAACGCTTTTGTTGCTTGTTTTTATCTTTATATTTCATAAAAAGGTAAAAACATTGTGGTCGACAAATGCAACAATATACAAATTTTTGTAAAGAATTACTCTATTTATTAATTACCGTAATTTCTCCATATGTTGTGTACGTTTTCTTTCTGCGGGTAATGTAACGCGGGTTAATGGGCATTTGAATTCGGGTTCGGATCCAAGCATCGGGTCTCCTTCATTTCTAGTACACGTGGTTTTCTCTGCTTCTTTCTCTTTCGTTATTCTCCACCGCTCAGGTTGTTCTTCTCTGCCAATTTCACCGTCCACTATTAATTTCCGTTGCCTAAAATTAGCAGATCCATTACATTGCCTCCGTATTTCTTCGGCGATTTGACGGTGAAGTTTGTGGCGGCACTGAAAGTTCCGGTGAAAGTAGATTTTATAGAAAAGCAATCGAAGAAAGTGAGTAAAGTTCATCCGCTCTTCACCTTATTCGAGAGGAATAGCCGGAAGAAGAAGGCGATGGCTAAATCTGAGTTTTCCAGGTACATGCAATACCTCAAGGAAGGAGGTAATTGGGATCCTAATTCATCTACACCTGTTATCTACTAATTTGTTTCAATCAAGCGGTAAAATCGTCAAAATCGGAAGTTCGATTACTAGGTGCGAAAACTTTTTGCTAGGCCCTGGTCGGTCACTTTTATGGGCCGGGATCGATACCAAAACACCATTATCGTTAAGGAATATAGCATTTATTAAGTAACTCTGTATGCAGTGTATATGTATTGATATTTTTGTCACCGAATTGGAAAAAGAAGAAGAAATAGAAGATAAGGATTGTTTTTCTTATCGGAAAAAGATCCTGAGTATCTTTGTTCTGTTAAGGAATAAAAAATGGATGAATCAGAACCGATACTTGACGTGGAACCGATTTCTGTTTCCAACGAATCCGGTTTAAAACCAACACTCTCTATGTCTATCGAAACCCTAGCTGGATTCTCCGCCGGTCACCCAAAATTACATAGGTACGATCAACTATATGTTAATTCTTGCATCTAAAATTACATAGCTACGAGCAAACAACCAAGAAGATGCTGCAAGATGGATAAAATATTTCCAGGACTTATCTCAAAAGGTACAAACTCCTTTAAACTGAAAACCCTCAATCAACTTCTATTGCTGATGCCTCATGTCCTTTAATCAATTTACTTAGACCAGAATCCAAGAAACTTTTTGGGTTGTCCAAGGTACAAACAACAGTAATTTAAGTAATTTAAGGTGCATTGATTTCTTTTACGGAGTCATGTCTTTTTGGTTATTAAACCATTTAAAGTTCTTAATCTGCTTATCATTCTTATGTCTATAAAACAGGACTCAGAATGGCGCAGTGAAGAAGTTAGTGCATCTGTTGAAGCATGGCCAGTTGGACTTTTTGGCCTTGTATGAACCACTAAAATTTATATAATTTCCATGGTGAATTTATAGGTTCATTCTTTTCACTTTCTTTTTGATCACTTAGCACAGAAGTGATGATGTTAGTATTTGGGACTTTTTTAAATAACAATATGTATAAATGAACTAAATTATTTATTTGAAATCATTGCAGGCTTCTATTTTTTTTGTTGACTCCTCTTTACAAACAATTAAGATTTACCATTTCAGATATTTATATGAATTATGAATTTATGATACAGATACGGTTTCTAATGGAAGTTTGCTTGAAAGTTTTGGAACTTTGTGTAAACGTTTACATCTTTTAAGTGATGTTCCTTTAGGAATCTTCAGTGCACAACCTCTAGATTCAGGTATCGAAAAATCTTGGATACTGTATTTTAATTTTTAATATCTGAAATTTCAGATATATAAATATTATGTATTATTTTTGCAGCTTTTAGAGATACATCTGTCTTTCCTCCAAGACCACATCCGTTATTAAATGGAACAAAAGTTGGAAATAAAATGTTATCCACGTGGCACCATCTCTTAAGGTTATGATTCACGCATGATTCGTTCTTACTTTGTTGAAATTACGGTTATTTTTTTTAAATGTTTGAAGTATTTTATGAAGGTAATTTGTTTGTGTAATGTAGTTGGAAGGTTCAGGGAACTGGCCGATGGATGATGTGGCGATTGAGAAAACTAAATATGCTTTCTTGTCAAGAATTGGAGAATGGTGAGTTTGATTTTTGTTTCTTTTTTTAGTATGATGTGGAGTTTTTTTTATTTAATTTTGTTGTATTTTGTAGTCTTCAGGAGGCTTATGGTATGAATTATTGTCCATCAGAAGAAGGTGTTGATGTTTTTTTGTCTGGATACGTTTTTCGGTTGAAGATTTGGCATGAAAGAGGCCTTGACTTGATAAATGGACAATGTAAGAAAAGAAAATCTTTGTATCTTAATTTTAAATTTAGGGTTATATGCTAGAAATAGCAACGTACTTTTGTTGATTTTTTTATTATAGCATCCTACTTTAATTTCTTTCTTTTACGGCTTAATATTTGAAAAATTCTACCCACTTTTATCAATTTCATAGAAACAGAAAACAATTTTCACTTCTCTAATTTAATATATTTTTAAAGTTATAGTCTTTATAAGAAAAAATGGAAATTACAATGCTTAACATTTATACTTGCAGGACGATGATGAAGCTGATACAGATGGTTGTTGCACATTAAAAGTAGAAAATGTCGAACCAAAACCTCCAAATATCCTCAAGGTAAAAAAATCATTTCAAAAAGTAAACAAGAAAAAAAAAATCGGAAATGACATTATCATATGTTTGACTTTTGTTGATTTTCCAGTTTGACTTTCTTGGTAAAGATTCCATAAGATACCAAAACGAGGTTGAAGTTCAACTTCCAGTCTTCAAAGCAATTCAACAGTTTCGAACAGGTACTTCATGCCTTCATTAAGGTATTATTATTGAGAAAGACATTAACGTCTTTTTTGGCATCAGGGAAGAAGGGTAATGAAGACCTCTTTGACAAACTGGATACAAGTACATTAAATGCTCATTTAAAGGAACTTATGCCTGGCCTCCATCTCCCCCAAACCCACGTATTAAGTTTTTTTGTGAAAATTTGTCCCTCAAAGCACTGTTGCACCGGAACCCGTGCGGAGCACGGGGCCCCACTAGTTATTATAAAGTTGTAAATCCAATTTTGTTGTTTTTCTGTACAAAACTAGTTTATGAAATAAATAATTAAATATGCTATCCATTATATTTCATCTTAAACTGTTCAAAGAAAAAATGATCTTAGGCTAGGGGGAGCAATCCCTTCGTCATCCCCTCGCTAACACTGTTAAACAGAAAGGCGAGAGCGAGAGCGAGTGGGGGGAGGTGTTGTTTGGCGAGTAGATGTAGCCATTGGAAGTGGAGGAAGTGAACGTTGGAGATGCTTGGCGACCTCGTTGAGATCTCGACGAGGGGAGTTTAGCGAAAGCGAGGGCGAGGGGATCCGGTGCAAGATGGCGAGGCTTTGGCGAGGCTTCAGCGAGCTGGAGGGCGAGCTGCTCCCCCAGCCTTAAGGGTGGTTAAGAAATGAGTATATTTTTTGAAAGAGAAAATAACTTAGGGTAACCAACTATTTGATTTGTTTACGTTTAGTCACTTTTTTTTTCGTTTTTTATTCATCATTAAATTATTTATTTTGTTAATAATACATCCTTACGACCTGGAATAGCAGGTTACAGTCTAATTGGTATCTATGTGACAAATAGGTGACATCTATATGACTTTTGAGGGTAAGGAAAATAACTTATAACGGTAACCAACTATTTGTTTTGTTCATGTTTTATCACTTTCCTTTTTTATTCGTGCTTTATTTTCCATTTAACTATTTATATTGTTCATCCTAAATCCTTATGACCGGCAATAACAAGTAGTGTCGGTTTAATCACTCAATGCCGTAATACAAGTATTATGTGGGTTAATTATGTGTATCATTACCCTTATAACTGATTTTCCATTTTAAAAAACACGGAGTTTTTTATTTTTGGATCCGATCGCATAACAATGCTTAATGGCCAGTTTGATTTATCAATTGGTCATTTATATTTTACAGATTCATCGGTATTCTGTAGCTTGCTATAAGGTGATTAAGTGACCATTTTTAAATGAAAATATGTATTGTAGGCATTATATACTTCCTAGTTGTGTGTCTATATAATGTGGTAGGATACAAATTTCAGGGGTGAGGACATTACTACACGTAATGATACACGTAATCAACTCACGTAATACTTGAATTACGACATTGAGTGATTAAACCGACACTACTTGTTATTGTCGGTTATAAAGATTTAGTTTGAACAATATAAATAGTTAAATGACAAATAAAGCACAAATAAAAAAGGGATGTGATCAAACACGAACAAAGCAAATAGTTGGTTACTCTTATAAGTCATTTTCCCTACCCTCAAAAGCCACGTAGATGCCACATATTTGTCGCGAATTTGTCACGTAGATGACAATTAGGTTGTAACCTGCTATTCCAGGTCGTAAAGATGTACCATGAACAAAATAAATAGTTTAATGACAAATAAAGCATGAAAAAAAAGTAACTAAACGTGAACAAATCAAATAGTTGGTTACCCCAATTAGTCATTTTTCTTTTTTGAAACTATGAGTACATTTTTTGAAACGGTCTATAATAATCGTCTACTTTTTTGCAAAATTTATTTTGTAAAAACTTTATGAACAATCCCAACGAATCAGGCTACTTTAGATTTAGCAAAATACTTAACAAATCATACACATGTAATTTATGAAATTACTAATTTTCTAACTTTTTAGCAATTTTCACTACACTTATTAGTAATTTATGGTAACCTAAGGTTTTGCAGAGACTTTGTGGGATTTTTTTTGTTGTTTGCAAATTTTGAAAGATTTTCTCGACAAATTCTAAAAAAAATATCAAGTTTTTTAAAAAAATTGATTTTAATACCGTGTTATTTTATTTCAATTGAGTTATTAAGTTTTCAATTTTCATATTAAGTCACTATATTTTTAATTTTGTTTCAATATTGACCATTTGACCGATCAACATGGTTGCCAACTGACGTGACATTGTGACATGTCAGTCTTTGATGATGTGACAGTAATATGGCATGCTGACGTGACACCTATATGTCAAAATTGGCATATAGTGACTTAATTGAAAAAAATTGAAAACTTGGTGTCTTTTTTGAAATCTGCCCAAAAATTAATTAGAAACGTTTTAAAATATTTAATTGATAAGAAAAAGAAAAATAAATAAAATATAAATAAGGTGTTGTTTTGTCGAAATAATGAGATTGAGGTTATAATTGGAATTTTATAGAGAAAATGACTAAAATAGTCTAATCATATAAGGGGTTCTCTTAAAATAGCACAAGTTTAGCCTCATGACACAAACTAGCCAACCAAATCATAGGTGTGAAAGGTTTTCCGCAACCATGAACTAAATAACCTAAGTTCACATGCAACCTAGAAAAGATCTATGTTTTCTTACTTTGAACATGTAACTAATTCCTAAAGGCCAAACAAAATTAACTAAAAGAATAAATCAGAAAAACTAACCTTTAGTTTTAATCTTGAAGCTAAGCAGCACAAGTGTCCTGCCTCAAATGAGATCACACCCAGGGAGCCAGAGGAAGGTCACGAAAATTCCAGAGAGATTAATAGAATGAGCACCCGATAATGAGGTCTAGGGGTCCCTATTTATAGGGAACCAAGTGGCAAGGCTAAACCCTAGGCGCAGCCCATTTTTCCGGATTATCTGTACGCGCGCCGCGGCCGAAACATTTGCGCGCCGCACGCCGCAATTCAACTATTGAATTTGTATGACTTTAATCCCTGACATCCTGATTAATCTAATTAATGCCACAGAAATTAATCCAATTAATTTCTGATTAATTATTAATCAAATAATATTATTTCTAATTAATATATTATCTCCATAATATATTAACAAACAATATCTTGATTTATTAGTCATATAATAAATCAACCCTTTCTCTCTACTTAACTTTCCAACAAACCTCCAGCTATGAGGGCAACCCAAATGGACTTTGCTTCTATTAATTAGGTAAATACAAATTATAAGTCATGGCTTAGACACCTAATCCAACAGTCTCCCACTTGGATAAGTCTATGACTATAATTACCAATTTAACCTCTAATTAATCAGCAAACTGTAGCTTCCTAGAAACTGCTGCCGAACTCTGACCTAGTCAGTTCTGTCCATAGATAAGTGATCAGATGATCCTCCGTCCAACAAGATATTGTCAGACATGAGACATGGATTGAGATCAATCTCTGTCTGACACATTGTTTCCCGATTTTCGATTTTGCTTATGACTATTAGACTTCTAATTGAACGAATCAATTCAGTCCTGGCTGGCCAGCGCTTCAGTCAACTTCAAAATCATCGAGTGGCCAACAGATATATGTTTCCCGTCAGGGTCAAGGAACGAATAAGCTTCGACTAATATGTTATATCTTTTACCCAACAAATCCCTCACAACAGCACGTTTTATAACACCGAGTTACCGATGCGTTTTCGTACTATCAATGAACAACCGCCTTGCAAATTATAACTCATATCTCTCCACTTTAAGACCATAAGATATTATCGTCTCAACATTGCTCGTGATGTAATCCATGAAGCAATCTATTGAGCGTGGGTTTATCCAATACTCAAATCTCCATTTCCAAGTACTCATGAACGTTGCAGCAATCTTATTGCAATGTCTAACTCCTTAGACAATCTACAAACCAATTCATGACAGTCTTCCTTCATACTTACTCCCTAAAAGTATGAGTGACTGTGGATATTTGAATAATCCAATTATTCAGGAAGTAAACATGCAAAAGCGAAACATAAAATCACTGGCAGCTACTCCTGCTTATTACCAAGTCTCCACGAGGTAATCACCAAGTCGGATTTATCATAACTATTATGGGTTTCTTATTCTCTTTTAAACTTTCAATTCAAGCCTTTTATATCTATGTCTATGACCTTTTCACTCTTTCTATGTATCCAAGTGTCTAACACTTATACACTTTATTGCAGATGATTCTATCGAATACTCTTCCGATGATATCTCAATTTGACATTCTGTCATTCTCTCTCACAACTCCATTCTGGTGATGTGTATCGTGACTGCCCATGTTTCTCGGGTCTTTAGTCTACATGACTACACCCTAGGACAATTTCGAGGTGTCATGATGTGCCGGTGAACCACACGCTCTCCATCAGAAACCAACGAAATTCTTTAACCATGAAGTCCTACAGCACCACGTTCTGGTGTAAACAATTACCGATTTGAAAAACCCTTTCAAATCAATCACCCTAATCATTTCCCAATGATTTCTCACGTCTGTTCAAATAATCCATTCAGTATTCTCAGCCAGAAAATATCCTGAATCCAACTTACAATGCTCTAAGCATTAAGTCATCAGGATATGTTCATAACACTTCTGATTTGTCCAAGAGGCTCGAGGAACCTGATGTAATCTCATTCCAAGCCCCTTCGGAATCCTAAGATTACTAATAATCCTTGTGTCATGATTTCCGGAAACCATTTCCTTTCGGGGACTTTTTCTTATGCATCTTGAATCCCATCAAGATCATATTCTCAACGGCTAAGTCAATACTCTCAGTCTCATCTATATGATAGATGTCTATGAACTACGTGAGTATGCTGCACCTTCTTTGTTTCATTACACTTTGCAATGACAGGAAACTCCTTTCCTTGGGTTATGCATCTTGAATCTCATCAAGATCACATTGGCAGAATTCTGATCTATCTAATAGATATCCACAACCACCTGAGTATGTTGTATCTCTTAAAGTCTTTTATAGCGAACCGTTTCTTAATACAGGTCATTACACTTTGTAATGATAAGAGACGTTTTCTAGAACCAGTATATAACCCACATACAGTGATAGAAGATAACAACGATACTCCCACTGGCTTTGACACCGTTATATGACTCTTTCGGACTATTCACAAAATCCAGAACTTATGGCACATTTTGCAAAACCGAAATCCAAACCTTTCCGACATATTAAAGGAAATCTTTCAGGCTATTCACAAAATCAAAACCTTTTGGCCTATTTTGAGAATCCGAATATCCTTTCTTGCGAGATGCGCATGGGACGAATCCCGGGGCCATGTACCTTTTGTAATGGCATGCTCTATGTGAGTCCCTATTAGTGTGCCCGGTAAACCACACACGCTCCACTAACGACTCACACTATGCCACCCAGAATCCTCTCGGATTACATCTTCTATTGAGAGTGCTTCTCTCATAATCAATTGCTTGACTCCAAGTGATGACTCATTCAACCAGATGTTCTGTAAGTACATTTCTATGTTCCCTTCTTTTGATGATTCAATTACTCACACTGGTTCCTAGACCAGTTGTAAAGATCAATCAAACTGTCACATAGACTGTGTCTCGCGGTAAGGTTCTCTTATTTGGCAGCAACCGGGCTCACCAATGCTTCCAGCAGTCGGATTACTTATTCGTACCATCTTTAGTGTTTTACCACTACTCGGTATATCACCCAAATCATAACTCCTTATGACAGTGACAATAACTACTGGTCAAGCGAAGAGAGGGTATGTCAGGTTTAACAGGAATCTAATTCCTGGTCAAGGCCCAGTGGTGACTAAAAGTTCTTTCACTTGGCTAATCCCTAAACTCATTCAGAATTATTCTTACTCCCACTGTTTCCTTAGAACTTGAGTTCTTTCTAAAAGTACTCTTCTTTCAAAGGATAACCGGAGTGGCCAATGAAACGACATTGCTGATCAGTTTCGGCTTGTCATGAGATTCAGACGAATGCTACATGACCCTGGACTTTCTATGTACTAGTGGGACGATCCCAGCTTTACATTTCAGACAGTGTCAACATAACCTACTTAGTCTAAGATATGGTCGGAATATGGTTTCTGCGGTCTGACTGGTTGAATTTTAATTCATTGAAATACTAATCGGAAATGTATCTTATACATCGAGGATCAAAACTATTTCGATCAATGCTCCATCATCTTCCCTAAGACACATTATAACCATTAGTGTTCTTGGAAGAGGATAAACTGTGAAACACTTTCTTAGTCTATGTTGTTACTCAGGTTCTGTTGATCTTATACTTCCTTTGAAATCCTTGAACACTTCAAGGTTCCAATCAATCGCTTATTCCGATAAACAAAGCCATATTTGTCAAACCATTTGGCAAATATCATGAAGCATAACTAATCATGTTCTGTTCGCAGATTCGAGCAATACACAGTAACTTATGTGTCTGTTGCTCCAAATCTTAATACCTTTACAGTTCCATGTAAATTTATGACTTTGTTGATATTGTTCAAGACATGCAATCATCACCTGACTCCAAGTCAACTGATTCCAAAATCCTATCCATTGGATCTTTGGGCGATTCCTTTCTTGCCACAATTAATTTTATTAAGCACTCAATTCATCATGTGACTCTAAGTCAAATGATTCCAAAGTCCTGTCCAACTGGACATTTGGTTGAAGTGATTCTCATAAAATTCACTTTAACAATCATAAAGAACATAATTTACAAATCCAATCCCATTGGATGTATCAATATTCAAGTTATTACCATTTACGTCATCAACACATTCACACAACATTTTGAGGACAATTAAAACAATCATGTTTCAAAAAATATTTCATTAAACCAGAATTATCCTCAGAACAATGTACTATGCGAATCCATGTCGTATGTATCTATAAACTAATAACAAGAACAAATATCTAGCTTAACTCAAAAACCGCACGAGCTCCAGATCCAATCCGAATATGCTCCTGTGCGACACCATCGTGCATCCTCCAGAGTTCGTGCATACAGAGCAAATGTGTGAAGCACATCCTGTATCAAGGAAATGAGGATCAGGTGTTCTGAATTCTAAGATATTTATGAGTTTGCCAAACGGTTTGGCTTTGGAGCATTTTTCCAATCTTTCCGTGACTGTGTCCCACCTTGTGGATTCCCAGTTTGAAACATCGAACAATCGGTCCAGACGATCTGGATCATTTCTTGATGCACCTTAATACCGGACTCAATCCTGAAGCAGCTGAATTAATGGAACTATGCTTCTCCATGAACGACTCATACAGAGTCGACATTGAATGCACTTCCACGATTGTCTTATCCGGTTACCCTTTTTGTTCATCTGGATGAACAGATCAGCGAGTTGAGCTAATGCTTAACTCTTGATCACAAAGGGAAACCAGTTTTATACTGTTCGCCTATGTATCCCTCAATCTCGGGAACACGCAAACTGGTGCTACTTCCTTCTAGCTTGCAACTTCAAGCTCTTTGAAGATCCTAGTTCGTTCCCTTTATTCAACCAGTTCACGGAACCTTTCCTGAACTAGCTGTGCTAACTTATCAGACCCCAAGAATTCTAAATCCCTGCGGAACTCGGGGTTAATAATCAATAGCATAAGGCAACAAACTTCCTTGGACTCAATAGTCAAGGAGTCATGCTCATCACAAGCTGCTGTGTGATGCCATGTTTGGGAGCGGACACTCAGTCGGATATGGTTCGCCAGCAAAACTAAGAACTATTCTCTAATTGCAAAACCATATCACATAGTTCAGGCCAGTCAGCCTTACCATACTAAACATGTGTTTTCTGAAGCTCTCAGAAATGGGTGAAGGAGGATAAGGAGGAGAATGGCATTTTCTTTAGACATACATAAAATTTGAATTTATTCGTTTAATTAATCCTTTTAAATAATTACCCAATATATATTATTTAACAAGGCTAGGATCCAAAAAACCCCAACTATGCTGTGAAGAGGGATGCCATAGTCACAACACAGTGGTCATTAAGGTAGATAACTTTTATCAATTTCAGTCTTATGAAATTCCTAGATCTGTGAGATTCATTGAACTGTTCAATGGCATGTTTAATCTCGATATGCCCCACCGTTTGTGACTAGGATGCCGAGGATCACAAACCGGGTGTGAATAACCATGCAAATTAGCTTGGTACTCTCGGGGTCCATTATCATCTCAAATTGATGTGCCGGTTAACCACACACGCTCCATCAACAATGATAACACTCGAGAAACCCATTGCCACTCTTTATGAACCCCCATTGGTGTGCCGGTAACCCACACATGCTCCACCAACGTTTCATAAAGTGCAATGTGCAATTTCATGGGTTAGCATCAAATTCACATTTTTCCTAAAGTAACTAGATTGGGAATTCTTGTAAGGGTTCTAGTACTTTGATCATTATACTTTTAATGATTAAGCGGTCCTATCAAAACTGTTCGGCTAACGACCCTCCACTGATCAGGCGAGCGATGGGTGAGAGTGAACACCCATTAGACCGCTATTTTATAGGCAGTCTCCTTATACCCACTTTATAGACCAGCTTCGTGAATAAGGCCTACTAATGATTTGACTAACCAGTTTATCTTATACATATAGTATTAACTTTTAATAATATATATAAGATGTATTTTAAACCTTTTTTAAATATTCCTGGTTTATCTTTTAATTTCCTGAAATTTAACTATTAAATTTCAAATTAAATTAAACCTTTAAATTCGATTTAATTCATCTTTTAATTAAACTATTAATTAAATTAATTAAATCTAGATATTTTAAACCTTTTAAAATATTTAGGATTTATCCTTTAATTTTAGAAATTTAACCATTAAATTTAAAATTAAATTAAATCCCTTGAATTATCTTTTAATTAAACAATTAATTAAATTAATTCAAATATAGATAGGTTTTACAGATTAATCAAATTAATTTAAACCTATCTTAAACCCCTAATTATCGAATTCAAATAAATTGGGTTTAAGGTTATCCATTTAATTAACCAATTAAAGTTACCAAAAATAGAAAAACCTCCTAAAACTCTAACCAGGAAAATCGAAAAAGAAGGGGGAGGGGCTAGGGTTTCAAAAAAACCCTTAACCCCAAAATCGAAATCAGGCCCAAAGGATTTATAAACAATAAACCCTAAATTTTAGGAAAACTATTACAGCAATTCAATAAGAAAACAACCAAACGCTCTGATACCACTGAAAGGTTTTCCGCAACAATGAACTAAATAACCTAAGTTCACATGCAACCTAGAAAAGATCTATGTTTTCTTACTTTGAACATGTAACTAATTCCTAAAGGCCAAACAAAAATTAACTAAAAGAATAAATCAGAAAAACTAACATTTAGTTTTAATCTTGAAGCTAAGCAGCACAAGTGTCCTGACTCAAATGAGATCACACCCAGGGAGCCAGAGGAAGGTCATGAAAATTCCAGAGAGAATAATAGAATGAGCACCTGATAATGAGGTCTAGGGGTCCCTATTTATAGGGAACCAAGTGGCAAGGCTAAACCCTAGCCGCAGCCCATTTTTCCGGATTATCTGTACGCGCGACGCGGCCAAAACATTTGCGCGCCGCGCGCCGCAATTCAACTATTGAATTTGTACGACTTTAATCCCTGACCTCCTGATTAATCTAATTAATGCCACAGAAATTAATCCAATTAATTTCTGATTAATTATTAATCAAATAATATTATTTCTAACTAATATATTATCTCCATAATATATTAACAAACAATATCTTGATTTATTAGTCATATAATAAATCAACCCTTTCTCTCTACTTAACTTTCCAACAAACCTCCAGCTATGAGGGAAACCCAAATGGACTTTGCTTCTATTAATTAGGTAAATACAAATTATAAGTCATGGCTTAGACACCTAATCCAACAAGATGGGCTACTCCCACCTGTGATTTCCCCCTCCCACCTACGATTTGGTGTTTTAAGGCATATAGAAAAATTCTCATTTTTTTCTTCCTCACCTACGATTTGCTCTCTACTGCCCGTGATTTCCTCTCAATACCTGCGATTTCCTCATGGGTTTAGGGTTAGGGTTCTTTGTGGTTTATGGGTTTAGGGTTAAGGATTGTCCGAGTTTGAACGCTCATAGTTTGTTCATACGAACTCCGATTTAGCTGTTTTTTTGTAACATAAAGTGTATCACTAGATGTGTTCATAAACATCAAACCCACAAAAATTTGAGGTCGGAAAGTGTTGATTTTGAATCTGTAAAATAGGATGTCGATAACGTGAATTTTTTTCCAGCTTTGAACCCTAATCGTTTATTTATACGAACTCCGATTTAGTTGATTATTTTTTGTAACATGAAGTGTATTACTAGATATGTTCATAAACATAAAAAACACAAAAAATTGATATCGGAAAGTGTTACTTTTAAAGCTGTAAAATAGGTTGTCGGTAATGTGAAATGTTATATTTTTTCCAACTTTGAACCCTAATGGTTTGTTCATACGAACTCTAATTTAGCTGACTTTTTTTTTGTAACGTGAAGTGTAGTACTAGATGTGTTCATAAACATAAAAAAAATATATTGATGTCGAAAAGTATTACTTTTGAAGCTGTAAATTAGGTTATCGGTAACGTGACTTTCTTTTTTGTCTAACTTCGGAGGGTCATATTTTGGTCATAAAATGTGTAATTTAGCTCATTTTTTTTTCCGTAAACATAAAAGAAACTTATTTTGATTATAGAAAGTTATACTTATTACGGTCGAAAGTAGTGTAGTTGGTTATACATATATAAATTTGCAATATTGTTGATTTTTTATATTTTGTTAATACGAAACAATTCCTTGCATATTTAATAGTGATATTACACAAAACAAAGACATGTCTTATAAAAGTGTAGCCTAATCAAATGAGGCTTGACAATAGAAACATACGCAACCTCTAATTAGTATTGCATAAATCTGGGAAATCGACAATATATTTTTTTCTGCAACCACCCAATTATTTTTTTTTCTTTGCATATTTCACCTTAATTTGCAGCTTCATCTCGTCTTCTTCAAAAGCCTCCTTCAGTTTTTACACCCACGATGTTGCTTCTTTCATATATTGTTGGGTCTTTTTGACCCATTTTATTTTTTTTCACAACCTCTTCTTACATTTCATCCTACCGTTTCTTTGCTGCCTAATAGATCTGTTTTGAAATTCGATCTCATCCTCTTTCTCTATTACTAGTTTTCTAAGGTCATCAGGCATCAACCATGGTTTTCTTTGACGGTGGAGGAGGAACCAGACATATTTTGCATCGATGTTTTGAACGAGTGATAATGGTTGGTTGTGAAGATTCCTAATGTGAGGGAATTGGTAGGTGGGATATTAAATATAGGGGAGGGGTTGATGTGACCTTTAAATATTAAGAAACATAGACAAATAAGTATTAATACATAAAAATACAAACCATGGAATACATATAATTATAACCTACGAAATTCATAATTATTAAAATACATTTCATAATAAAAATTAGAAATATTAATATTTAATGTGTCAATGGGGAAACTGTTGGGCTGTTCAGTATCAGCACCAGCTGATCAGTCAACAGCACTATTTGAATCTGATGCTGTCAAAGGGAGGATTACATGTTGCTACTGATTGGTTCATCTGAAGTGTATCAGCTGCAGCGTGTTTTTATGTTTATCATATTTTTGTGTTTATCTAGTTTCCATACTTATCATGTTTATAGTTGGGAGTTCCCTTGAATGTAGGGATACTCCAAATATACGTAGTATTGCCATATATAAATATTATTGTTAGGGTTCTGTAATCGTCACTTGATTATTAATCAAAAGGATCTCTGTGTGAGATCAACATGTTTTCTGTGTGAAAAACTTTCTTGTTCTTGTTTGATCGATCCTTGTAAACCAACAACTGGTATCAGAGCAGGTTTCTGAATCATTCAAGAATGTCTTCTTCTTTTTCCTCCACCTCTAGCAACAAAATCCCTCTTTTCAATGCCAATAACTTTGGCATGTGGAAGAGCAAGGCCCTCATGGTTCTTGAAACCATGGATTATCATATGCCGGATATTCTAAAAAACGGCCCTTATGTTCCCCACTTCACTATCACCAAGGATGGTGTTCCTGGTGAAAAGAAAGCTACCCCCATTTATGAATTCACTGAAGACGATAAGAGACTTTTCAACCTCGATATTCGAGCTAGAGCTGCTATTGGTAATTATCTTCCGTATGAGATTTACCATCTGGTCCAAAACTGCATATCTGCTAAAGAGATGTTAAGCACTCTTACTGTCGCCTTCGAAGGCGCTGCTGAAGTGAGAGCTTCTCAGGAGAACACTCTCAATCGAAGGTACGAGCACTTCTTCGCCTACAAGAATGAAACAGTCACTCAGACCTTCAATCGCTTCAACTGTCTGGTAAACGATATGAGAAGGTTCAACATTGTCAAGCTTGAATCTGTCCTTGTTCTCAAGTTTCTTGAATCCCTGGCCGACAAATAGGAACATCATGTCGATGTCCTCAAGAATAGTGAGAAGATTCACACTATGGATCTTCAGAGCTTGTTTGGAAATCTCCATAGTCATGAGGAGATTAAGGCCCAACGGAAAGAGATTATGAGAGATAGTCAACGAGAAAGATATGCTGCCTTATTTTCAAAGAACCAGGAGGATACTGAGTCTGAAACTGCTGCTGCTGAAGAATCAAATGCTGAAGACGAAGAATTCAAGCATATGGCAGACCTTGCATCACAAGCAGCACTGATTGTCAAACAATTCAATCAGTACAAGGACAATAGGAGGAATGGGCCTCAACGTTCCTCTGGTGGGTTTAAACTGAATTTCTCAAACTTCAGGAAGTCTATCAGTGAAAGTCCTAAACCCACAGCTGACAAGAAGAACGATGGCAAGTGCTTCAACTATGTAAGTACTGAAGACTTTGCCAAGGACTGTAATGTGAAGAAAGGCGATTCCAAGGATGAGTCCTATGAAGTCAAGTACAAAAGACTTGTGGCTTCTCTTAAAAGGCAGAATCTGGGCTCCAAAGTGTTGATTGCTGAAGAGGAGAAAGAGAAGTGGGAAGAAGAAGTTGATTCCCTTGATGATGAGAATCAGAACATGTGCTTGATGGATGTTACCAGTGGATTTGCTGAAGAGTCAACCAGCAGCACCAGTGCTACTGATGCTAATGCTGCCAAATATTATGACTCTTCTTTATTGTATCAAGTCAAAGACTTTGTTAACTTATCTTTGAATGAAAAAATAAGGCTTTTGAGTACTTGAGTGTTTGTCTTGAAAACTCCCACTTTAACAGACACCATCTAACTCTTGAAAATGCAAAATTAAAAAATCAAATAAAAAATAAAGATCTTGACTACTCAAAATTAAAAATTGAATGTCGTGACCTCATCTTATCTAACAAACTGCTTTTTGAGGAAAAACAAGTTGCTGAAACTGAAACTAAAAATATTCAGCTGATCATTAAAAATTGAAATTGAATGTCGTGACCTCATCTTGTCTAACTCACAAGAGAGTTTCTAAACTCATAAATGATCAGATATCTTTTCAGGCCACCAAAATTCTTGGTGGAGATTTTGAATCTGCTGTCAAGATTTTCAAAAAGGTTGAATCTGAACCCTATTTTCCTTCAAAAGAAGAATTGATTGAGGAATTTAAAAACAAATTTGTTCCTTTAGGATTTCAAAAGGAGACTGAACTTATAGAAAAACATTGTTCTGTTAACAAGGAAGGGAACATTAACATTCAAACCAAAATTAGTGCTATTGATCCTTCCATCAAAGGAACTGAACAGGAAAATGTTTTTCTTAGTACTGAAAATCTCATCAGATTCCCAATATCTGATGGTGAATTTCATACTGTCACGAATATTGTATGTGAAGCTCCTGAGTGTATCACATATGTCACAGTGTCTGATGATCTCAAAAAGAATTTTACTCTTTCAAAAGCAATAAATAAATTTAAGTTTTCAAAAACAAAAAAATCCAAACCCATCAGTACCTGCTACAGATGTGGTGATTCATCTCATATGACTTATCAATGCAATTTTGAGTCAAGATCTGACATAAGAGAAAACATGGCTACTCGTTGTGATAAATGGATTAAAAAGGAAAACACCTTGAAGTGTCTTCCTTCTGAATGTTACAATATATTCTCTTGTCTCGAACCCATTTCCAAATGGGTTCACTAAAGTTCTCACATGTGCATTAGTAACTGCAGGGTCATGAAAATATTTGGTATCTTGACAGTGGATGCTCTCGTCATATGACTAGATACAAGTCCCTGTTAGAAGATTTCGTTAAGAAGAATGGCTCAGTGGTTACATATGGTGACAATAGTCAGGGTCAAACTAAAGGCTATGGCACCATTCGTTGTAAATCTGTACAATTTTCTAATGTTTTATATGTTAAAGGTCTTATGCACAATCTCATTTCCATCAGTCCACTGTGTGATGCTGATTACGAAGTCTACTTCAACAAAAGAGAAGGGAACATCGTTAATGCTGCTAAAGAAGTTGTTCTCTCTGCCAAGCGATGTGATGACATTTACATACTCGACATGTTCTCAACTTATCAAACTCTGAAGAGATGTTTCTTCGCACGTGCACAATCACACATCAACTGGCTATGGCACAAGTGTCTGTCTCATCTGAACTTCAAGAATATATCCAAGATCTCAAAAAACCAACTGGTTCGGGGTCTTCGAAAGATGAACTTTGTCAAAGACAAAGTGTGCTCTGCCTGCGAAAAAGGTAAACACGTCAAAGCTTCATTCAAATATAAACAGTATTCCTCTATTGTATGTCCTTTTAGCTTGATGCATATAGACCTTTTTGGACCTGTTCCTGTGGCCTCACTTGCTGGAAAAAAGTATTCACTGGTAATTGTGGATGAATTCTTTCACTACACCTGGGTCATGTTCCTAAGAAGTAAAAGTGATGCTGCTGCTGAAATCATCTCACTGATAAAGCAATCAGAGGTTCTCTTCAATCTTAAAGTGAAGCAGCTGAGAAGTGATCATGGTACTGAGTTTCGTAATCAAATTCTGGAAACTTTTTGTGAATAATAGGGAATTCTCCAAAACTTCTCTGATGTGAGAACTCCAGAGCAAAACGGTGTGGCTGAACGAAGAAATCGAACCCTGATTGAAGCTGGTAGAACTATGGTGGTTGATGCTGGTCTCCCTCTGTCATTCTGGACTGAAGCTGTTAACACTGCGTGTTACACACAGAATCGATTTATCATTGTCAAAAGACATGGCAAAACAGCTTATGAAGTCCTACAAGGTCGATCCCCTGATATCTCTTACTTTCATGCTTTTGGTTGTGCATGTTTTATTTTGAAACAGGGGGAGCAACAGTCTAAGTTTGAAGCAAAGTTAGACGATGGAATCTTCTTGGGTTATTCTGTAGTCTCCAAAGTATTCAGGATCTTCAATGTGAATTAAAGAAAGGTGATTGAGTCCATCCATGTTTGGTTCGATGAATCATCCTTTCCACATCAGCATGAGGTGCATGGGCATTCAGTCCTTGAAGAACTTCTCATCCCATCTCATCAGCTACTCTTGATCAAAGTCTTGTTCCCTCTACTTTGTCTTCCGTTGATGATCTTGCTACATCTTCTCCTTCTGATGATATGTTTCCTCATGAGTCTCATGCCCCTGACGACCCTTCTCCTGAATCTCCTTTGACTATTGAAGCTTCCTTTGATGATATTGTGCAAACAAGTAATGCTTAAAGCGAAGAAGTCTCTCATTCACAACCTCTTCCAACTGTTAGAGATCACCCCATTACTCAGGTTATTGGAGATGTAACATCAGGAGTTCGAACTCGAAGACAAGTCACTAGCAACTTCTGCCTCTATGTGAACTTTGTTTCACTGGTTGAACCTGAAAATGTGGACGATGCCCTTCTTGATGTTGATTGGATTAAAGCTATGCAGGATGAACTTCATGAATTCGAAAGACACAAAGTTTGGACTCTGGCTCCTCGTCCTCAAGGAAATACAATCATTGGTACACGATGGGTGTTCAGAAACAAGATGGATGAAGATGGAATAGTCATCAGGAACAAGGCTCGCTTGGTGGCTCAAGGATTTACTCAGATGGAAGGACTGGACTACGATGAAACTTTTGCTCCTGTTGCTCATTTGGAAGCTATTAGATTGTTCCTCTCCTTTGCTTCTTTCATGAAGTTCAAAGTGTTTCAGATGGATGTAAAGACAGCCTTTATACATGGTGATCTTCCTCAAGAAGTTTATCTCAGGCAACCTCCTGGTTTCAGCAATGATGCCTTTCCAGACTATGTGTATCGTTTAGATAAAGCTGTTTATGGTCTCAAACAGGCTCCCAGGGCATGGTATGACACTCTGGCATCTTCTCTCATTGAAAAAGGGTATAACAGAGGTGCCATCGACAACACTCTCTTCATCAAGAGATCAGGTGATGACATTATCCTCGCTCAGGTCTATGTTGATGATATTATCTTTGGTTCAACCAATGATAAGCTGAGTGAAGAGTTTGTTGCTGTTAGGTCATCTAAGTTTGAAATGAGCATGATGGGTGAGCTGTCTTTCTTCTTGGGCCTTCAAGTCAAGCAGTCCTCTCAAGGAATCTTTATTAGCCAAGGCAAGTATCTTCAGGACACGTTGAAGAAATTCTCTTTCACTGAATGCAAGCCTGCCAAAACTCCCATGAGTACTTCAGTGTCATTATCTGCTGATCCTACTGGTATTGATGTAAATGCCTCATCTTACAGAGGCATGATTGGTTCTCTTCTGTATCTCACAGCCAGTCGTCCTGATATTGTTTTTGCTACCAGCATGTGTGCTCGCTTTCAAGCCAAGCCTAAAGAATCTCATCTCAACGCTGTCAAGAGAATCTTTCGCTATCTCAAGCATACACCTTCCTTGGGTCTCTGGTACCCATGTGAGTCTTCTTTTGACTTAGTTGGTTTTACTGACTCAGATTTTGCAGGCTGTTCCTTGGATCGTAAAAGTACTTATGGAGGATGCCAACTACTGGGAAATCATTTAATCACCTGGTCTAGCAAGAAACAATCATCAGTTGCATGCTTAGCTGCTGAAGCTGAGTATGTAGCTGCTGGCAGATGTTGTGCCCAAGGGCTATGGATTCACAATCAACTGATGGACTACGAATTCACTCTGTCAAAGACTCCCATCTGCTGTGATAGTACAAGTGCCATTCTCATCTCACAAAATCCTATTCAGCACTTGAAGACCAAACACATCGATATCAGACATCACTTCATCAGAGACATTATTCAGAAAGAGAAGATTGAGCTTCTGTACATTCCCACTGAGCATCAACTGGCAGACATTTTCACCAAACCACTCGATGAACAAAAGATGGTGTATTTTATTGGTGAATTGGGAATGATTTCTCAGTAACTGTGTATTTTTCTCTTTTCTTCTTTTGTGTTAGTTTTATGTTCCATTTAATCAAGAAAAAATTACAAACAAAAACATACGGTTCCATTAAAGATAATATTTTACATTACTTCATTACATTTTTTTTTCACTAACTCTCACTAACGTTTGAAATACTGTCATAACGATGGATTTCCCATCGTGTACAGCTGATGGATTCTAAGTTCACTCTCATCTACAAACAGCTGAACCTCCTCTGAGATCTTTACCACACACTGCTTCTAGTTTGTTACCCTCAAGACAGTCGCTGGCCACCATCCTCTCTTATACCAAACCTCCACCATGTCAAAGGGCTTATACTCCACCAACACTTTTGGTGGTACTGGCTGAAGTGCTCCCCAACCACAAGAAACCCTCATCGGCCTTCCTGTCTCACTGTCTGTGAGAGTAGTCAATCGAACTTCGTATTGATGTAGCCAGATTCCAACTATCACTCCTCCATATGTTCCCCCTTCAAACTCTCCTTCATCCAGCATCTTCACCTCAACTTTATCCCACCGCTTAAATGGACTCTCAGTCATTCCTTGTGCAATAATTTTTTTTGTATTAAGTTGTGTGCTTTGTATCACTGATCTTGTTTCCTTTTATAGACCCTGGCAGCAATCTCGAAACATCCGTTTTTGGAGGCGATTCATTTCTCCTAGAGTAATTGCTTGTTGTGACAAATCACCTTTTAATCTTCTCATGATGATCTTGTCAGAGATTTTTTGATTTGACGGTGATCATTGATCTAGTCTGCAACTCTGACACCTACGTCCCTAGAAGCATGCTGCTGTATGTGTCTAAGTCTCGTTTCTCTGTGGCAAGACCGGCCCTGAGATGTAATAGAGCCACTCACTCTCATCAGTGTTCCAGCAAAGTCTATCCACTGATGAGAGATTACCCTGTCCCACTGATAAAAAAAATTTGGGCCTGAGTGATTTTCTTATTTCTTGTTTCAACCAGACCCTGTCCCTGGAAACATGCTGCCGTATGTTTAGTCTTGTGTCCTGCTGAAACATTAAGCACTGACCCACCTCATCAGCTGATCACAGTATCAACTGATAAATGTATTGTCTAGTCCTGCAAAAGACAAAGGGTTTCTTTAATTTACTTGTTGCAATTCTTACCAGACCCTGTCCCTAGAAGCTGTTGTTGCATGTAAGCCCTGCAAGGCATTCGATCCCTCCATGTGCTGATGCAAAGCCGTCAGTACATGAGGCAATGACTGGTCCGCTTTGCCAAAGGGATTGTCTTTGGTCTTCTGTCGTTGAGATTAACCGTTTACGCTTCCGCCTTTATCTCTCGTATCTCAGCCACAGATCCTGACCGTTGATGATTGCCTTCTATCTTTATCATCATGAGATCTCTTCCCGATCTCTTCGCCTTCTATCTCGCCCTCTCCCAAAAATATATCCTCCCTTATATATTCTTTCAAAAAATACCTTAAACCCTCTTTCCCACGTAAACAACTCTCCTCATTCTCCCTTACCCTGTTAAACCCTAAATCACCCTTCTCTCCAGTTACCATGTCTCGTGTGTTCGAGTTTGTTCCTCCAACAACTCTCCACAAAGCTGAAGCTTCACCTTCCACCAACGTTCTTGTGCTCTCCACCAATGTTGATGTTGTTTTCGCTATTCCACCAAGACTTAAGGATCAGGATTTTGAACAGTTTGTCGATTTTTTGAAAGGGCATCCCCTCAACTTTGCAATATCGGGTATGCTAGAGGTGTTTAAGCCATCTATGGTTGCTGAATTTTGGTACACATGCTATTTTCTCTCTGATTCAGACTCCATCGTTGGTTCAATTAGCAATGGTCAAACACAGGTTTCTCTCACCATCGACACTTTCAGACGTTGCCTCCGTCTTTCTTATTCCGTTCCATTCTCCGCTCTTCCGTCTGAAGAAGGAACTAAAACGGTTGTGCAACTTCTTGGATATGATCCAAATCTTGCAGGAAAGAGAGATGCAGAAAAGACCAACCTATGCCAATGTTTTCTTGTAGGGTGGAAGTTTTTAACTGGTGTCATTGGACGCTGTTTAGGCTACAAGCAAAGTAGTCTGGATCAATTAAACACCTACGAACTTTGTATTATGTACGGAATGGCTCTTAATAAGAATTTTGATTATGCTCGCCTCATCTTCGATCAGCTGGTAACCCTTGTGTCATGCAAGATTCGTACGAACTACGTTGCATTTCCAAGATTCTTGGCTCTGGCTCTAAGCTTTGAATCTCTGGAATATCACTCAGCCGCTGATGTTGCCTGCACATTTCCAATGCTGTCCTCCAAGATCTTTGGCCCTTCCGCTCCATCTGCCAATGATGTATCCATGCCAGCTTGTATGACTGGGTGGATAAATTCTCCCTATCAGGGTGAATGTCTTCCTAGGACCTCTCATCCTGTCCTACCCACAATGGTTCTTGCAAACCCTGAAGAATCGAATGCCTCTGGGTCTGATCCATCTGATCGCCGGGTTTCATCTTCTAATTCTCAAAGTTCATCTGATGAAGACTCCACCCCTATCAAAATCCTCTACTGAAGCATCTCTCGATGTCTCTTCAAAGTCCTCATCCAAGGTATCATCTGATTCCTCCTCAGATTCATCAGACACAGAGATTGTTACTATGGTAGTGACTGAGACCGTTACTCACGAACCTCAGATCAATTTATCTGTTCAAATGATTCCCTCCCCTGTAAGAGGAACTAGGCACTTTTGGTTTTCAACTTCTGAACCTGAGCCAGAAACTGAACTTGAAAATCAAGAACAGCCACCAGCAACCACTGTTCCTCCTGTGTCCCAATACATCTACTTCTCATCTCCTGACCCTGAACCATCATCTGATCATATCCCCTCATCAAGCTCCTCACAGCTGGATGACATTCAGGCCTCCCTCAAGATCTTAATTGAAAATTCTCAATCTCAGTCCTCTCGACTTCAACAACTTGAAACAGATGTGGCTTATCTAAAGGAATTGTTCTACTGGTCTTTGGCCAATGTAATGCCTGAAAACGCAACTGCTGCCGATTTACCACCCTCTCCTCCACCAGGCCCTGACGGTACTGATCATCATTACATGTCTCCACCATCTGCACCTCCACCACTACCACCACCACCTCCACCCCTCCACCACCACCTCCACCACCACCACCTCCAACCCCTCCTCTACCTCCACCATCTGATGATGCTAAAAAGGGGGAGAACTTATATGGTTCTCAAGACCCTCTTCCTGAAGGAGATATCATTTCTGCATTGATCAGTGGAGACATTGTCCTCTCTCAAGCTGAGGGGGAGCAGGCGGAAAATGCTCCGTCACAAGAAGGTCCCTCTCTAATTGCCCCGCTTCAGCTCTCCATTCCCTCTTCTGCTGAGGGGGAGCTGTTGGATTAGGTGTCTAAGCCATGACTAATAATTAGTATTTACCTAATTAATAGTAGCATAGTCCATTTGGGTTGCCCTCATAGCTGGAGGTTTGGTAGAAAGTCCAGGAGAGAGAATGATTGATTTATTATATGATTAATAAATTAATAGAAATTAAATAAATAGTTTATTAATATATTAAAGTGATAATATATTAATTAGAAATTAATCTGGAATTAATTGAATTAATTTGGTGATTAATTTAATTAATTAAAGGTGCAGGGACTAGAATTGTAATTATTCAATAGTTGAGTAGTGACAATTATGGTAAGTGAGTAAACCAACGAAATTTATATATGGAAACATATATTTTAGATTTTAATATATAGGAGATAATTAGGTTTGAATTATTAAGATAAAGGTTTATCTTAATTTGAATTAAAAAAGGCTTATCTCTAAAGGTTTATCTGCTTATCATTTGAAACCTATAAATAGGGAGCCCCATAGCCTCCAAATTTCGTGATTCTCTCCTCCCCAACTCTCTCTGGACTTCGCCAACTTCATAGCCTGGGTGTGACTGCATTTGAGGCAAGATACTTTTGTTGCTTCACTTCCAAGATTCGCTAAAAGGTTTGTTTTTCTGATTCCTTTCTTTTAGTTTATTTTTATGGGCCTTTAGGATTTGTTATATGTTTAATTAAAAGAAAACTTAGATCCTCATAGGTTGCATGTGAACTTAGGCTATTTTAGTTCATAGTTGCAGAAAACCCTTCAGTGGTATCAGAGCCTTTTGGTTGTTTTCTTGTTAAACTGCTATAATTGTTTTCCTAAAAATTAGGGTTTAAAGCTTATAAACCCTAATGTGCCTAAATCGAAATTAGGGTTAGGGTTTTGAAAACCCTAGCCCCTCCCCTCCTAGTTGGCGATTTCTTTTAGGGGTTTTTAGAAGGCTTTCTATTTTTGGAAACTTTAATTTGATTAATTAAATGGATTACCTTAAACCCATTGTTTGAAATCGAAAACTAGGGGTTTAAGATAGGTTTAAATTAATTTGATTAATTTGGTAAAACCTATCTAAATTTGAATTAATTTAATTATTTGGTAATTAAAAGATAATTCAAAGGATTTAATTTAATTTAATTTAATTGTTTTAAATTAGAGAAAAATTAAAGGATAAATCCTAAAATATTTTAAAAGGTTTAAAATATCAAATTTAATTAATTTAATTAATTGGTTAATTAAAATATAATTAAATCGAGTTTTTAAAGGTTTAATTTAATTTTAAATTTAATAGTTTAAATTCCAATAAATTAAAAGATAAACCAAAAACAATTTTAAAAGGTTTAAAATTCATCTTATATATATTATAATTAAAAGTTAATATTATATGTATAAGATTTAATGGTTAGTCAAATCAATAGTAGGCCTCATTCACGAAGCTGGTCTATAAAGTGGGTATAAGGAGACTGCCTATAAAATGGCGGTCTAATGGGTGAACACTCTCACCCACAGCTCGCCTGATCAGTGGAGGGTCGTTAGCCGAACGGGTTTGATAGGACCGCCTAATCTCAATAAAAGTATAATGATATTATTCAAAGTACTAGAACAATTTAAATAAAATCTCAATCTAGTTACTTTAGAAAAAATGTGAATTGGTGCTAACCCATGAAATTGCACATTGCACTTTATGAAACATTGGTGGAGCGTGTGTGGTTTACCGGCACGCCAATTGGGGTTCATAAAGAGTTGCAATGGGTTTCTCGGGTGTTGTTATTGTTGATGGAGCGTGTGTGGTTTACCGGAACATCAATTTGAGATGACAACTGACCCCGAGAGTACCAAGCAAATTTGCATGGTTATTCACACCCGGTTTGTGATCCTCGGTATCCCAGTCACAAACAGTGGGGCACATCCGAGATTAAACATGCTATTTAACAGTTCAATAAATCTCAAAAGAAACTAGGAATTCCATTTTAATGAGATTATCCTTCCGCGGTGGAATTGGCTGAATCGTCATTCGCCTACCTTATAAAATTTACAATATTGATTACGGCATCCCTCTTCGAGATTGTAAATTGTTATTGTAGGATCCTAGCCTTATAATTATTATTGGGTTATTATAAGGATTATTATATGTATCTAATTAAAACTATCTTCTTTTCTAGATGTCTTCTGCTGATCAATCCGCCTCCCACTCTAACTCCAATGTTACATCCATCTTGTCATTGTGCTCCAAAGTTACATTGGACGGTACCAACTACAATGACTGGATCCGTAACATCAAGATGGCTCTAAGGTTTGAACATAAAGAGTATGTTCTAGAAACCGAGCTTGTTGAAATTGATCCCGATATTGCTACTCCCGAAGAACTCGCCCAATACACAAAACATTCTGATGATGCAACCAAAGTGGCTTGCATCATGATAGCTACTATGAACCCAGAATTGCAGAGAATTTATGAAGACTACTGGCCCTATGAGATGCACAAAGAGCTTGCGGAAAAGTTCCGCAAGCAGGAGCGCATCGAGAGGCGCGAGGTGGTCAAAGCCTTCACCAATGGGAAGCCGAGGGATGGAGAGTCCATCTGCAACCACATGCAGAGGATGCAAGGATATGTGGAGAGGCTTAGAAAGCTTGAGATGCCAGTTCACGAGGATTTAGCTGTAGATATAGTGCTAAATTCTCTACCGAGTTCTTATGACCAGTTCACGCTAGCGTATCATTTGAACAACAATCAAGCCACCTTGGCTGAACTGCATCGCATGCTACGTACTGCCGAAGACGGGATGAAGGATAAAAGTATACCCTCAGTTAGCCAGCCCGTCTTGGCAATTGGTGGTGGAAAGGGGAAGAAAAGAAAGGGCCTTCCCAATCAGAATTGGAGGGAAAAGGTACATGTTGGTTCATCCAGCAGCGGCCCAAGACCCAAAGCTTCTGGCATTACTCACAATGCAAACCCCAAGGAAGCCGACTGCTTCTACTGCAAGGAAAAGGGCCATTGGAAGAGAAGCTGCCCGCGATACTTGCAAGATTTGAAAGATGGCAAAGTGAAGCCGTCTTCAGCAGGTATATTCACTATCTCTAAAAACTCACCATCTTCCAGTTCTTGGGTCCTTGATACAGGATGTGGTTTTCACATTTGTTCTGATTTGCAGGGACTAAAGGAAAGCAGGGAGGTGGAGCACAGTAGATTGAACCTGATCATGGGAAACAGGAGATCGTCGCCTGTCACCAAGATCAGAATCTATAGTTTAGTGCTTAGTAGTAGTGTTTGTTTAGAACTTTTAAATTGTTGCTATTCGCCAGAAATGGCAAGAAACATTATTTCCTTCCATGCATTGTTTAGACAAGGTTTCCAGTTTTCTTTTGATAATATAAATGGTTCTATTTCTGTTTTTGAAAATGGTACCTCTATTTTTACTGCTTTACCTTGTGATGGTGTGTATGAAATGATACAATGTATTGACAATTTAGGACATAGTGTAAATTATATTGATTCTTCTAGTGGTGTAGAAAAGGCGTGCTTGTGGCACTGTCGTCTTGGGCACATTAACAAGAAACACATCGCCCAACTCCAAAAGGATGGAGTGTTGGAATCATTCGACCTCAAATCGGATGATGTATGCGAATCTTGTCTTTTGGGCAAGATGACTAAGTCACCATTCAAAGGGTCCTTTGAAAGAGGTGAAAGTCTGTTGGACATCATACACACAGATGTGTGTGGTCCCTTCAGATCAACCACAAAAGATGGCACGTGGTTCTACGTGACCTTCACTGACGATTATAGTAGATACGGGTATATCTACTTAATCAAGCACAAGTCAGACACCTTTGAAAAGTTCAAAGAATTCAAAAATGAAGTTGAGAATCAATTGGGCAGGAAGATCAAGATGCTCAGATCCGACAGAGGCGGAGAGTATCTTAGTATCGAGTTCCTAGACTATCTAAAGGAATGTGGAATAGTTTCACAGTTATCACCTCCTCGGACACCACAGTTGAACGGTGTTGCTGAGAGGTGTAACCGAACCCTGTTGGACATGGTTCATTCCATGATGAGTCGAGCTTCACTTCCCATCCACTTCTGGGGGTATGCCTTAGAGACTGCCGCCCACATCCTCAATCTTGTCCCAACTAAGAAGGTTACTAAAACACCTCATGAGATGTGGACGGGGAAAGTTCCCTCGTTAGCACATATCAAAGTCTAGGGTTGTGAGGCTTTCGTTAGACGAGAGACTCACGACAAACTCGCAGAGAGAAGCGAGAGGTGTATCTTCATTGGATACCCCAAACAGTCTTTTGGATACTTGTTCTACAGACCAAGCGAGGACGTGGTCTTTATAGCTAGACGAGGAGTCTTTCGAGAGAGAGAACTCATATTCAAAGAGGACAGTGGGAGTACCATTGATCTTGAAGAAATTCAAGAGACACCAGATAATGCAACCTTAGGAGAAACTAGCAACCAACAAGAGGAAGAAGTTCATGTTGGTCCGACTGATATATCCTTACCTCTTAGGCGTTCCAGTAGAGTTAGCATGCCACCCGAGTTTTATGGATTCCATATAACTACGGATGGGGACACGTTTGTTAGTGATAGGACGCTGATAAATTTGGATGAGCCAGCTAACTACCGGGAAGCAGTGGCGGGCCCTGAGTCTGGCAAATGGAAAGAGGCAATGGACAGCGAGATCAAGTCCATGTATGACAATCAAGTTTGGAACTTGGTTGACAATGTACCGGGTCGAAAGACAGTCGGGTGCAAGTGGATCTTCAAGAAGAAGACCGACATGGATGGAAAGGTACACACTTTCAAGGCAAGACTGGTTGCGAAGGGCTTTACTCAAACCCCATGGATTGACTATGATGAGACCTTCTCACCAGTGGCCAAGATAAAGTCTATTAGGATTATGTTAGCCATAGCTGCATTTCATAATTATGAAATTTGGCAGATGGACGTCAAAACCGCTTTCCTTAATGGGAAGTTGACTGAGGATGTTTACATGAATCAGCCAGAGGGTTTTGTCGATGCAAAGTATCCTAATAAGGTGTGTAAGCTTGAGAAATCAATCTATGGATTGAAGCAAGCTTCTCGCAGCTGGAATCTTTGTTTCCATGAGAAAGTCAAAGAGTTTGGTTTCTCTAGGAGCGAGGATGAGTCCTGCGTATATGTCAAGGCTAGTGGAGTATAGTCACCTTCCTGGTGCTGTATGTTGATGACATACTGCTCATGGGAAACGACATTCCAACCTTGCAAGATGTCAAGTCTTAGCTTGGGAAGTGTTTCGCCATGAATGATCTAGGAGAGGCTGCCTATATTCTCGGGATAAGAATATTAAGAGATAGGAAGAAGAGACTGATTGGACTCAGTCAGAGTACATACCTGGAAAAGGTACTAAAGAGGTTTAGTATGGAAAATTCCAAGAAGGGAGAGCTACCTATCCAAAGTAATGCCAAATTGAGTAAGACTCAAAGTCCAAGTACAGACGAGGAGATAGCTGACATGAGTCGGGTACCTTACGCTTCGGCTGTGGGGTCAATCATGTATGCTATGATGTGTACTCGACCTGACGTGGCCTTTGCCTTGAGCATGGTCAGTCGATACCAGGGAAATCCTGGAAGGACACATTGGACAGCTGTTAAGAACATCCTCAAGTATATGCGGAGGAAAAAGAACTTTGTCTTAGTCCTTGGTGGTAGCGATACCTTGAGAGTTGACGGGTATACGGATGCCAGCTTTCAGACAGATAGAGACAATGGTATGTCTTAGTCGGGCTAGGTTTTCCTTTTGAATGGGGGAGCAGTGACTTGGAAAAGTTCTAAGCAAGAGACGGTGGCTGATTCTACTTGTGAATCAGAGTACATAATAGCGAGTGAAGCGGCAAAGGAAGCGGCTTGGCTGAAGAACTTTATCGGTGACCTTGGAGTAGTCCCGAGTATTCAGGAGCCCATGAAACTGTTCTGCGATAATGAAGGAGCGGTTTCTTTGACAAAGGAACCGAGAGATCATGGAAAGTCCAGACACATCGACAGAAAGTACCACTACATAAGACATAGAGTAGAAGAAGGTCACCTCCTTGTGAAGAGGGTATCATCAGAAGATAATCCTGCAGACCCCTTGACAAAGGCTCTGAGTAGGATTAAGCACAATCAGCATGCGCGACGCATAGGATTAAGAGATGATATTAATTTTTGTAATTAGATAGGATTTGAAACTTATTGCAATATAAATGTAATTGACTTTGGTGATTTAATAATATAGTTTTGTTGATGAGTATTTGATACTGCCTTTTGTCGATTATTTATTATTGTGTTTCATTTTTGCATGTTTACTTCCTGAGTAATTTTAAATTATTCAAATGTCCACAGTCGCTCATACTTTTAGGGAGTAAGTATGAATGAAGGCTGTCATAAATTGTTTTGTAGATTGTCTAAGGAGTTAGACATAGCAATAAGATTGCTACAATATTTATGAGTACTTAGAAATAGGGATTTTAAGTATTGGATAAACCCACGCTCAATAGATTGCTTCATGGATTACATCACGAGCAATGTTGAGACTATAATATCTTTTGATCTTTAAGTAGAGACATATAAGTTATCTTTTACCAAGCGGTTGTTCATTGACAATGCGAAAACGCATCGGTAACACGATGTTATAAAACGTGTTGTTGTGAATAATTTGACTAGTAAAAGACATAAGTATATGAGTCAAAGCTTATTCGTCCCTTGACCCTGTCGGGAAACAGATATCTGTAGGCCTCTCGATGATTTTGAAGTTGACTGAAAGGGTTGGCCAACCAGGACTAAATTGAAATGCTCAATTGGTAGTCTTAAAGTCATATACAAATGAGAAATCGGGAAACAGAGAATCATACCAGGATTGATCTTAATCCATGTCCTGAGTCTGAAAATATCTTGTTGGATGAAGGATCATCTGATCACTTATCTATGGACAGAACTGACTAGGTCAGAGTTCGGCAACGGTTTCTTGGAAGCTACAGTTGCTTATTAATTAGAGGTTAAATTAGTAATTATAGTCATAGACTTATCCAAGTGGGAGACTGTTGGATTAGGTGTCTAAGTCATGACTAATAATTAGTATTTACCTAATTAATAGTAGCATAGTCCATTTGGGTTGCCCTCATAGCTGGAGGTTTGGTAGAAAGTCCAGGAGAGAGAAAGATTGATTTATTATATGATTAATAAATCAATAGAAATTAAATAAATAGTTTATTAATATATTAAAGTGATAATATATTAATTAGAAACTATATTAATTAATTAGAAATTAATCTGGAATTAACTGGAATTAATTTGGTGATTAATTTAATTAATTAAAGGTGCAGGGATTAGAATTGTAGTTATTCAATAGTTGAGTAGTGACAATTATGGTAAGTGAGTAAACCAACGAAATTTATATATGGAAACATATATTTTCGATTTTAATATATAGGAGATAATTAGGTTTAAAATATTAAGATAAAGGTTTATCTTAATTTGAATTCAAAAAGGCTTATCTCTAAAGGTTTATATGCTTATCATTTGAAACCTATAAATAGGGAGCCCCATAGCCTCCAAATTTCGTGATTCTCTCCTCCCCAACTCTCTCTAGACTTCGCCAACTTCATAGCATGGGTGTGACTGCATTTGAGGCAAGATATTTTTGTTGCTTCGCTTCCAATATTCGCTAAAAGGTTGGTTTTTCTGATTCCTTTCTTTTAGTTTATTTTTCTGGGCCTTTAGGATTTGTTATATGTTTAATTAGAAGAAAACTTAGATCCTCATAGGTTGCATGTGAACTTAGGTTATTTTAGTTCATAGTTGCAGAAAACCCTTCAGGAGCAAGGGTCCAAAGAAAGTTCTGAGGCTGAGGAGGAAACAAATGCTGAGGGGGAGCCAGAGGTTGCATACACCTCTGACAATGATGACGAAGAAGGCCTCTTTGATATGCCTTATCATGTTGCTCCTATTGTTGTACTGTATCCAGGACAACCTTTTCTTGTTGAAAATCCAAGTTCATCTGCTCCTGAGGCCCACTCTATTCCAAATGCTGATCACCTATCAGCTGACTTATCTGATGATGACGTTCCTTTGGTGTTCAAAAGAAAACGCACTGCTGAGTCCTCCTTTACACCAGAATCATCAAATGTCATAAGATATCTTCTCAGGTGCTAAATTTAGCTGAGGAATGGTGCATGTCCACTGATCAAGTTGAAGAGCTAGCTGCTGAACACAACCTGGTCATGACAAACCGAGTCATCTGCTCGAAGGATGTCAAAGTTGCTCAGCAGCTGGTTCAAGAAGAATGAGGGATGAACCAGCAGCAGGATCATATGAGTCGCTTTGATTCCATGACCATGGAACAGAGAAAGATTGTCAGTCATGCTGAACGTGCAAATAGAAAACTTAATCTGGCAAAGTTTACTGGTGTCTTTGCAAGAAGGCACTCAACATTTCTAATTGTTAAGGTGAGCTATTCTAAGAACAAAGGAGAAAAGATTCTGCTTTTGCATCTCCAAAGAAAAGACAAAGAGGTACTTGTTCCTGAAAAAGTATTCATAAACGAGGTGGTGAAGTTTGGATTTTCTGGATGGGAGGAAATGCTTCAAGTCACATAGAAGCATAAGGGTATGTATGCTCGAGAGCTTTGTGGTGCTCTTACACGATGGATAAATAAGGCTTATAGTCTTGATCTTGTTCCAGCCTCTGCTCGCCCTGACAAGAATCGTCCTTTCGGTCCTAGAAAAAGAAGAAGAAAACCCAGTTGAGTCATCATCTGGCTCCATATGGGACCAAGGACTTCAACAATGTTCCTCCTTTTGGTGCTCCTGCTGAAGCTCTCACACTGATCAGAACTCCAGTCCATGGGATGTTCTATGAAGATGCTGATGGTAAAATGTGTTTCATGCGTACTGCTGATCTGAAGAAAGCATCTACTGAACATCTTTTTCATCTTTGACTTGAGTGCTTTAAGGTCAAGTCAGCTGAAGGATTTCACATGCTGATTTCTCACGAGCTGGGAAAAAGAGAGCCTCAGCTTCATGATCCTGAGTATAAATGGATCAAACCGGAGATCCTCACTAAAGCTGAGTTCGTTGCTTCACTTGGCCAATCCTCCTTCCGTTGAAAAGTTTTGACATCATTAGATTGGGGGAGATTATTGGGCTGATACTGCCAGCTGATCAGTTAACAACACCATTTGAATATGATGATGTTAAAGGGAGGATTACACGCTGCTACTGATTGGTTCATCTGAAGTGTATCAGCTGGAGTGTGTTGTTGTGTTTATCGTATTTTTGTGTTTATCTAGTTTCTATACTTATCATGTTTATAGTTGGGAGTTCCCTTGAATGTAGGCATAATCCAAATATACATAGTATAGCCATATATAAATATTATAGTTAGGGTTCTGTAATCATCACTTGATTATTAATCAAAAGGATCTTTGTGTGAGATCAACATGTTTTCTGTGTGAAAAACTTTCTTTTTCTTGTTTGATCGATCCTTGTAAACCAACAGAAACACATATGGATAGTTTCTTTTTAATATCAACGACCCAAAATTTTTTTCAATAATTTCTTGACTAAGTGACAATACTTTATCCATCTCATGATTAATGTTTGATTTGGTTGTCTTAATCCAGTGGTCAGCTTCTATTAATTCTTGTTTTTTTAAAGTTATCCATCAATTTTTACTGTCAAGTAATCTGTGTTGATCCTTTAAAAATTTAGTATCTTCTGCAATTGATTGAATTTTTTTATCGACTTCAGATGCGTTATGGAGGAGAATTCTTTTCATTTCTTCTAGTATCCTATCGTCATTAACAGGTGGATTTGTTGATGTAGAAGGAACTTTGCGTTTTTCCAGTGCTCGTTTGAATTTGTGAGATTGACCAGACATTTTTACAAAGAAAAATATATTGTAAAAATTGATTGATAGTGTAGATTTGATACTTGATATGTAAGAGCCGATTTATATAGAAATTTTTTACATGTTGGTTGATTTGAATGACCTGACATATAATTGACAAGACGATTCATTTTTGATGGTTGACTGCGATTTCATGCATCATTGACTGCGATTTTTTTATATAAATAGTGACTTTTCATTCAAGTATCATTGACTGGGATTTTAGACTAGACAAATCAGGTTTTATTGAGATACTGAGTTTTCGTAAACAATGACTTGTCATTAAAATAGCTATCAATTTGGCTTTATTTGTGAGTCATGAGTTGTCATTATTTTGTAATATAGTCGTATAACATCAAGGTAAAATTAATTTGACATAAATTAGATGAATGAGAAAGGTTTAACATTGATACAAAACAATTTTACATATTTATATCAAGTCCATTACAAAGGGAAAGGAGGGAAAACGAGCATTGGGTGGTTAGGTAAATCTCATTCCATTTGAGGTGGTCTTGCATTTACCATTTCAGTTTGGTATGCCGCTTGATATGCTGCCAAAGTAAAATAAACATTAAGCATATTTAAATTCCCTAACATGTCCAATGATCGAAATGTCGCAAGGTATACCGGAACTTCTGTATTTTCCACTGTTACAACTACCTTGTAGGAGAGTAACTACGTAGCTGTTTCTGAAATCATGTACTACGAATTCAACATTGTAAACTATCTGACTTCACATGGTTCGGATTTGTGCAACCTCCTGTACATAATATTCTCTGCATAAGGGGTGAGCTCTCCAAATAGCCTCCCTATAATAAAAAAACAATTTGTCAAATTTTGGTGGGGAATAATATATTTTTATATAAATAGATAGTTACCTCCTAGGTCACTGCGGTCAATATATATGCATTGTAGCATGTCAACAATAAATTGGAGAAGTCCAAGGTAAATCTTTCTCCGCTTGAGATAACATGTACAAATGTTCCAACATTATTATTGATAGTAAGTTGTAACGAATGTTAGAGAATAAGATCCTAACCCATTTATCTTGAGCAATATTATTGAACCAGTTCATTATATTTTCGCCCCCATGACTTCCCATCAAGTTACGTAGTAAACCGAAATTTTCTTCAAAAAATAGCTACTTCGTACAACTTGCAAGTTTGCCAAAACAAATTATCCAGTTCTGGGCATGTTGGCATTCTAGATAGCAAATTTGAAAAAACACTTTTGCAACAATACCCATGATATAATTTAGGAAAAATAGTAGCTAGGAAAATGTCTATATGATGGGATATTTTGGTAATGAAAGCTAGTTCTCTAACATCGCCAACACATTCTGTGAAATAGGGGCCACAAGTGTATAAGGTGACTATGAAAGAAAGAACATTGTATTTTCATTGATATGTCTATTATAGCATCCTAATTTCAATTCTTCCTGTTAAGTCATTGAATTTAATAAAAAAGTTAAAAATGTAATGTTGTAAATAGCACAAAAATAACAACGTACTACATGTTTTTATAATATGGTTTTCAAACTTCCACCGCAACGCGCGGACTTAAAACCATTCTTAAACACATAGTCTAAAAAGCGCTCTAACGGGTATATGGTCGTTATGCTTGATATTATAAGATTCACTAAAAGATAAATAAAAATTCGCCGACATTTGTTATCGTATTTCTTATACGAATACATATAACCAGGCCTTTTTTTAACGAGGTATACATAAAATGTTGAACTTCAAATGTGTAATTTGCAAAATGTAATGAAACCAAGTAGATAAAGATCGAATCTTTCACATTTTCTAATAGTGATTGCCTGTACAAACTTTCTAAACAAGTATTACTCCCATTTGAGTCATTTTAATTCGCAATATAGTTTTCCCTATCATGCTTTGGTATAACTCGTTCAAAAAGTTTTCTGTGACAAAATGTGTTGGCGACACTTTATTTTATGAAACTTCACAAAAAATGAATTTTGCAAAATGTTAGCACCGTTTCACAAAAAAGGTTAGGTACCCAAATTGTGATGTCCGACCCCGAAAAGACGATGTCGTTTTATAAAAAATATATAATTTAATAACAATAACAATTCGGTCTTTTTTTATAAGGCTTCATATGCAGGGCAATAGGGGTGTAAATGAGCTGGGTTACTCGGGATTGACTCGTTAAAAGTTCGACTCGAGCTCAACTGAAACAAGCCCAAGCCGAGTTCGAGCTTCATTTGTCGAGCTCGATTAGGCTCCCGAGCATACATATTTATGTAATATAATTTTTATTTTTAAACTTATATATTAAAATATTAACAAAAAATAAATATTAATTACATCAAATAATGATAAACAAGCTTTTAACGAACTTAAAAAGCACAAACAAGCTCAATATTTTACTGTTAATGGAGTCGAGCTTAGGCTTGTTGCTCATCGAACAAATGAATCGAGCTCAAGCCAAGCTTGAGTATGCTAAATACTCCACGAGCCGAGCTCGAGCTCAAACTCGAGCCCTATGAATTTAAACGAGCTGAGCTTGAGCTCGGATAGGCTCGGATTCGGCTCGTTTACACCCCAACAGGCCGGTTAAATAGCAATTTTTCAAAATAAAAAAAATAGTCAGTTATTGGAAATGAATATTAGTTTTTGTCATAAATATGCAAAAGATGGTCATAGGACCTCCTATTTAAGCCAAAACGTATATATCATTGCAAGTACAATAATCATATTAATAGTGTTCCATTTCATGCATAACTCATCCACCATTCAAGGACCAAATAGACATGATTTTGGAACACGTGGCAACATTTTGTGGTTACTCCATGAGAGTGAAATAACTTAAAGTCTTAAATAATTAAAAATTAAAGACTACCACTTTTTGGAGGTTACTTGCAGCATCTCATCGTATTTCTCCTTATAAAGCATAAATAATAGTAATGCCATGACAATATATATATATATATATATATATATATATATATATATATATATATATATATATATATATATATATATATATATATATATATATATATATATATATATATATATATATGTTGGCAGAATTTCAATAAAAAAACAAAATTGCAAGTCGATTGTATGTCAATTTATGCTAGACTTGAATGTTTTTACATTTCTTTCTTATCCAACATTGTACGTAAAACAAATTATGGATGCTCTTATTTTACATTACATATACAAGATACTTTTAATCATATAATTCGCTAAAAGTGAAATATATATATATATATATATATATATATATATATATATATATATATATATATATATATATATATATATATATATATATATATATATATATATATATATATATATATATATATATATATATATATATATAAAAACTTTAATTGTAACTTTTTTTATATAATTTATAAATACAATATAATAAAATTTGCAAAAAGTATATAAACCTAATCTAAATATATACATACACTAAAGATAATATTTAATTATAAATCATATTTTTCTAATACATTACATGTTTGGAATATGACATGTAAAGAGAATTATTCGTTACCCCCAAATATGCACATTTAAGGTTTCTTAGGTTAAGCGGAGTGGAGGGGTTGGATGTCGGAGGCATTCGATTTGGTATTGATTGTCGACGGCATACATCGGGCAGTGACTACGGCATGGAGCAGGCGACATCCCCAAGCGGTATTCCCTTGCCGCTACTCTCTCTCCTCTTCCTCTCTTCTCTTCCTCTTTTTCTTCTCCTCTCTTGTTGCCAGCAAACATCCCCCATTGATTTCTTCCTTTCTTCTCTCCTTCAAACACACAACCTCTAGCTGATGTGTAAGACCCGTTTCGCCGAGGCGCGGCCCGGACGGATCCGCGGCGCGGCTTGGGAGGATTCTGGATTCGCGCATGATTTGTACACGCGGTGCGGCTTGGGAGAATCCGCGGCGCGGTGCGCCGCAGTTATGAAAAACCCTAATTCGGATTTAAACGCCTATATAAAGGGACCCAGCCCTAGGGTTCGTGTTTTTGGAGGTTTTTTGGAGTAGAGGCGACTGGTTTCGGCAGAGGCTTCTTGACTTCGAGGCTTTGAAGGTTTTGGGAGATTAGAAGAAGGAGATACGACATGAGGGAATGTTTGTATCGGGTTGTGTGCATCCCTCCGTGTTCAGAAACAAGGTAAGAGGATCTACCTTGTCTGATTTACCATTTCATCTCGTCATGTAGTGTTATTCTTTGGATAGTGATATTAGATGGCTTGTAATACTTTGGGTTTTGGACCATGGACATGCATGGACTTGCATGTCCATAAAAAATTGACCTTAAGGTAGTTTCTGATCCCAGGAAGGGTGTAGAGTGGAACCCTAACCGATGACTGTTCTGGTGAAGGGTTAACAGGGGTTTCGGACTGTTACAGTCCGCGGCGCGGACTGCTTATGTCAGTGACGCGGATTCGGGTAGACCTCGTATGTGCGACGATAGTCCGCGACGCGTGAAGGGAGATGTCGTGTCGCGGCGATTGACTGTTTGACCAAGAACTTATTTTCGACCCCTGTTTGGTGGCAAATGTTGGGTCTAACCTTTAGGACAGTCTATAGGAGTTCGGTCAGTGATTAATATGTTATGTATGTGGGATTTAGGTGATCGGACGAGCCTAGTTTGGGATATTAGCGATTATCCGGACGGTTGTGATTAAGGTGAGTATCCTCACCTTACTATATGTTGTTGCATGTTAGACATCTTGGATGTTATTTACAGTTATATGATTTGCTCTATATCTGTGGTTATTTGTTGTTGGGCTCAGTACTGATGCGTGTCCCCTCGCAGCTGTTGTATGGCGAGTTGGACTATTGCCTTATCACATAGCTGTTGTATGATGGGCTGGGCCACAACCGGGAACCCATAGCTGTTATATGATGGGTAGAACCTTCCCGTGTCCATAGCTGTTGTATGATGGACGCCCGTAGCTGTTGTATGGCGGGTAGGGTCGGGTCGTTCTCGAGGACGGATTGTTTAATGTGTGGGCATGTATGGTAATTTGTGGGCTCACTAAGCTTTAAGCTTACCCGTTGATTTTAAAACATTTTCAGGTACTTCAGTTGATAAAAGGGTGAGCTCGGCGTGACGATGGTGCATCGCACATTAAAGAATTGCAGTTGTATTATTAAATAAGATTTTTATAATTATGGGACGTATATACTCTGGTAATAGTTTTGATGAACACCTTTTAAGCATGTTAATAAGATTATCTATGTTTTTTACTTACAATTTTTAAAGAAAATTTTTGATTGGAAATTTGGGGCGTTACAAATTGGTATCAGAGCCTTGGTTTGAGGGATTTGGATGAACTGTATTGGGAATCCAAACTCAAACTTAGGACTAAGAGCTTTTCGTTAAAGAAATGATCTTTTCCCTATAAAAGTTTTAAGTAGTTGGGTTGAATATCATGTGGAAGATTCCCTTGCATGTTCTTGTTTGATTGTTACTTGGGAATTGGAAACATGGTACGCACACCTGACTCATGATTTTAACGAATAAAAGGGTTTTAGAAAGAATGAGATGCGATGCAAACCGTCAACCGAGCTCAAGTAAGTTTTGTGATTCCCAATTACCCATGCCAAGTTTGTGCTATGTGATGATATGTGTTATGCTAAAAAGTAGGTATAGAACCTAGCCAGGAAATGCATGCTAGAAATGCTTGGATTAGGATGCCTTCTGACTGTTGTTGTTATTTGTGTTGCTTTAGAATCTATGCTAACACTATTAGGTTGCTTAGGGAATACTATTAGGTTATATACAATTAGGATAAGACAGCCTAAGAATTCTTGGTCTAGCCTTACTGGCTGTTCCTTGTTTGGTTGTGACTTTGGGGTATGATCATTTATTTTAACGTCTATATTATTCTCGATTGTGTACGACCGTGTGTCCGCGAGGTGACCCAATGGTGTTAGCAGAAGTTCTTTTAGGCACGGGTGGGATGTGAGATCCTAGGTAGCCTAGGATGAGTGTTAGGAACTTGGGTGCGAGACAGTATGAATACCGATGTCGAATAAATGAGCGAGTGGTGAATTAGAGCATTGGGAGACGAATTCTGGAGCAAGTACGAATAGGTGTGGAAGGTAGTACTGGGCTCGTACTACCGAAAGCACAGGATTCATACTTGAGTCAGGAAGAGTTACCTAAAATTCTAAGGAACCGGGTAGGGTAGAGAATCAGGTATGATTCGCATTATGGATTAGTACACGTCTTCATCGTGGCGATGTTCGGTAATGAAGAGTGGATTGGGAGTAATTTCGGGTGTAACCGATTGAGGTAGATTGTGATGGATCATAGGTGCAGAAATTTATCGTAGTTGAGGTATCAACGAGGGTTATGATTGATAGCAATGGGTTAGGCGATGCATCCGGGTTACTAGCCGATGCATCTGGGTTTTGCATGTCGAAGTTTCGAAGGCCTATGGATGTGAATCCCGATAGACCTTATTCCTGTTTAATGGACTAACGGCATGGTATGAGGATTGGATTTGTTACAAATGTTCGAGGCGCTGATCGATCGCGACCAGCACTAGCTATTGGCACAGATTCCAAGTGTGGGATAGTTGGTGTTCTAAGAGAATAAATGAAGCTTAATGCGTGTATAGCTCAGCTGCCGGAATATTGGAGTACTAGCATTACGAATTATCAAGCGTTAGCTTGGGTTATGATGATAGAGAGAGAACGTGTGAGAACCCGAAACTATGTTAGAAGTAAAAACCAAAAAGTTGAGAAATAAGGAAATTGACCTTGTACTGGTCAAATGGAAACATTCTCTTGGATCATATCTAACCTGGGAAACTTTAGATGAAATGAAGAAGAGATATCCAGATTTTGTAAACTATGGAAAGATTCCGAGGACGGAATCCTCTTAAGGAGGGGTGAATGTGAGAACCCGAAAGATTTTTAATAAGTAAGTGTATTATAATCTAAGTAATAATTAGTTGTTATATTTTGACTTTTGTAGTAGAAAATTATGAAAAGGGCATTTTGGTCTTTTAGCCTCATAAACGACCTTTATGTAAACAATTTTATGTTTTTGGAGGTAAGATGATAAAAAGTATAACTCAAAATGAAATATTGAGAATTCTTGGGTGAAATATGAACAAAAGGAAACTGGAGGGACCAAATGGTCATTTGAGCAAAATGAGGAAGTATAAATGGAGGGAAGCTTCCATTTCTCTCCATTAGAAACGTGAATTCCCTCCAGGAGAAGAAACCTTACTCGATTTCTGAAGAACTCTCAAGAAACTGAAGCAATTTGGAAGAAACAACTTGGAATTGGAGATTTCCAAGTGATTTGAGGTAAGAACTTCATCTTTTAAAGTTATAGACCTATTTTGTTTAGATGGGTATGAATGAATTCGAAATTCAGAGCTTGTGTGAGGTTTTCTCTAAAGTTCTAACCTCTAATTGGTGTTCTAATCATCAAAGGAACTCAACTCAACCATTAGAAGTGGTTTGGAGTTCAAAAACTTGATAGTTGAGCTCATGAACCCTAGAATTCGGGTTTAATATGATTGGTATGAATTGAATGTTTATGGATGTATAAGAATCATATAAAAGGGTTAGAAATGTTCTTAATATCATGATATAGTTGTCTTTTGAATCGAGTTTGAGCTGGAACTATTCAGACCAAGGATCAAAGGTTATGCAGGAAATGAAGAAGAAGGGTCTGTAGCGTCACACGGCCCGTGTAAAATAACACGACCCGTGTGATTTTGATCAGTAAGGTCTGTAGGTTTTACACGGCCTTCATATGAAATAAAGAAAATTTATTTGCTATGTACCACATTAAATATACATATACTCACCTTAGATATTGTAAAGAATGTCTAAGTATTCAACACCTCTTTTCCTTTCCCTTGCTTCTCTATTGCTTGATCCGCACCTATACAATTGTTTATATCATGATATGAACTTATATTTTCATGTTTTCATATCATATTAAACATATATTAAAGATATGGGGATCAAACTACTCAATTAAGGTCATAATATAGGTGAATTATACAAGTCCAGGTCACACGGGTCGTGTTATTTTACATGGGTCGTGTTGGACTTCCAGATCTTACTGATCAAAATCACACGGGTCGTGTTATTTTACACGGGCCGTGTAAAACCTACAGACCTTACTGATCAAAATCACACGGGTCGTGTTATTTTACACGGGCCGTGTGACGCTACAGACCCTTCTTCTTCATTTCCTGCATAACCTTTGATCCTTGGTCTGGATAGTTCCAGCTCAAACTCGATTCAAAAGACAACTATATCATGATATTAAGAACATTTCTAACCCTTTTATATGATTCTTATACATCCATAAACATTCAATTCATACCAATCATATTAAACCCGAATTCTAGGGTTCATGAGCTCAACTATCAAGTTTTTGAACTCCAAACCACTTCTAATGGTTGAGTTGAGTTCATTTGATGATTAGAACACCAATTAGAGGTTAGAACTTTAGAGAAAACCTCACACAAGCTCTGAATTTCGAATTCATTCATACCCATCTAAACAAAATAGGTCTATAACTTTAAAAGATGAAGTTCTTACCTCAAATCACTTGGAAATCTCCAATTCCAAGTTGTTTCTTCCAAATTGCTTCAGTTTCTTGAGAGTTCTTCAGAAATCGAGTAAGGTTTCTTCTCCTGGAGGGAATTCACGTTTCTAATGGAGAGAAATGGAAGGTTCCCTCCATTTATACTTCCTCATTTTGCTCAAATGACCATTTGGTCCCTCCAGTTTCCTTTTGTTCATATTTCACCCAAGAATTCTCAATATTTCATTTTGATTTTTACTTTTTATCATCTTACCTCCAAAAACATAAAATTGTTTACATAAAGGTCGTTTATAAGGCTAAAAGACCAAAATGCCCATTTTCATAATTTTCTGCTACAAAAGTCAAAATATAACAACAAATTATTACTTAGATTATAATACACTTAGTTATTAAAAATCTTTCGGGTTCTCACAGAAGGGATTGACAGCTTGTGGGAAACTATGGCCTGGGAATCTGCAGGTAGGTTCCAGAGGATTACTAGGTAATCCTTTAGGGAATGGACGAGAATCCAGATTGATTTAAGTGTCGATATTATGTCGACTTGTGTCACTTGAAGAGCAGGAAGGGGCCGTCCAGCTGCTGAAGCTGATGGACCTTGACTCCTGCTACCCAGCTGAAGTTAGAATAATTGGAGACTACGTACAAGGTATGACGAAGAATGCGAGTAGTGTGTGACGTATGGGATAAAGACCCACAGAAGATGGCTCCTTGGACAGATAGCCACAAGTAGAGGATTGAAGCGGAAAGGGAAGAAGGGTTCCCAGTGTGACATAACCGACCATTGAGGATGGAAGTCTCATGGCAATGAGAGAGACGACATGGGGATGGATACCCGCGATCTGACAAGGCAGGGAGCTCGCCGACAGGGGCAAAGGCCTTGAAAAGGGAAAGTTGTAGCTTGGAGGAGGAAGATGGGAGTGTCATTGCGTGCTGGAGCTAGCAAGTGGTTATTGGTGCATCGAGTAGCTTTTCACCTTAGGGTAAAGGTGTTTGTAATAGCTTTGAGTAAAGGGAATTCTACGAACTCAAGGAAGCGGTTGGAGGTTGTATGCATTGCGAAAAGGCAAGGATCTTGGCCATGCTAGGGATGCGTGGTCACTTCCATGGGTGTTTTGATTATTTCCATTAAGGCATGGAGAGCGTTGGACGATTGTATTTCGTTTCAACTCAGGACCTTGACAGCAGTGGGAGCGAGAGAGTCGATTTTTAGTATAAAAAGGGCAGAGCATGGAAGGTGAGACGCCGGGCTGAGGAGACAACGCGACCTGTTGGGTCGACTGTAAGATTGCGCAAGCTATGGTGACTTGGGACACAAGGGTACTACCTGCATGGACTGATACTCAGAAGGATTGACGCAGAAGAATTATTCAGAGACCAGGAATCCACTTCAGGCTTCAACAAGAGTTATGCGTGTAGGACAAAAGTCTTCGAATTAAGGAATGTGTCATATGTGACAATTCATCTCAGGAGCGCTAGTCAATAGTTCAAGGAAGGAAAGTATCGTGAGCCGTGAAGCCTTCCTATGCAGGAAAGACTGGGCAAAGTTAGGAAGGGGTCGGAGCGAGGTTTTAAAGGAAACGTTTTGGTGAGATTGTGTATCGATCGGGAAGGATCAGCGTAGAAGCAACGTATTAACCAACGATGAGATCAAGACAGGACGAGGGTTATGTTATTCGGATAACATAAGCGATGCTAGGAACAAGGATAAAATGTGAAACCATAGAAGGGAACGCCTTTAGGTGAGATAGTTCGGGTAAATGAAGGTGCGGGGTGGGTTAGCGGAGGATGGCTAACCCATTATGGTCGCTTTGGATGTCAGATATAGACGGGGTTTTTGTGCGGTGATGAACGAAGAGTTTGTGTCAAGTTTTTCGTTTGCCCGAGGGGTGACGTGGATGTATACGATATTTGAGAGGATTATTGGTGATCTGGCCAGTAAGGAAGTGGGAATGGATAAGTGGAGAGATGTTTGATCGGTGGGAAGGTCAAGGCCAATCACCAAAGGACTTGTAGCTAATTTGGTCTCCGAAGGTTCCTGATGTAGAATTTGGAGGAATGCCTTTATGGGTTCATCGCGGAAGTACCAAGGAACTCCCTCAGTGTGATGATAAAATCGAGGATGTCGTAGACCGTTGGAGCAGGAGTGCTCGCTTTGAGTCTATTATAGTATATGCTGAGGGTGGATGATGTTAAGGCTCGGGAGAAGGTGTCAGGACTTGGGTGTGTTCAGGAAGATATTGCAAACTACTTTGGGTCGGAGGAAGAATTATGAAGATAGACAACGTTAGGTCCTGAGTTTGCAGGTTGGAGTTTGGTCGTTAAGGTATCGCTTTAGGGGCATGTTGGACTTTGGGTATGCCGGATCATTGTTAGTATAAGTAACTGGAAGCTGGAGTTAGTTAGACATGTAGCAATTTTTAGATTTCTTAGTTGAGGCTATACAATGCAACGCGTTCTGTAGCGTGCAATTGGGAGAGAAATTGCGAGACGACGACCCGATCTCGAGTTCTAGGTTGGAGATTTTGTTCTTCCTAAGGTGTCGCCTTGGAAGAGAGTTTTTCGTTTCAGGAGTCGAGGAAAGCTTGGCCCTAGGTACATTGGACCATATCGAATCATCGCGCGAGTAGGTAAGGTAGCTTACCGGTTGGAGCTGCCCGAGCAGCTTAGCCAGACTCACGACACGTTCCACGTTTCGCAACTCAGGAAGGGTATTACCGATGAAACTACAATAGTGCCTTTGGAGGATATTTAAGTAGACGAACGCCTGGATTATGTGGAGCGACCGATTGCCATCATTGAAAGGAAAGTAAAGACTTTATGGAATAAGACGATAGGAGTAGATAAGGTGCTATGGCAGCATCGTAAGGGGGTCTGAATGGACTTGGGAATCCGAGAAAGAAATGCAGAGGCATTACCCCGAGTTGTTTATAGGCACGGATTTCGGGGACGAAATCCATTCAAGTGGGGGAGAATTGTAAGACCCGTTCCGCCGAGGCGCGGCCCGGATGGATCCGCGGCGCGACTTGGGAGGATTTTGGATTCGCGTATGTCAGCGACGCAGATTCGGGCAGACCCCGTATGTGCGACGATAGTCCGCGACGCGTGAAGGGAGATGTCGCGCCGCGGCGATTGACTATTTGACTAAGAACTTATTTTCAACCCCTGTTTGGTGGCAAATATTGGATCTTACCTTTAGGCCAGTCTATAGGAGTTCGGTCAGTGATTAATATGTTGTGTATGTGGGATTTAGGTGATCGGACGAGCCTAGTTTGGGATATTAGCGATTATCCGGACGGTTGTGATTCAGGTGAGTATCCTCACCTTAGTATATGTTGTTGCATGTTAGACATCTTGAATGTTATTTACAGTTATATGATTTGCTCTATATATGTGGTTATTTGTTGTTGGGCTCAGTACTGATGCGTGTCCCCTCGTAGCTGTTGTATGGCGAGTTGGACTATTGCCTTGTCCCATAGCTGTTGTATGATGGGCTGGGCCACAACCAGGAACCCATAGCTGTTGTATGATGGGTAGAACATTCACGTGTCCATAGCTGTTGTATGATGGACGCCCGTAGCTGTTGTATAGCGGGTAGGGTCGGGTCGTTCTCGAGGACGGGTTGTTTAATGTGTAGGCATGTATGGTAATTTGTGGACTCACTAAGCTTTAAGCTTACCCGTTGATTTTAAAACATTTTCAGGTACTTCAGTTGATAAAGGGGTGAGCTCGGCGTGATGGCGGTGCATCGCACATTAAAGAATTGCAGTTGTATTATTAAATGAGATTCTTATAATTATGGGACGTATACACTCTGGTAATAGTTTTGATGAACACCTTTTAAGCATGTTAATAAGATTATCTATGTTTTTTACTTACAATTTCTAAAGAAAATTTTTTATTGGAAATTTGGGGCGTTACATGATGTGGAGTGGATGCCATCAGCACCACTCCGCTTAGCCTTACTCATTCACCAATGTCGCATTGCGTGTCAACTAGAAACTATTTGTTCAACCGTAAAACTGTCGTTTAAATGTAAGAGTGTGTATGGTGCGGTTTTAGACCAAAATGAAACCGCAAACCGCATGCATTGGTTTTTGTAATTTTAAAACCGCAAAATGCGGTTTTTCAAGTGGCGCAGTTTTGCGGTTTTCCCAACGGTGCGGTTTCGGATTTTAAAGTGCACAATGAAATGGTGTGGTTTTAAAACAGCAAGAGACCAAAAGTGAAGTATTTTTTATTAAAATTTTAGCTTTTAGTCTTATGTCCAACACGACATATCGTAGAAACATGAAACAATTTTTGTTTATTACATTTTTAGTCTGCAATCAAAAGTTTGGTGATATCATAATCTTGGTCCACAAACACAATCATATAACATACTCTTATACTATTATTATGATGAGTTACTCTTCAACTATTATGATTTATGATGTTACATTTGATATTTTAAGGTTGTGTTTGCCAAGATCTTAAACTTTAAGATCTTAATTTTTAGGAGCTCTGCTTACAAAAGAGGATCTGATTGAGATTTTAATATTCTGTTTGATTCGCACCTCTTAATTTTCAGCAAGAAAATCAAGAACAGCAGCAATGGCGTCGGAGATGAGTCGCAGGAAAGAGGAGCACAACAGCAGCAGCGGAGAAGAACACAGCAGCGGCGGCGGAGGTCAAGTCGGAATTAGAGTCGTAGGGCAAGAAAATCACCGACTTTACATCTAAGAATAAATGTTCTTTAGGGCAAAATGGAGCACAGCAGCGGCGGCGGAGAAGAGCACATCAGCACGGAGAAGAGCAGCAGAAAGGAGCACAGCAGCGGCGACATCTGGCTTCTCTAGAAGTCGCCGGTCAGATGAGAACGAGGTGGGTTTCAAGTGAGGGCGGCGGGAACGTGAGAGAAGAAGAGGCAGATAGCTAGGGCAAAAGCGTGTCTTAATTTTGTTCAGATATACCTACATATCTGTTTAGTTAAGAGGCTATTTTTCAATTAAGTGGCAAACAAACGGTCTGAATCTGACCAATTAAGAGTTTACCTCTTAAAAGTCCAATTAAGTGGTAAACAAACACAGCCTAAGTCACCAACAAAAATATACATAGCCTTAAACATTCGTAATAACATAAACGAATCTTAAACATACATAATGACATAAAATATTTTAATATATATAATATTAGTGGTGCGGTTCAGTATTTAACGGTCGGTTTCTAGGGTAAAGCCGCACCACACCGACTTTGGTCAGTTTTTGGCACGTTTGGCACGGAATGTTTGAAAGCTTCTAGCTTCTAGCTTCTAGCGTTTAGAAAATAGCTCTAATAAAAACTAAAAGCTTTGTTCGGCGACACGAACTTGAAGCTTTTATTTTAAATTAAACGCTACTATTTTAAAAGTTAGTTGAAGTAGCATTTAACATAAAGCTCCTACCAATTATAGCATTAATTAGTAGAATACCCATAAAACTATAACAAATATGTACGCAGATGTCTTTTTATGTAATTTTACATATTTTAAAATCTTTGAGCTACTTTTACCGAACAGTCATATACAAACTAAAAGCTACAGCTTCCAGCTACCAGCTAACCGCTGCCAACTACCCGCTACCAGCTTCCAGCTAGTTTTGCCAAAAGCATCATTTGTCAAATTAAAAACTGCACCGATGGTTTTTGTATCGGTTTTGGTTTTTCGGTTTCAGTTTCTTGCGGTTTTTTTTAATCGGTGTAGATTTTGCTCACCTAAAGTTGACAATATTAGATGATCGCACGAAAATAAAAGAAATTTACTAAAGAAAACATTTTTCCAAAAGAAAGCTAAATTTCATCAGAAAAGCATTAACTGAAATGAAATTAATCACTGCCCAGAAAGTTAAATGAAATCAATCGTCATCCGCTTCATTGTATAGATACACACCTAATATGTGTCACCAAAAGGTAATGGTTAGTAGAAGTAGACCTCCTAGTCTAAAAAGACTTCGATGGAATTAAACTCATAGTCTAAAAAGCGTTCTAACGGGTATATGGTCGTTATGCATGATAATAAGATTCACTAAACGACAAATAAAAGTACAATAATTATATTAATAGGTCACCTCCTATTAAGACAAAACGTATATATCATCTTCCAAGTACAATAATTATATTAATAGTCTTCCATTCCATAACGTAACTCATCCACCATGGAAGACATGATTTTGGAACACGTGGTAACATTTTTGTTGTTACTCCATTAGACCAACAGGAGCGGAGCGGGGAAGACACAGCGGTGTCCACCGTGGAGGTCATCACCGCACGGGAACACAGCCCCACCTGGGGTGTGACCTGCGGTGAAGGACCTCGCAAGGGGTTGGAAGCCCGTCCGGTGAAGCTTCTCTCTTCTTTCTCTCTCTATGTCTTCCTTTCTCTCCTCTCTTTTTCATATGCAGTGAAAGTGAATGGAACGGACGAACGAAGAAGACCAAGAAAGAAAAAAGGAAATAAAGGTTAGATTAAGAAAATTGCAGTTCTGGTCCCTGTATTTGTTTTAAATTTACAAAAATGGTAAAAAGTTAAATATATTAATTTTAATGAAATTGTTTTCTTTTGTTAATTAATTTTTTTAATTTAATTTAATATAATTTGTTATTTAGTTTAAATTAAATTATTTTAATTATTTAATTAAGAAAAAGTGAGAGGTTGGTGAGGGGTTATCATTTTCTAGAATTATAGAGGTGAGGGGAAGGTGAGGGGAATGTGAGGTGGCACCTATGTGGCACCAGAACCCCTCACATCAAGGGGTTCCCATATGGGTGATCTTAAAAAAAAACCCCTTATCATCAAAATATGATGTCCCATCAATTGGGGTTTCTTTTTATATTAATTTTAATATATATATATATATATATATATATATATATATATATATATATATATATATATATATATATATATATATATATATATATATATATATATATATATATATATATTATTTTTTATTTTATTTATTTACTTATTTAGGTATTTATAATATAAATAATTATTTAATATTTTGACGTTTAGTTCGAATATATTTTCTAATATGTTTTTCTATTATGTTTTGTTAGTTTGCATTATTTAACGTTGTAACTTACTATTTTTCTAATTTTTGACGTACTAATTTTCTAACTTTTGACGTTTTGTTTGAATACACTTTTATATGTTTTGTTTGTTTATATCATCAAATGTTGTAATATAGTGTTGTTCTAATTATTCTAATCGAACTATTTTTTTGCATAAACCGAAACCAATTAACCAAATCAAATAAACCGAAACCGATTAACCACACCGAATAAACCGAAACCGATTAACCAAACCGAATAAACCTAAACCGATTAACCAAATGGAATAAACCGAAACCGATTTAACCGAATCTTATTTGGTTTGGTTACGATTAATTTGGAAAATTTAAAAAACCGACTTAAACCGAAACCCGGTTTAATCGACCAAATAACACGCCTATATATATATATATATATATATATATATATATATATATATATATATATATATATATATATATATATATATATTTGCAAGTTAAGGATGAATCTACTACATGAGACGTAATATACTACAAGCTACACTAGGTACATCAGAGCGACCAACAGTTCTTCGTTAATCTTCCTTCGCCGAGGAGCCTGCACAGAGACTAGTCCCACCAACGCAGCAGCAAACCTTGGTGCATAGCACACGCCCACCCCGTAAGGACGCCCTGCATGGCAACTGACTACTGGGTAAACCAGCAGCCCCGGGTACACACTACACTGGCTAGCACAGAGGCTACAGGCCGTCCATAATATCTTTTAGACAAACCTGCACGCAGCAAGGTTCGAACCCACAACCTCTCCTAAGAGAGGCATGAATCTTAAAAAAAACCCCCTCATCATCAAAAATGTTTATTATCGGTTTCAAACCATAAATATTAGTACAATACGGTCTCTTATTATAAAAAACACATTCAAATCCTCAATCGACTTGTAATTTTGTTTTTTTTATTGTTATTCTGCGATGATATTTTTGAGAGGTCAAAGCATTGTCATGGTATTACTAATATTTATGGTTTAGTGATAACTTATTTTATGTGTTTCTTTTATAGAATTTGGCCATATATAAGGAGAAATACGATGAGATGCTACAAGTAACCTCCAAAAAGAGGTAGTCTTTTATTTTTAATTATTTAAGACTTTAAATTATTTCACTCTAAGACCAACAAATATCGGAAGTGTATTGGTAAAAAAACTCATTCATCATCAAAATATGATGTCTCATCAATTAAGGTTTCTTTTTATATTAGTTTTAATATATATATATATATATATATATATATATATATATATATATATATATATATATATATATATATATATATATATATATATATATATATATATATATATATATATATTAAAACTAATATACAAGCACGACTCTCACACTTCTCCCTATTTGATAAAATTTTAGTGTAAAAATATACAAAAAGATCTTGTAGCATTATCCATATTTAAGACTTTGTCAAAGAATAAATTTCCTTTAAAACTATTTACTCCTAAAAAATTAAAAGGGCTTTCCAATTTTTTAGATCAAATATAAGCATCATCCAAAATTAGCATCCTAAATGTTATCACAAACATTAACACCAAATTTATCATCAACATCATCACAACGATTATTAACATTTTGAGTTTCACTTCCAAGAAAGTTTCATGATGCTTTTATGAAAAAATTATCAGGAGCTTGTCTTTGAGATTTTCTTAATCTTCGGGTTTTTTTTAGTGTTTTTATGCCATATTCATATTTTCTAATCCTATGTGGAAATCAAATTGGCTCTACTATTTTGTGTTTTTGAAAGGTACATTAAAGGGCAATTTAGGTGTTTAGGATTGCTTATTTAAGATGTTTATTTGCTTATTACGGTTTGACACCGCAAATAAGCAATTTTTAATATTTGGATATACTAAAATCAAAAATGCTTATTTGCTTAAATAAGAAATTTTTTTATAAGTTAGTAAGTTTTAACTTATTTAAAATAACTTATGACTTATTTGGACTAATTTACCATATTAACCCTACTGTAAATATATGCCTATATATATCATGCCCTTATTAGTCATTTTATATTTATAAGCAGAAATTGTCAAACACTAAAACAACAACTTATCAACTTATTACGTTTTGCTACCGAATAAGCATCCAAACATTTTTTCAAAACCCTGTTTTACCGCCGAATAAAGCAATAAGCACTTTTAACGAGCACTTCAAAACAACTCTTATTTAATTGAGATTTCTTAAAAAATATCATTTTGTTCAAAAACTCGATGGTTATGCTTGATATCATAAGATTCATTAAAAGACAAATAATAAGTCGTTACGCTTGATATGATAAATTACGCTTGATATGATAAGATTCACTTAAAGACAAATAAAAACTCGCCGACATTCTCTTAGAAGACAAATAAAATGTTGCGACATTGCCAATCGTACTTCATATACAAATACATATAACCAAGCCTTTATAATTTTTAAAGGTAATCTTAAATAAATCCTTTTTATATGTGTGTGTTTGTATGAGTTACCCATATAAATATGTGTCCGGAATTTTTTTTAACACTCTCCTTTTTTAACCATAAAGAGTTGGACTTCAAATGTGTAACCAGACAGACTTGCCTTAACCGGTTCTTGGCTCATTTTAACCAGTTATGGACTGGGCCCATGCCTAAAATCCAAAACCAATGTTCTTCACATCTAACTATCTAAGTATAATTTGCAAAATGTAATGAAACCATGTACAGAAAGATTGAATCTTTCACATTTCCTAATAGTTGTTGCCTATGCAAAATTTTTAAACAAATATTCCCATTTATGTCATTTTAACTCGCAATATAGTTTTCGTCGGTATTCTAAAAGGAGCGTCATGGCGCGCAGCAAGGCGTGTCATGGCGTGAGATGCGACTCCGTCGTCCCGAAAACCCTCATGGCGGCGCTGCTACGCATGGCGCATGATGTCCGATTTTTCTTCTTTTTATTGCATTTTATGATTCGACATAAAACATTTGAGTTTTTATTAACTTTTTGTTATTAGTTATTGATGAAACACTTTTAAATACCTGATATGTTTGATATAAAATCTATATTTATATATAATATAATTATACATTATATAAATTTGCCGCCTTATATCGTGCATTAAAAAACGTCATGACTCACTAAGACTCGTAAAACTTGAGGCTTGACATTGCCGCCACATCACGCCTCACGCCATTTAGAATCTTGAATTTCGTTCATACTTTGGTTTAACTCGTTCAAAATGTATTTTATGAACAAACTAATGGGCTGTTTGATTTGTCTCTTCATGGGTCCAGTAGTCAGACCGTTTGATAACCTTAAAATCTATCTCTGACTCGGTCCTAAGCCTTAAAATTAACTTTGACTCGGTCCTAATCCTTAAAATTTACCTCTTACCTGAAGCTGAGTCAGACTTAGACTTAGACTTAGACTTAGACTTAGACACTGACCCAATTAACTTTATTCAATCAGCAAGTATCAAACAGCGCTTAACTTATTGTAATTATACAATCCGTTCTTGTCCACCGGTTAAAAAAAGGTGAATGTAACCCCTAGACAACCCTCCCACAGTCGACAAAAAATGTGTCTACACTTTATTTTATGAAACTTCACAAAAATGACATTTTGCAAAATGTTAGCACCGTTTCGCAAAAAAAGCTAGGTACCCATATTTCGATGTCCGACCGACAAAAGACAATGCCATTTTATAAAAAAAGAAGTAATTTATTAGAAAACAATTTGGTAATTTTTTTATAAAGTTTCATATGCGGGGCATCTAAAAAGCAATTTCGTAAAAAAGAACAAGATTTCAGTCGGTTTTTCTAAATGAGTATTAATTTTTGTAATAAATATCAAAAGGTGGTCGTGAAAGGTCACCTCACCTCCTATTAAGACAAAAGAGTATATATCATCTTCAAGTACAATAATTATATTATCCAAATAGAGATGATTTTGGAACACGTGGCAACATTTTTTGGTTACTACATGAGGGTGAAATAATTTAAAGTCATAAATGATTAAAAATGAAAGACTACCTTTTTTTCGAGGTTACTTGCAACATCTCATCGTATTTCTCCTTATATATGGCCAAATTCTATAAAAGGAACGTAAAAAATAAGTTATCACTAAAGCATAATAATAATAATATACATTATTTATACATACTGATTCATTGATTGTCGAATTTTGTATTTTCTGGGTTTTTGTGCAATTTGAATTCAAGTATCTAAAGTACAAATAAACTTTGTGCCAATTAAGCCCAACTTGTTAAATGTTTACAATTTTAGTTATATACAAAACGAAAATATTCATTAAACTCCTTTTATTTTGACCCATTTAACAATTTAGAGTTGAATTTTCAGTTTTCATCAATTAAATCCTTACATTTTGACCCTATAAATCATCAGTTGTAGAAATATAAAAACAGCATAACTAGCTACTATCCAAAATTGTAAACATTTAACAAAAACTAAGGACTTTCCTGAATATATCCCAAAAATCTACTCAATTATAGCAGTTTTTATTGCTTTATATTTAAAATAGCATTGCTATAATTGAATAATTTTTCAAAGCACAATACTATAATACGAAAAAAAAAAAAAAAAAAAACGAAAGTAGGATGCTATAATAAACAAACAAATAATATTTAGTGCATTTTTTTGGCAATTTATTTAAAAAAAGTAAGATAAGTTTTAAAGTTATTACCGAAGTATAAGCATAAACACCAGCCTCATTAGGTCCAGCTGGACTACCCCTCCTTGTAAATTTTCCATCTTTATATATGTACAACATTGGGACCCCAGTGGATAGCTCTAAATTTATAACCTTTTAGCAAAAATAAATAAATTAATAATAAAAAAAACAATATAGTAAAATGAAAAAACATGTGGTGTAATGAAAGATTTGGTACCTCTTGAGGGGTTAAATTGTCAAGATACATAATAATTGACCTCAGGGAATTTGCATGGGCAACAACCATCACATGCTTTCCAGCCATAAGTTGTGGTTCTATCTGTAAAAAAAAAAAAAAAAAAAAAAAAAAAAAAAAAAAAAAAAAAAAAAAAAAAAACTTTAAAGATTTAACGGGTCCTATTTGACTTATTTATTTATTCAACATAAACTTTTTAGAGTAAATTACAGTTTTTGTTGCTGTGGTTTACACCAAATTACAGTTTTGGTCCTAATTTTAAAAATCTTGCATTTGTGACCCATGTGGTTTTCAAATATTTCACTTCTGGTCCCCGTGGTTTCCAAATCTTTCAATTTTGGTCCCTACGGTTTACATAAACGATAACAGAGGAGGGACCAAAAGTGAAAGATTTAGAAACCATAGGGACCAAAAGTGAAAGATTTGGAAACCACAGGAAGTGCAAGATTTTCAAAACTAGGACCAAAACTGTAATTTGGTGTAAACCACAGGGACCAAAATTGTAACTTACTCAACTTTTTATATTAAATCACAAAACATGAATAAATATATAGCTTTATAGCGGTTTATTTTTAATGATGTAATTCGTTTTGATAATATTCAAATAAAAGTATAATTTAATCATCGAACACAGAAAAAATATATTCAAAGTCTTGACTATATAATTAATTTTAATCATATGGTTAAATTAAATACATTACATATGAATATTTATACAAGATAATCTTCAATATTGGTATCATTTTGAACGTATCTTTTTAATGGTGTAATTTGTTAATTGTTAGGAATAATAGAGTAAATTACAGTTTTAGTCCTTGTGGTTTACACCAAATTACATTTTTGGTCTTAGTTTTGAAAATCTTGCATTTTGGTTCTTAAAGTTTCTAAATCTTTCACTTTTGGTCCCTATGGTTTCTATATATTTCACTTTTCGTCCTTATGGTTTACACAAAAGGTAACACAAGGAGGGACCAAAAGTGAAAGATTTGGAAACCACAGGGACCATTGGTGTAAGATTTTTAAAACTAGGACTAAAATTGTTTGTAATTTACTCAATAATATATGTGTTTTCTTTATGTATTTTTAAGGAGATTAAGTTAAGAGTAAATTACAGATTTGATCCCTGAGATTTACCTCTCTTTTCACTTTTAGTCCAACTTTTGAAATTTCACGCTGAAGGTCCTTAAGGTTGCATCAAGTTTACAGTGATTGATAAGATCTGAAATGGAAGAATGCAGGAAACAAAGAAGAGAACGAAGATGATAACAGGAATAGAAGATTGCAACAGAAAAGATGATGGAATTGATACGCACAAGCACAAGTGGTCCCAGGGATTTACCCTCTCTCCTAGCCTAAAGCTTAAGGAGCCAATTACAATTCAGCAAATTACTCGATACCCCAAAACAGAGAATGGACCTCTACTATTTATTGATAACTCTGCATAACTAACTTCTTAGTCTTTTCCCTTTTTACCCCTCCTGGAATACACCTGCCATATCCTTGGTTTCTGGTCATCAACCTTTAACACGTGATCATCTCTATCATTACTCTCCCCTTGAGAAAGAGTCTTGTCCTCAAGACGAATATCAGGAAATTGACCTTTAATGGTAAGCGCATCTTCCCACGTAGCTTCGTCAATAGAGTGGCCTTGCCAATGAATTAACCATTGCTCCACAGGAACGTTGTGCTCCCTGACAGTACGAGAGGCGATAATGGCAGCAGGAAGAGCAATTTCATCGGGACTCATCTCCAACTCTGGTGGAAAGATGGTGTCGGTAGGGGCTTGAGTAGCTTTTTTCAACAAGGAAACATGGAAAACTGGATGTATTTTAGAAGTAGGTGGAAGTTGAAGCTTGTATGCGACTGGACCAATTTTGTCTAAAATTTGGAAAGGACCGAAATATTTAGCAGCTAGTTTTTGATTTATGCGATTGGTGACCGTGTCTGTATGGTTTTAGTTTAACATATACCCAATCATGTACATCAAACTGAACATCTCGTCGTTTCTTATCCGCTTGTACTTTCATTCTAGATTGTGCTTGTAATAAATGAGATTTTAGTTGTTTCAAAGCTTCGTCTCGATCATATAACTCTTGTGCCACTGCTTGAACCTTTACCTCCCCCGGAATATATTGGACCACCGATGGAGGTTTACGCCCATACACAATTTCGAAAGGAGTCATGCCTGTCGACCCATGGTAAGTAGAATTATACCAAAACTCTGCCCAAAGAGTCCAATTTGCCCATGTTTTAGGTTGATCGACTGCGAAGCAACGTAAGTAAGTTTCTAAACATCGGTTGATCACTTCAGTTTGACCGTCCGATTCCGGGTGATATGCTGAACTCATGTGAAGCTGGTACCCTGTGCGCGAAAAATCTCCTGCCAAAAATGACTAATGAACAAAGGGTCCCGATCACTGACAATAGTTTTAGGAATGCCGTGATGGCGCACAACTTCCCGAATAAATAACTCCGCAACTGATTTCGCCGTGTACGGATGTTTGAGAAGGATAAAATGGCTATATTTTGATAAACGATCAACCACCACTAAGATTGCATCGAACCCTTTTGATTTCGGTAATCCTAGAATAAAGTCCATGGATAGATGTTCCCAAACAGCTTCAGGAATATTCAGTGGGTGAAGTAATCCCCCTGGTGCAGCTGACCCGGCTTTACACCGTTGGCAAATTTCACATTCTCTTACGAACAGTTTCACCCTTTCCATCATTCCGGGCCAGTAAAGATTGGAAGCCAACCGTCTATAAGTTCGATAGGATCCTGAGTGTCCGCCTGTGGCCAAGACATGAAACTCATGGAGCAAATCGGGGATAAACACAGAATGACGAGATATAACCAGTCGATCTTTGTAAAAAAGAACACCATGGTCGACCCTGAAACCGGGGTGTTTATGAGGGTGCGATAAACAATCACTGGTAAGTTGCTGAATAGTCGAGTCATTACGAGCTTCTTCCAACAGTTGAGCCCCTTGTAACCATAAAGGATGATGTACCATAGAAGTGAGATTGCCGGAATCGTCTCGTCTAGATAAGGCGTCGGCTGCCCGATTTGATTTGCCCGTTTTATAACGAATTTCAAAATTGTAACCAAGCAATTTGGCGACGCAATTTTGTTGATCCGGAGTCGTAATCCGCTGTTGAAGTAAGAATTTTAGACTCTTTTGGTCCGTATAGACAATGAAAGAAGTGCCGAGCAAATAAGGCCGCCAATGTTGAACGGCGAGAACGAGGGCCATAATTTCTCGGGTATACGAGGATTTAGCCAAATTGTTATCACTAAGAGCCTTGCTGAAAAACGCAATGGGTTTATTGTGTTGCATCAAGACGGCACCAATCCCTTTGCCGGAAGCATCACATTCTACCACAAAAGGACTGGAAAAGTCGGGAAGGGCTAAGACGGGAGCAGATGTCATCGCGTGTTTTAATTGATCGAAAGATACTTGGGCATCTGGATTCCATTTAAAAGAGTCTTTCTTTGTCAAATCAGTCAAGGGACGGGCGATGCTCCCATAACCTTTGACAAACTTGCGGTAATACCCGGTTAAGCCCAAAAAACCTCGTAAACTCTTAATGTTATTGGGGGTGGGCCAGTCAACCACCGCTGCCACTTTCTTCGGGTCCATTGCGACACCTTGACCCGATATGATATGCCCCAGATAGTCCACCGAAGATTGACCAAAGGAGCATTTCTTTAAATTAGCCACAAAACTGTTACGAGACAAAACTTGCAAGGCTTCATGTAAGTCTTCCATGTGAGCAGCCCAAGTTTTACTGTAAATTAAAATATCGTCGAAAAAAATAACAACTTTTCTGCGTAATAATGGGCGAAAAATATCATTCATCACGGCTTGAAAAGTAGACGGAGCATTGCAAAGGCCGAAGGGCATGACGAGGTACTCGTAATGACCATCGTGAGTCCGAAACGCAGTCTTTTCGATGCTATCTGGATGCATCCGAATCTGATTATATCCGGATTTCAAGTCGATTTTCGAGAAGAAATAAGCGCCATGAAGTTCATCCAACAATTCTTCTACCACGGGAATAGGAAATTTATCCGGTATGGTGGCTTTGTTGAGGGCTCGATAGTCCACACACATACGCCAAGAATTATCTTTCTTACGAACCAATATGACGGGACTGGAATAAGCGCTTGTACTTGGTCGAATCATTCCCACGGCTAATAACTCGTTGACTTGTTTTTCAATCTCCGCCTTCTGGGCATGAGGATAACGATACGGTCTGACACAAATGGGTAAGTGAGGCTGGGATAAATTAATAGAGTGGTCATGAGAGCGAATGGGGGGTAAACCCGTGAGGTCCTGAAACACCGAATTAAACAGACGCAACACACCATCCACATCGTGTTGCTGGGACGCGGAAAGCACCGGAGTAGTAGCAGGAAGAACCAATGCCGAGGTCAAAGCCCCAATGGATGGAGAGAAATTGGGACAAACCAACCATTGATGCAAGGTAGCGGGAGAATGTTTCCGAGTAATAAGCCCTTGAAGTGTAACTTCCTGACCATTGTACACAAACTTCATCCAAGCCTGAGCCCAATTATGTACCACATCCCCCAAAGAATTCAACCATTCCATGCCCAAAATAAGATCCGTAGGACCCGTATCGAAAACCAACGCATTAATCAAGAAAATGCAGTCACCAATATGAATAGAAAGATTAATGCAACGTTGCCGAATACGAACGATATGCCCATCTCCCAATTTAATGTTAATTCCCGAAAAAGTCAACGAAGAAATACCCAAAGCTGCAATCAACTGTTTGGAAACAAAATTATGTGTAGCTCCACTATCGACCATCATAATTACAGGAATATCCTCCAAAGCACCTTGAAATTTCAAAGTTTTTCCACCGGATAAAGTCAAAGCCCAGCCGACAGATTCCAAATTGGAGCACATACCAACTTCTTCTACTTCAACGGGAGTATCCGGCACATGGTTATCGCTAGACAAGGTATATTGCTCACCAGTTGCGATATCCTCCTCATCGTCTCCTAAAATTAACACTCGAAGTTTCCCGTCAGGACACTTGTGTGTCGGTCCAAATTGCTGGCCACATCGAAAGCACAACCCCTTTTTTCGACGGTCTTCCCATTCCGTTCTAGTGAGAGAACGAAATCCGCGGTCACGAGAAGAAGAATTTCCGAAATCAGTCGGGGAAGTGGACGGAGGACGAATGAACGAGGAGGGACGGGGGGTCTCAGATCGAGTCGAATAAGGTTTGTCACCGAGTTTTGGGGAAAAAGAAGATTTCGGGTCGGTTTTATGGGGAATCCGATTTGGTGTAAAAGAGCCACCCGGCCCATAAGGGTTTAGATAACGGAAACGAGAAAGGGAAACGTTACCCATTGACGGCCGTAACATTTCTTCGACATCTTTGGCGAGATACATCGCATCTAAACGAGACATAGGTCGGTGAAGACGAACCCACCGTTTAACTTCATCACGTAAACCAGCAACGAAATAGCCTAGCGCTTGGGACTCTGGCAACCGAGGAACCAACGAGAGAAGATATTCGAAATCGTCGATGTAATCATGAATCGACTCCGATTGTTTGATGGTTGCTAGTTGCTCGTACGGGTTTTGAATCTCTAAGCCACTGAAACGCTGCAACAATTCCGATTGCAATTGAATCCACGTTAACGGATCATGGACTTGTTGTACCACCGTAAACCAATGTTGAGCGACCCCGGTCATGCTCAATTGGGCTAACCGAATTCGAAGCTCAGGAGGAGTGTTATTGATGTCGAAATAAAGTGTTGCTTTCTGAATCCAACCTTGTGGATCGAAACCGCTGAATTCTGGCAGCTTGATCTTCTTCACGGCCCATGGAACACCAACAGAATCCCCTGAAGATGAAGGAGGAAAGAGAACACCCGTAGGATTGCTACTACCACCGCCATTACTCGGAGTCACGGGATCGGAGACGGCACTCCCGGATCCAGGTTGGTGTTGCTTCCCTTGTTGTTTCATCCAGTTGAGAACAACTTTTCGGAATTCCCCTGCCTCATTTTTTTCTGTAGATAATTCATCCAATATAGTCTTCATGTCATTCAATTCTCCCTGAATGTGTTGTAGTCGGATCTCATGACTCTCCAATCTAGCAATCTGGGAACGAGTTTCCATGGAAGAGGAAAGGAAAGCGGAAAGGAAGGAGAGAACAAGCAGGTCGGACCAATGATAAGATCTGAAATGGAAGAATGCAGGAAACAAAGAAGAGAACGAAGATGATAACAGGAATAGAAGATTGCAACAGAAAAGATGATGGAATTGATACGCACAACCACAAGTGGTCCCAGGGATTTACCCTCTCTCCTAGCCTAAAGCTTAAGGAGCCAATTACAATTCAGCAAATTACTCGATACCCCAAAACAGAGAATTGACCTCTACTATTTATTGATAACTCTGCATAACTAACTTCTTAGTCTTTTCCCTTTTTACCCCTCCTGGAATACACCTGCCATATCCTTGGTTTCTATTCTTGGTTTCTGGTCATCAACCTTTAACACGTGATCATCTCTATCAGTGATGGTCCATTGGCCAGGTAAAAAGACTCAAATACCCTTTTTAATTTCTTTTTCATTGGTCTTTTAACTAGCCAAGGGACTAAAAGTGCAAGATTTTGGCCACCACAAGGACCTTCAACGTGAAATTTCAAAAGTTGGACTAAAATTGAAAAAATGGGTAAACCTCAGGGACCAAAACTGTAATTTACTCTTACGTTAACATACCGAAACGACCAAGGGTAAAATTGGAAACAACTTACATTGTCTTTAAAATAAGCAACAGCTCTTTGTAAACACATTTCTAAACTTTCACCATTTGGAGGTCTAACTTCATAAAATCTTCGCCATTTATAAACTTGCTCTTTACCAAATATTTCAGCAGTTTCTTGCTTATTAAGACCTTGAAGGTCACCATACCTGCCAAAAATGGAAATATAATAAATAAATAAATAAATCAGAAAATGGTTTTTATGTTTTTTTTTAATTGAAAATGTTAATTACAGGATTACATTCTCTCATTTAATTGCCAAGCTTTAACAACTGGAATCGAGTGACTCTTTGTGTCTTCACTGTAAATTTGACTCCAAATTTTGGCCTCTTCATTTTCATTATGAATGATTATAGGAACCTGCGAGAAATAGCAATGTACTTTCATTTTGCTTTCGTTTTTTTCTTATTAAGGCATTGTACTTTGAAAAGTCTATCTAATTATAGCATTGTACTTCCAATTTATTTTTTTTATTTGGAATTATACTTTGAAAGAAATATACATTATAGCAGTGAAAGTTGCTTTGTATTTGGACGTTATATTTTTATGCAAATAAAAGGGATAAATGCAAGAAATAGCAACGTACTTTCGTTATTTGTGTATTACAACATCCTACTTTCAGTTTTTTGTACTACCAAATTTTACTTTTAATAAAGGTATTGTACTTTATAAACCTACCCAATTATAACATTTTACTTTCATATATATTTTTTATCAGGACATTACACTTTAAAGAATCTACCCAACGTTTTTGTATTTCGATCACATTGCTATAATTTGGTAGAATTTTATTAAAAATACAAGTGATATATTCAAAAAAGTCCTTGTATTTTGACACTATATTCAACCTAATTGTTTTTTTATTCAATTAAGCCCAACGTTTTGTTAAATGTTTGCAATTTTGGATATATATATATATATATATAAAAACTAAAAAGAACATATTCATTGAAGTACTTACATTTTGACCCTTTTAACAATTTAGAATTGAATTTTCAATTTTTATTCAATTAAGTCCTTACATTTTGACCCTATACATTATCAGTTGTAAAAATATAAAAACGGCATAACCAACTACTATCCAAAGTATAAACATTTAACAAAATATTGGGACTTAATTGAATTAAAAAAAAAAACAATTAGGGCTCAATCAAATATAGGGTCAAAATATAAGGACTTTTCTGAATATATCCCTAAATAAATCAATGAAAGTACTAAATAAAGAAAAGATTGTTTCATTTGTGGTTAAAAAAAATAGTAACTTTTTAATAAAAAAATTAGGGCTTAATCAAATATAGGGTCAAAATTTAGAGTAAAAATATATGGACTTTTCTGAATATATCCCTAAATAAATCAATGAAAGTACTAAATAAATAAATGGTTTTTTCATTTGTGGTTGGAAAAAGAGTAACTTTTTAATAAAAAGTTGTAAACCTTCTGACAGCAGTGTTGAGTCAAAGCAAGCATTGCTGTCATTTGAGAACGGACCAATGCTGACGTGTACACAATGTCAAATGGAATTGTACTTATTTTCTTGCCAGCTTGAATTGCTTCTTCCACTCCTTTTTTTGTTAAGGGCACATCAACACAGCCAGTAAAAAGATTCTTTTCATTCCACATTGATTCTCCATGTCGAATTATTATCAGAGTTGATTCATCTTTCTTGCATAATATACAAGAGTACAAGACAGTTTAATAAACAATCATTCATTTTACTCAAGAAAACATATAACTCAATGAAAAACCTTGCTTTATTTCACTTGAAAGTTTACATGATGCCAATTAATCAGTAGATATAAGATTATATAAAAAACATCATGAATCTTAAATGGTTAGGCTTTTTACTTTTACCACATCGTTATTTATAACAAAAGCTTATTATCAAAAACCTTCTCCCGTTAAAAAAAAGTTTTCTTTTGAGAAGTTAACAAATATATCCGCATTTATATATAATGTTTTATAAGGCCTTTCATCTAATTTGTCGTTTTTAAGCACACGTGTATAGTTATAAAAATTTAACACCTGGTAAAAATTATCGCGTATGTAGTTATAAAAGTAGGAAACAATAAAAATATTGATGTTACTTTGATTGTTTTAGAAACTTTTTTTATGTTTATTTGTTAATGTTTTGTTTTGTATATATATTAATAAGATAGATTAATTAGTCAGAAAATAATGAATATGTTAAATGATTAATATGATTAGGGGGTAAAACAAAAAATTATTAAATCAAAGCAGGCAAAATGTAAAAATAGAACTATTCAAATGTCAAATAACCACTTAGAGAATAATAAATGGTCATGGAGTCATCCAATTTTTATCAAAAAAGTGGTCAACTACAATAGGCCGGGATATTACAGTTACTGTAATTTAAATCACAAAGCAGGTTAAAAAAAATATAATAAAATGGAATGATTCTGAATTTCTGATTCTAAAATTATCACTCACTTGTCATCCTCAATGCTTCATTGTTCTTGGTCTGCATGGAGGATGTGATTGGATCACAGAGTGAAGAGCAACATTTTGACATTTGGTTCATATTTATTTGCAATGGCCAGTTGATTCTTCTTAGTGATGCCTTATTAAATCCATCATGCTTAAATAGTAATGACAAATGATGTTTTCTTGATGTTGTACTGGAACCCAAATCAACAATGTTTTTTCTTTGCATCAAATTGGCGTATGTTGCTTGTTGACAAGCAGTCAAAGCCATTCTGATCATATATCAAACATAAGAGAGTTAATAACTTAACATAATAGAACTACATGATTAGTTGATTACACTTATTGTTGACGATTTACACTTCTCATAATCCAAATTTCGGTGAAACAAGTTTTCCTAGCATCCGATTTTACAAATAATTGCTCAATTTTATTCTGTAAGTTGATTGTCATACAATCTACTTCCGTTTGGTGGCGAAATGAATTTCAATCCTTAAAAACATATTAATAGTGACAGAGTAATGATTTTAGTTTTCGAAGTGTTAAATCATTTGATTTCTACAAAGTGAACTCTATAGCAACAAATTTCACGTCAAATTAGAACGAATTTGACATCATATGTAAATTGCAGACAGCGAAAAAAACATCCAGGAGCGTTATGCATACTTTGTGTAGCATTGATCATGTAAGCATATAATGTTTCATACATAAGATGTATCCGATCACTGGAAGAATGAACAGTCAAGGGAAGAAACCTAGAAAACGAGAATGTAAATGCATCGTAACTGAAGTGGAACTAGAAATACTTACGTTTATACGCAGGATCATGCAGATATAAGAGCTAAGATGCAAAAATCGGCGACATCTGTTGATGTAGAGTAGTTCAATCGATCATCGTGTCGTCAAGATCGCCGTCGAGTTCATGGAACGAAATGGGACCTTTGTTTTCCGCCATTTTTCTGTAGCAACAGCTAGGCCCAAAAGTTGTTGGGCTTTGGAATCTTGTGACAATACATTCAAAACAAGGTTTAGTTTAAAGAACACATTGATAAATACGATTAAGAAAAGTCTGATAGGTTATTCTTAGGGCTAATAACATAAAAACCACTATAGTTTGGTCAAAATCCGGTTTAAGCACTATATTATTTTTTGTTCTAAAAAAACCATTCATACTTTCAAAAAAATTCATAAAAAACCACTCATATTTTCAAAAAGATACATTGCGACCACTATAACAAATTAAAGTCATGATTGTATGTTGTCAAATCGGAACACTTCTTACCCCCGTCGCATTCAAAATTTAGTGGATTCAATTGGACACTCTATGCATTCACAACGTAGCCGAAGACTTGTAGTTACGAAAACTAAAATTATATGTAGACAATATTATGTATCATTTTCATTGTAATAAAGTTCCAATATTTGCTTAAAATGTCGATATAAAACTTTTCACATAACCTTTCGATGAAAAAAATCGTTAAAAGTTATAAAATAAAATCAACAGTGGTCAATTTGAATTTTTTTGAAAGTATGAGTGGTTTTTATGGAACAAAAAAGAAATATAGTGGTTAAACCAGAATTTTGCTCAAATTACGATGGTTTTTATGTTATTAACCCTTACTGTTATTCCATTTTGAAAATGGAATTGTTAAAGGTCTAGTTACGAAGGCCTAATCATAGACCCAGTTAAAATGCCTACTAACTTCTTCAGTTTCTTTGTGTCTAATTGGTTAATATTATAAAATTCTAGTGCTTATCCATCTTTTTAGCTCTAGAGTTATTTAGTGGGATTTTTATGGTACGTTTGATTATCGAAAATTTTTTAGTTTTTCAAGGAAAATGAAAAGTTAGAAAATACGTTGGGTTAATTAATTTTTCCAAAATTTTTAAAGAAAATGAAAACTTTCCATTTTTCAAAATTACATAGGGTGCGTTTAGTTGCGGAAAACTGTTTTCCGTTTTCCATTTTTCATTTTCAGAAAAACGAAATGAGTTTTCATTTTCGGTTTTCTATTGAAAATTTAGAAAACGCGTTTAGATAAAACCGATTCCGTTTTCATTTTTTATTTTAGAAAAATAGAAAACGTGTTTAGATATCTATTTTCTATCAATTTTCATTTTCCAATTTTTGATTTGGGATTGTGCGGGTAAGTGGGTAGGGTGGGTGTATGGGGGTGGGGTGGGGGTAGGTGGAGGTGGAGGTGGAGTGAGGTGGGGGTGGGTGGTTGGTGGGTGAGGGTTGGGTGGATGTGGGTGGGATGGGGGTAGGTGGAGGTGGTGGTGGAGTGAGGTGGGGGTGGTGGGTTAGGGTTGGGTAGGGTGGGTGGTGGGGGTGGTGGGTGGGGGTAGGTGGAGGTGGGTGAGGGTTGATTTGGGGTTGCGTTTAGTTGTGGAACACTGTTTTCCGTTTTCCATTTTTCATTTTCAGAAAAACGAAATGAGTTTTCATTTTCGGTTTTCTATTGAAAATTTAGAAAACGCGTTTAGATAAAACCGATTCCGTTTTCATTTTTTATTTTAGAAAAATAGAAAACGTGTTTAGATATCTATTTTCTATCAATTTTCATTTTCCAATTTTTGATTTGGGGTTGTGCGGGTAAGTGGGTAGGGTGGGTGTATGGGGGTGGGGTGGGGTAGGTGGAGGTGGAGGTGGAGTGAGGTGGGGTGGGTGGTTGGTGGGTGAGGGTTGGGTGGATGTGGGTGGGATGGGGGGTAGGTGGAGGTGGTGGTGGAGTGAGGTGGGGGTGGTGGGTTAGGGTTGGGTAGGGTGGGTGGTGGGGGTGGTGGGTGGGGGTAGGTGGAGGTGGGTGAGGGTTGGGTAGGGTGGGTGGTAGGTGGGGGTAGGTGGAGGTAGGAGGTGGAGGTGGGTAGGTGGAGGTAGGAGGTGGAGGTGGGTGATGGTTGGGTGGGTGGGGTGGGGGTGGTGGGGGGTAGGTGGAGATGGGTTGGGTAGGGGTGGGTGTGGGTGGAGGTGGGTGGGTGAGGGTGGGTGGTGGTAGGTGGGGTGGGGGTGCGTGGTGGTAGGGTAGGGTGGGTAGGGTGGATAGAGTGGTGGGGTGGGGGTGGGTGTAGATGTAATTTTAGGGGTGTATGTGAGAATGAGTGTGTGTGTGTGTGTGTGTGTTTTTGTATATTTTAGAAAAATTTTGGAAATAGAAAAATTTAGAAAACAATAAATTTGGGTTTTCCAAAATTTTCCAAATTCTTTGTAATTTTTAGAAAATGAAAATTTTTCATTTTCTTGGAAAACTTTGGAAAATTTGACGAACTAAACGCGTTTTCCGATTTCTCATTTTTCTTGGAAAATTTTTCTGGAAAACAGAGCAATTTTCCGCAACTAAACGCACCTATAGTTTTTGGAAATTTTCCATTTTCCATTTTCCACCCCTATCCCACGCCACCACCCACCACTAACCCAACCCCTATCCCACCCACCCCAACCCATATCCCACCTCACATCACCCCACCTACCCATCCCTAACCCACCCCACCACTCACCACTAACCCCTAACCCAACCCCTACCCTACCATCCACCCTACCTACCCTAACACCTACCCCACCCTACGCACCCCAAAAACCCCTACGCACCACCCTACCACAACCCATATCCCCCCACCACTAACCCAACCCCTATCCTACGGTCCTACCACCCACCCTAACCTCTACCCCACCCTACCCTACCCTAACGTCTACCCCACCCTTCCCCACCGCAACCAAACACGTTTTTTAATTTTCTGAAATGGAAAACGGAAACTCGATTAGTTAATCAAACGCGTTTTCTATTGAAGATGAAAATGAAAATTTAACTCCATTTTCCGAAAATGTTTTCTAGAAAATTGAAAACAGTTTTCGCAACCAAACACACCCTTATCATTTTATGTTTTCTATTATATGTTTATTTCTCTATAAATTGAGATCATTTCAGATATAATTAAGAAAAAAACATTCGCTCCATTATCTCTATCTATCTTACCTTATCTTTGATTCATAGCACGTTTTAGCATAATATTCTTAAATATCACAATAATCAAGCCTAAAGTTTTAATATACATAATCAAGGTACAATTATGTTGTATATATTACATATTTAAGTCCTATTATATAAATCATACAAAATATCGTCTTTATTTTATATGAATAATCCATATAAATTTTTACGTAAAATAGGAGAATGACTAACATGCGTATATGAACATAAAATATGTAAAGTTTACTTATATATCGTAAGTATTCATATGTTTTGTTTATGAAAATATATTGATTCCGCATATATTGTGTTTTAATAGTTCATCATGACAAACCTTGCAAAACTTTGAATTTTTGGCTTTGGATATCACCAAAAAGAATTAGTTGTTATGGATATTGGATGTTGAAATACACCTATATGCTTATGGAATCAGTAATACAACCAAAGAATGAAACGCACAAGATAATCAACAGATTGCCAAAGCAATGATTTTTATACATCATCATCTTTACCGACATTACCCTTTTTAAAAAATTTAAAAGAGATACATGATCACAAAAAAGTGGTTACAACTTGCAAGATTTTAAAATAGGTGATTTGTAACATCCTTAATAATTCATTTAGGATGTTATAATAAGTCAATGTAAAGGATTATTCTTTTGTACGTTAACCAAAGTGGGCACTCCTCAAAATGTGTTAAATGGGGAAAATTATGAAATTTGCCAAATATGTTTCGATGATTAAGTTTAAGTATAATTTATATTTAAACAAGTCATAACATGTTATAGAATGAGATTTATATGTTTGAAATTATAATTATGTAATGGATAAGGAAAATTCAAACTCAAGTCTATTACGCTCAAAAGTGGGACATAAATGGGAAAACCCACATAATGGTGGGATAAAGAAGAAAACAAGTGACATGAGACTTATTTAACCCACTTTCAAGTATGTTAAATGAATTATAAACTTAAAGTCCTAAAAATATATAATCAAAATGATTATATGCAAAAATCTTGAAGAGTGAAACAAAAGGGGCAAACTATGGAAATTGTGTTTGACATGTTTTAGAGACTATATTATGGTGGCAAATGTATTTATACATGCTTTACTATTTTTTATGTGAAATGATGAAAAAGTTAATTGTTTGGATTTAAATGTGATGAAATAACAATGTAGGTTGTTGTAGTTGGATAAGATATCAAAGTAGGTTGTTATTGTGTACAATGTTTGCGTAAACAAGAATATGATGAAAGCACACATTGAATATGAAATTTAGTGCATGAAAACCATTAACAATCATTTTCCAAGAATGAATGAAAGCTTAGAAATTGTGGAGAAATCACATAGAATAAAATCTAGTGTACACAACTGGCCTACCCTTACGAGGCTCAGGAAAACACAGTCCTACCCTACCAGGCATCACATACAATAATTCTAGTGTACACAACTGGTCTACCCTTACGAGGCTCAGGAAAACACAGTCCTACCCTACCAGGCATCAAGAAACCACAGTCGTAGAGCGCATCATACGAGCACACAAACAACAAACAAGACTAAACCAATCTAAGCACGTAGTCCTACCTTAATAGGTCTCAAGCTATCTACGCATGTAACATTACACATAGTATAGTGAGAACACTCACCTGAATTGTAGAGCTGAAAAATACACACATGCCGTCCTAGAGTGCCTAACAATACGAACCTCCTAAATCATCATTAAACACCACTTAGTGACCCAAAACACTCAAAGGTTAACCCCTTAATCCGCATCCTAAATCCATCAAAGTTTGACCAAAAGTAAAACTGGTCAATGTCAGCGTATCCATATCGTGTCACATCCTATGGCCCATCGTGTTGCTATGGGATGCTATCTGAAACGTTTTTCCCTCCAGATGTAGCATCACAATCCCTTGGTGTTAGTGGTGCTATATTTGAACATTCCAACTTCTTTGTTAAGTGCTTAATCTGTAGAGCCAATCGCTAGGGCTCTCCATAATTCAACCATTTAGGCTATTAATCGATAAAAATTTAAATTTTATGGACACGCATGTCCAATACATGTCCAACCCAAACCCTAGGTCAAAAGAGATCTAAATCACCAAAACTCTTACATGGCTTGAAAAGAGCTTGAGCATGCTCTCTTTTCTGGTTCAGATACTCCACAAATGGTCCAGAAAACGACTAAGAAACCTAGAGTTTTCCTAACCCCAAGAAAAAAACAAGAATGGACCAAAACATTCCATAAAACACCTTTGACTCCTAGATCTATGCAAAGAAAACATCAATTAAGGAACTTTCTTACTTACAATGGTCCAAAATATGAAAAGGGATATTGGACCTTGGCTGAAGAATGCTTCCCTGCACCACCACTCCTGCACCACCACTCCTCTTCTTCTTCCTCAAGCTACCCCTCAAAGCAAGAAAATGGGCTTAGAATCACCAAAAGGATGGCAAGGGTTTGTCTCTAGGGTTTTATAGGTATGGTGGCTAATAAGAGAGGTAGGCTTAGGTAATAGAGCCTTTGAATATGACTCAAAACCTGAGATCTAGGGTTTAGCATCGTGGCACGTCGTGCCGGTTAGCATAGCTGATAGCGTCGTTATCAGTCATGCTTCACATGCAGACTTAAACCCTCTTACGCATCGCTATCACCATAATGATAGCGTCACGTAGAGCCAAACCCTTCAATATAATTGGAATTTACTTCTTTAAAGGTTTCAAAATTATACCTGAAACACAGGCTTTACACCCTTGTATGACATTACTAACTTCAAGATTATAAAATACTTTATCATTTAAAAGACCAATTTCCACAACTTAAGTTTTCTAAAAAGATTTATCATTTTGTAATACAAATGGAATAAAATTCTAAACATGGATTGTGTTATCTAAACTTTGAGACCTAAATTCTGCAACTATTTAAAAGGTAAATGGTTTTTAAAAGATAACATACTTTTTGCATATATGAGGGGCGTTATACTATGCCACTTTTTAGAAACCGTTAGATATTGAACTTTTTCATGGTGGTAAATTTTAATTTGAGGAGTGAGCGGTTTTTCATGATCGTGGACATTGTCATACGATTATAGTTACACACATGATGAGGTTGGTTGATATTCTTTATATGGTATACTTAATCCGATAAGTAGAAAAATGATATTTTCATTTTAAGTTCACTATATATTACTAAGATCAAGAGCAGCGTACATGAGTTGTCACTGGTGATCACATTTTCCTTTTAATTTATATTTTTTTGCACATACAAAATCTTTATTATTGGGCATATATTTGTAAAGAAATAAGAGATGGATTAAAGTGAAAGATGAAAGTTTTTGTTATAAATTTATGTTTAGAATTAATGTAATCATTTAATGAGTTAATGTAATTGCTTTTTAATTCTTTTTTTTTTTTTTTTGGAACGGCAAATCTATTCTACTCCTACTCTTACTCTAATCACCTTAAATCCACCTATTCCCCCTAGTGGGGATTGAACCCTCAACATCAAGGTTGGAGGGCGACGCCTTACCACTTGTGTGTGTGTGTATGTATGTATGTATGTATGTATGTATGTATGTATGTGTGTGTATGTATGTATATATATATATATATATATATATATATATATATATATATATATATATATATATATATATATACATATATATATATATATATATATATATATATATATATATATATATATTAATACATAGATAAAAATTAAGTGATTATAAAAATACATTAACAAAACCGTTGTTATTGCTAAATAATGAACTTACAATGCATCTACTAGAGAACAACATATTTTTCTACAAAAAATTTCAGAAATAGTAAGCATATGATTATATTATGAATATGATCTTATCAAAGGAAAATCATATCCCTTACTCTAGCAACATATATGTTATTGTTTTTTATCTTGTCCTATTGATATTCTTTTGCAAAGGATTAATCTTGTATATTGTTTGCTAGTCTTATATTGCATCATTAAGGATTTAGCCTTCTATTTTTTTGTCTGTCTCTTTTGAAGATCATTGTAAGATGCATGTTTATCTTCTTCTACTTTAGCTTTCATTTTGAAAACATAAAGTACAAGACGGGGACATGGTGTACAAATGATCGTTATTGACTTCGGAAGAACATACTCATGTATTCTTGTATGGAAACACAATTGAATCGATATTATAATAAATGACCAACAATTTGAAGTACGCAATGATCACATTGAAAATATCATACTAGTACCTTAAGATATAATCTCCAAACCATTATATATCCCAAAATATGTTGACTCACAAGTCTTTAGCGATAATAAATCCTTAGTGTATGTTGAACCGTGCATTGGGAACAAGCAAACATTAATATTCATAAGGAAAAAGGTGGTTCCTGCATCCTTTGCTAGCTTGATATTGTACGAAAAATGAATATATCATAATACCTGTGAAGAATAAAGTGCACCCACCGATGCTTATCGGTGGTGCTTTATGTCAGAAAAAAGCGTACACATGAGTTCGTGGACACGTATTTGCCATTGTTGTGGTTATTGTTTCAAAGTTTGAAAAAAATGTGGTTTTGCAATAACATACTACCAGTTTTATATTGTATTTTAGTGAATAAATCAATTATAGATTCAATAAACCAATCACTTATACATGTAAGGTTCGTAACCGAAAAACTATTTTATACGAAAATATATCTGAATAATATTCAACATATTAATAACTGAAAACTATTTAAGTACGATTAGATAACAATTATTTTTGACGTGTGTATGGTTCAAGCTTGTTATAGTGTTTAATATGATTACCAAATATTTGGTAAAAAGTAAAAGCGAACTATAAGCACTAAGTTATGTGGTCATCCGCCAAACAATTTAGATATGTCATTAGTGATACATAATATACGTAGTTAAGCACATAAAATTATATAATGATATCATTTTACCATTTTCTAAGGTCGTAAAAGTTACCATTACGATAATATATTGTAAATTTCCTTTGCAATTCAATAAATTAAAACGTTAAGTGCTTGTTTTTGTTTCAAAACGGTTTCGTAGTTTTCTCCATTTATGCAACAAACTATGGTCTTAAATGAAATGTGGAATATTGTTTATTTCTTTGACAGAAATTAACATTGTAACCGGGAGCCGATTATCTCACGACGTGATATTTGTTAAATAATTATTTATAAAATTTGTTTTCATTTTTTTACCGACTGACGCAATAATATTTTGTTTTATTTTTATCAATTTTTAATGTTTCAAATTATTAGTAATTTCTAAACTAAAATGAATAGATTATCATACAGGTTTAAACGAGTTATACATATTATGAGTAAACTATTTACTACAATATAGATTTACATATGCAAAGGTTATCAAAATTGAGATTTTATATATATATATATATATATATATATATATATATATATATATATATATATATATATATATATATATATATATATATATATATATATATATATATATATATATATATATATATATATATATATATATATGATTGTATTTCACTTTATAAGGTCTTATGATGATAAAATTGAGTGTCTGTGTATCAAAATTTTGATTTTATGTACGGATGTATTTTACGTGTGATGGTGTTTATCCAAGATAAAATATTATAAATTATTAAAAATATAAATAATAACGATCTTACAATTGATCCTATCATCTTTCTGAGCGTTCCAATGATCGTTGAGTATCTGTGTATCAAAATTTTGATTTTATGTACGGATGTATTTTACGTGTGATGGTGTTTATCCAAGATAAAATATTATAAATTATTAAAAATATAAATAATAACGATCTTACAATTGATCCTATCATCTTTCTGAGCGTTCCAATGATCGTACCTCCGATTTTACTAAAAAACAATCGTAATATGATTGAGATCGATTTACCTATGATTATAAGATTGTATGATCATATGATAATGATCGCAATTTTAACAACGTTGAAGTTCCACATATGTATTTTAACAACTAAAAATATATTAATTTCGTGATCCACATCTCCCACACAGAAAGTAATTGCCCAAAATTTAAACATATCTAACATCGATAGATTATGATGAAATATAATATCTGCACGGATTACGAAGAAATTTAATATTATCTAAGATTGTATATGTGAAATTATTAGATCTGTCTAATCCGTCCTGAACTTAAATATCTAAAACAAATTTTGTAAACTCAGCAAGATATAGCGATGGATGTTTTAAATACAGTAAAAAAATATGCATGCATTGCAAATTCGCCAATATTGTTTAAATCATTTATGAATTAGCCAAACAACTAAATGAGTTTTTATAACCTTTTTATTTGTCTTGATTGCATGTTCATATTGGTATTTTAGTCGAATAAATTATAGCTCGTCGTAGTCGATCAATAATCGGTCGCTAAAATATCTAACATACAAACTAGTAAGATTAACAAGGAAGTCTAGTATCTATCAAAATCTGTTTTGTGTTGGTGTGTAAACCAGAAGGTTTCTAGTTTGTCATAAATGTTTAGACTTACCATTTTATATATTTTCTGTTTATAAAAGCTCTGAGATTTATGTATGTTTCATTAAAATTCTTAAATTTGGCAGAAATGTTCGGTTTTAATCTTGTGTCATGTTATAGAACTTGTGAAACTTAAAGGTAAAACCGAACATTCCTCCAAACCTAAAAGTTTTAATGAACCAAAATAAATTTAAAGACTTTTATGAAAAAAATTACATAAAAATGTAAGCTCGAAAATTTCTTAAATACTTAAATTTTTTTATGACAATAACCCGATTATAAATTATAAACTACATACAATTTACAACATCTATAAATTACCATTCTCCTTTTGATACACCAATCTTTTTCTCGATCAACGGACCCTCTTTGTAGATCCATTTTTTATTTATGACGATTGGAAATCTTTTTTACAAAATTTATTCTTTTAATTAATTTTTTATAACTTTTTACATTTTTATGCATATATTTTAAACAATTTTCTTTATAACTTTTTACATTTTTTATGCATATATTTTAAACAATTTTCCTTTTTTCATCTATGTTTATATCTGTGATTTTTTATGATTTTTTCATTTTTTAAAATTCTATTGTAAAATATGTTTTGTCAATTGTACATACATTTATTTTTATCATCTAATTTTAAAACTAATTACACCATTTTATTCGTTTGTAAGGTTTTTGAATATATCATTAAAATTGTCTATTTTTTATCTACAAAATGATATAAATTTGTTTCAATCTGCCATATATCAAATATGATATATTTTCGTTCTTAAAATTTCTTTTCCTTTTTATCCGCATAATGATATAATTCTTTTATAGAACATATGTTAGACATCATCTTTTCAGTTAAAAAATTCTGTTTTGTTTATTTACCAAATCCTCGAGTTATTTTACATAACCTAGAACCCCCAAAGTTATTTTCTTTATTTTACCAACAAGAAAAGGTTTATTTCATCTAAAAAAGCAAGGTTAAACTGGTACATACTTGGAGAAGAATTTTCGTCTAATAATGATCTGCCTAAAATATCAATAAGAAGACAATTTAAGAAATAATCGAGTTATGACATAAATATCTTGTTAATTTATATAAAAATATAATAGTAAATAAACTTTCATTGCTAGAAAGATTTAATAATACTTAAAAAACTTAACCAAAGAAGATTTCATTTCTAGAGTCGAGAAAACATTATCTTATATTCATAAAAACGTGTAACAAAACGTTTTATATGCAATTTAAAATGTATAAATGTTTGTCGCCGACGTGGAGGTCCATCATGAGGACGTGGCCACTTCTTTGACGGCCCCATACTTTCACATCACCAACTGTTTCCGTTATAATTAGTTATTAAATGTGAAAAACCGATACATGTTATAATCGTCGCCATATGTTTGGGATTAAGATTGTGGGCTGCTTTTTAAAAGTTTTTCTAAACAGTTGAATAATCATGTATAAAATATATAAATAAGAAGCTAGCAAATTAAAAAGAATTATATAGAGATATTTAAGATCGAAGCCAAAGGATCCGATCCATATTAATATTGTGTTTTCAAATACACCACTCACAAGGTCCATAAATCCATCACCATCTCGTTTGTAGAGGACAAAGGAATCGAATCCATTCGGTCAGGGCCAGCCCAAGCCCAGGACGAGCTGGGCCACAGCCGAGGGTAGCAATATTATATGGAGGCAGCAAAAAGGTTTGGATTTTATGATAGTCTAAAAGAGTCTTATAACCGTGTCAAAGCCAGTGAGAGTGTCGTTGTGATCTGTCTATCAATGTATGTCAGTTACATTTCTAGGAAACGTTTCTAGGAAACGTCTCTTATCATTACAAAGTGTAATGACTTGGCATTAAGAGATGATTCGCTATGAAAAGTCTAGAACAAATACAACACACTCAGGTGGTCACAAGCATCTATCAGATAGATGACATCATCAGTTTAGACCTTGCCGATGTAAGTGTGATCTTGATAAGATTCAAGATGCATGACTTCGGGAAAAGAGTTCATTGTCATTACAAAGTGTAATGAACTGACATGATCTAAAAAGATATACAAGATATTTATGTAGATGAAGTGCTTATCCTTTGCCTTATCTCCAAGATAGTCTTTAGTTCTTCAGTCTTCTACGTTGAATGTATAAGGAAGTTCCTAGAATTTGTTTGTATTGTTTATCCGAAATCCTGAGTGGATTTCGGAGTCCTGGCATTTCTGAATTAGAGTAACTTAGGAACTTGGTCTTTTTGACTTTGAGTGATCTTCTGAGTTAGTCCAGAACATGGTCTTCCGAACTGGGTCTTCCGAGCATTGTATCTTCTGAACTTGGTTTACTGGATTGGTGTTGACTTAGTCGGAGTTCCGAAATCCAAGATTGGATTTCGGACATATAAGAAATGATCATTTACGCAAGTCATCCAGAACCATATATTCATAAAATACATTCGGAACATACAATTAAGACATTTAAAACATAATAATTGTTTAACACTTAGAACATTCATAAGAAACACTTGTTCAAACATTCCATCAAGAGAAATAGATTAGAACTACTAGCAAACACAACAAACAATGAGTTGGTCAACGATCATGTCTTAGCACTAAAAATTCCCCCTTCGGTGACCAACCGAGGGGTTTGAGTCAATTTGTTCAAGGTTTGTCCAGTATGCCTTGTCTCACAGCGTATGACCAGAAATTCCTAACTGCCAGCAGCCACTCCATTCTTAGCAGCAGTTCATTCTTAGCCTCTGTGTCTAATGACGATGACTTCTTAATGGCTTTGATATATTCATGCAGCATCCCGTTAGGAACCCTTCTGATTTGATCAGCACCAAGAAAAAGAAAGGATCCTTTTTGATTTGGGTTCTTGTATACCAGTCCAAGTACTGGGTCAAAGGTGGCACCTCTTTTCCAGTTGTCTCGGTTTTCTAGCATAGACATGTCAACTTTTTCTGGGAATTGCTCTACTGGATTAACAAGTTTGAACATTTCAGCATCAGCAGCGCAAAATTCTTCTAGAAGGCCATGTAAAAATCGTTTGGCTGCAACATAGGCTTCTCTGGCGACTTGTTTTTCTTTGGTTGACAACTTTAGGAAGATTGTTAAAAGATCTGCTGGATTCATTTTTCGGAAGTCAGCTTCTGTTATCAGAATCGGTTTATCATAGTTGTTGTTTCTAACTATCTCATATTCGTAATAGTTAGACTTTTGAAAGCTTCTTTTCTTGACGCTTAGAACGGATGTTATGGGCTCGTTTGACCATGTATCAACTTGAGGTTGGGTACAAGTGCTCAGAAATTTCTGATTCCTGTAATAGGCTACTAGTTCTTTGTTGAATCCTGGGGCTCTTGTGAAATTAAGTGAGTAAACATACTTTTCTCCGTTTGGAGTCAGTGGTATGCCCCAGTTGTGTTTGGAAGTAGGGGGAGGATTGTAAGACATAAAGGGTTTGAAGTCTGAATCGATCAAGGATCGAAACATAAGGAATTTTGAGAAGTCGGGTCTGCTGGGACCACTTGGGTCGACTTTGTTTGAATCAGGTTCAGACTCGGAATTGAAGCCTTCAGCATGTCGAAGAGCTTGAGCATCAAAGAATTCCGATTTCTTGGTCTTAACTTCTGGAGGATCTGATTCTTTAATCGGGGAGTACATGAGAATCTCATCCTCTGAGGGAATTTCAACTGTCGGAATCTGGATTTTCGGAGGAGAGGAATGAGGAGTTGGCACCTTTGGAGTTTCTTTCGGGGTCTGAGTGGGGAGTGGTTCTTTTGTTGGCTTCTCAGCATTGGTCTCTTTTTCAGATTCATCACCCTTACTAGCATGGGTGTCTTCATAGATGTTTCTTTCTTCTTGGTTCTTCTGACTTGGACCTACAATTGTGTCCACCATGATCTCGTCATCGTTTTCTTTGGTCCCACTTGGACCTGTTTCGTTTGTTTGAACCGCCCTTCCCCCTCCTGGGGTTCCTTCAGAAGTTGAAGGGGGCACACGTAGGCGGCCCAAAATAGTTTCAAGATTGGTGGTCACTTGGGTGAACATTTTGCCTAGATCATCAGCAAGAGTCTTGGAGGTGATGACAACGCCTAGTAATACCACATATTTTAGTCGTTGTTGAGCCCTATTATTAGTGAAATTATATCATATACATCGTGGTATTCTCACTTTTCGTGCCAGCACTTGTTTGGAAAAAATAATGAAAACAGGGACCAAAAGCGTGCCATTTGGAAGAAGTTTGAAGATCAAGGCAAAATCAGGCAAAGACGTACGCGCGCCGCGGAATTCATCAAGGCGCAACACGGGTATGAGGCGGTGGAAAGAATTCAAATGCCGATAAAACGGGGATAAACCCCTACGCGCGACGCAGGATCCACTTATGCGCAGCGCGGTCTCGAGATTTTTGCAACTATAAATAGAGGCTCTTAGGTCGAAAAAAGCAGCGAAGACCTGGTGTGAAATCGACCCCCAAGGCTCTTTGACTCCGAGATTTAGCTTCAGCAACCATCTTTTGGTATTTTCATGTTTTTATCTTTAATTTTCAATTAGTTAAATAGTTAGTGATAGTGGTGACGTGCACGCAGAGGTCGTCATGCGGTCAAAAATAAGAGATAACCTAACATTCACTAGTATAGTGGAGTCAGGGTCGATCCACAGGAGCTACGTGGTTAGCCTAGATGAGAGATTACCAACTAATAGTGTCACAGCTATAGTCGGAGGAACTAATTTCTATCTTTCTACCTCGAAACAATATTCCAACACTCAAGCCAAATTTAGCCAAACTCAAATGACCTAGTTACTTTCTGAACTCAGAAGTACATCTCTGAATCAGAAGCAATTGAAGGCATTCAAACTAGCAAAAACCAAGCAAAGCATAAATTAGCTAATAACCAACAGTTCTATGAGACAGTTAATAGCCAAGGTTTAATGCCTAACCTAACCGATTTAGCTACTATTTTCAGCAAAGGGAAACAGTCCCAACCAAGTCACAAACAAAATCCACACACAAACAAACAACCAAAACACAAACTAACATCCGAAATACCGAAAAATCAATATTTAATGTAACCGAATGATTTCATTCACTCAAACCAATATCCAACATCAAATCAGTAACCAAACACTACTAAAAACAGAACCCTAAGCTGAAGATCAATGGTTGTCACACCCAAAGATTCAACTCAAAGCTTACAAATGTTTAACTAAAATGAAATAAAATCTAAAACATGAAAATACCAAATGATAGCTTCTGAAATGGAATCCTCGAGTCAAAGAGCTTCTAGGTCGATGTTTACACCCGGTCTTTGCTAGGGTTTTCGGCTGGAAATGCCTCTATTTATAGTTGCAAATTTCCCGTGACCGCGCCGCGCATAAGTGAAATACGCGGCGCGCGTACTTATCCGTTCCCCGTTTTTTCGTCATTCAAATGTGGTCCACCGCCTTACGCCCGCGTCGCGCAGAAGATAAATCCGCGGCGCGCGTACGTCTTCTCTTGATTTTTCATTCTTTCCATACTTTTTCCTTTTGTACACCTTTAGTCCCTGTTTCTGTTCTTTTTTCTCCAGACAAGTCCTGACACGAAAAGTGAGAATACCCATGCATATTTGATATAATTTTACCAAGAACAGGGCTCAACAACGCCTAAAATACTTGATATCACTAGGCGTTGTCAAACACCCCACACTTGTGCCTTGCTTGTCCCCAAGCAAGAGAGTTTTTAACAAATTATAATAGAGAATCGAACAATTTTTGACTGTGTTTAGTTTCAAAGTTTATTGCTCTTTGAGTTAGAATGGAATAGTTCGTGAAAACATAATTGAGTTGTTCTTTGGAATTCATGGCTTTCTAAAAAACCCTTGATTACAAACTTTCTGTCCACAATGAAGTGTACTTACTCGTTCAGATTCTAAAGGCCATTAAGGAATTGTCCATGACTTTCGATGTTGTCCGTGTAGCGAGCTTTCAGAAATACCATCCCAGACCAGACGATCTTAGGTGGTAAGGTGCATAAGGCCCACCCATTTTAGACCTACCGGCTCGAACAACAAAGGCCACTGACTGACTTTTCCTTCCTAAATTCCAATCCTAAAACGGCTCAATCTTCTAAACTCGTAGAACTCAACTTATTTGACTAACTAATAGTATGATCACAAATAAATAGTATTTCTTGAAAAATACTAATGCTATCACAATCACAAACCATTCATTTAAAAATTGTAATTCATTAAAAATTTTGAAAAATATTGCTAAAAATCGAAAAATTGATCATTTCTGCAAAAATTTTCAAAAATATCTCTTTCGACCGTCCACACCCCACACTTAAAACCGTACAACGTCCCCGTTGTACAAAAATTATTTCAAAGCAAGGGAGAAAGAGTTACCCCTTTTTGGACGATGTACTGCTTGGTGCTCAATATCACAGGTATAATGCGTACAAAAAGATCCCCGATTCATATGCTGGAGTTGTAGCGCTACAGTAGGACACGCCGGTGGTCAAGACAAGTGGAGGGCACGGTGACCCCACACTTGTCTGAGACAACTCCCTCTCAGATTGGTATATCATGCACAACTTAACAAATAAATTAAAACACACATGACAGAAAAAATAATATACAGATAGATGTGTCATAAGTTTATACATATATCCCAAAAAATAAAAAGAAAGAAAGAAAAAGAAAAAGAAACATCAATCACTACCCGGTGGCCTGGAGGGTCCAGCCTCGTGATCGTGGGACCTGGCTGGGAATGGTCGGGGGCGCTGGCCCTGCGCTGATGCGATCCGAAGAAGTACCTCCCCAATCCACTCGAGCTGGTCCAAGAGTATCGTGAGCTGACCCTCAATCTGCGTGACTCTGGCATCCAATCGGTGGAGGGCTGATGGATCGACCTGCTCCGTCTGCGGCTGTGCCGGCTCTGGTACTGCTGGCTCTGGTCTCCGGCGTCTCCTGCCGGGCTGGGCATACGCGGGCTGAGGTGCCTCAGGAGGCTCGGTCGGTGCCCGGATGTACTGCCCTGGGCGCTGCAGCTCAATGAGCCGCATCCTCTCCAGCGTGCGTGCTGTAGTGCGCGATGGAGGCAGAGCGGTCAAGGAAGCTGCCACGGGGGCAGTGAGAATACCATATGAGCGGGCCAGGCGGGTAATGAAGTACCCCCTGGCTAGTGGGCTGCTGGAGGAGGCGCCGGTCGCGTGGGTGGAGAGAGCGATCGCAAGGGCGTAGGGGAGATGGAGGAATCGGGACGGGTCGAGGAGGATCCACAAATACGTCATGTCGTCGCCCGACACCTTCTCGCCCCCCTCCCGATGCATGATGGAGGTGGAGACGATCCGGTGCATGAGACGGTGAAGTGGGTCACGGAGGTGACTCTCCCTCGAAGTCCCTGCCTCGTACATCACATTGGACAGCGGTGTCCAAACCTCCATGTTGGGAGGGCGCTCCGGCTCCCCCTGAATGCACGACTCGAAGAATCGGGTGAAATAGCGATGCTGGAGGTCCTGCTCAGTATAGATACCTGTGCGCCTCCCAAACTCCCGGAGGTTGCACTCCCTGTGCACACCTCCCAAACGAAAACGCACCAGTCTGGAGCATGGGTCCCCCGCCCGTGGTGCGAACTGGATAGTGGAGATGAACTCCAGTAGCAACTCCGTGTAGACCACGTCCTCGTCCATTGCCATAATCCTGTCCCAACCACGGCAGGTGAACGATGCCTCCTCATGGGTCCAGGTGCGGTGCAGAAACGACTCGATCGCATCCCAAAGCCCTGCATCCCTCAGGATATCCCGGTCGATAACTGTCGCCTCAAGGAGCCGGCGACGAATCAATGCATCCCTCCGCGAGATATACTCCACTGAACTGTCAAGTCCTGCGGGAAACTGGAGGAAGGCGTGGTCCAATCTGAACATCATCTGCAAAAGAAAATATAGCCACAAAACAAAAAATTTTGCAAAATCAGTCCCTTTTCTTCCCCACCGCACCGCGGCGCGGCCCAAGAGCAATGGCGCGGCACGGCGTACGCCTGTTTTGAAAACCCGGGATCAAATCCCCATTTTAACCTGCTATATCTCATTTTAATCATACCACAAGGTAGCCTAAGTGCCGACTAGCTCATCTAGGGTGTTCATTTGGCAAAACAAACACCCGATGGGCTAGCATTAGTGATTCTAAGTTTTTGAACTTTTTGGAATAAAACCCTAAAATTAACTACCTAATAACTAGTTTAAACAGCTGATAGATAGTTAAAAGAGCGTACCTTGGTAGTAGAAACACAATAAGCAAGAAAAAAATGCAAGAAATTTTTGATCACCAGAGCTCCGAGTCGTGTGATTTGAGTTGTGAGCCGCGGCTCACCGTATAAGGGCAAAAACCGTCTGATCGTTTCCCGCGGCGTGCATTTCTCGTTTCCGCGACGCGCGTGTCGCCAAATCAACCCCTGCGCATCGGGTTGAGTTTCGAACCCGCGTCGCGCAATTCAAAAATCCGCGGCGCGGTCTTGAAGATTTCAAAAACTTTTCACACGACCCCACACTTGCTTCAGACCACTAATACCTGCAAAAGATTGATGTATTTTCTAAATTAATCCTAAGAAATATAAAACCTACTTATGACACGATGGGTTGCCTCCCAACAAGCGCTAAGTTTCACGTTTTCAGCCAGACGTGCTATTCCTACTACAGCTATGGTGGATAGTATGCCTTCCTTCTTTGCTGATTTTGCCTTTCCACCGTCCTTTTGCTGACCCACTGCTCCTCAAACTTTCCTGGGTCGAATGGCTTGTTGGTTCTCCTGTTGCTACCCAGCTGCTGTCTTCTGATGATTTCCTGCGAGTGCTTGGAAGTAGCTTTGAACCTCCAAGCTCGGTCCTTCCTTCTGCATCTCTTCAAGGTTAAAGGCTTCACATGAAGCGTGCCCATTGCCTCTTCCAGTAGTTGTTTTATAGATCTCATTTTGCCAGTGTCCCACATATTATCTTCAGGTTGCAATTTTGGCTTGCAGTACCAATAAAAATTTTCCAATCGAATGGGATCGGAAGGCAACATGTCAGGATGCTTCCATATGTCCTCATCGATGGTATTGATCACATCTAATTTTCCATTCATGAATGGATCATGAGTGGTGATAAAATCATGTTTTTTATTTTCAAATATTAATGCGTCAGCATCAACTTCTTGGTCATCGTCCAACAGGTGGATCGAAACCAAGAGTGAGTGACTTATTTGATCTGATGGTGGTACAAAGTCACCCATCACCGGATCCTTGCTTTCAAATTTCTCAAAATTTTCAAAAATTATAGGGTCAGGGGTAATATTGTCATCTACACCCCCTTCCTCAAAAACATCAACAATTTCAACAAATTCGGGAATTGTTGGGCTGGGATCTGTACTGTCACTTACAGTCCCCTCCACAACATCCTCATCAATCAAATCGTCTGGTGATGGTATGGATTCACTCATCACCAGCTCGATATTATCAACATTTTCAAAAACATCAAAAGCTGTTGAGTTAAAGGTAGCATTGTCACCTACAACATCTTCCTCAACAACATTTTCGACCATCTCAGTGGTCTCTTGATTTTCCCACGGTGTATGCCCTTCCATCACATCTTCAGGTGATGCAAGTTCACACACATTATTATAAAAATCACTCGCCTCCGGTTCTGGCGAAGGTGGTGAACATTTCCAACTTTCCTCTAACCTATCTAAAGAAGCTTGTACTTTTTTAAGAGCTTCAGCCTGGTCCTTCTGCTCATGGTAGTTGTTATACATGAATACCCAAAGTTGGGCCCAAGTTACAGAATTCTCAGGCTGAGATGACTCCTCGGTCCGCCATCCATTGTCATCGGGTGATCCATTGTAGCAACCATCCTCGTAATAAGTGTCGGCCGGATTTTCATAATAATCATACTGATCCGGGTACATGTAATCACCCATTATAAGGATGTACACATACCAAAAATCAGCAAACTAAAATCAAACATCAAAAATCAGAAACTAAATCCTACAAATCACCTAATCTAAGCGCACAGCTCCCCGGCAACGGCGCCAAAATTTGACGTGCACGCAGAGGTCGTCATGCGGTCAAAAATAAGAGATAACCTAACATTCACTAGTATAGTGGAGTCAGGGTCGATCCACAGGAGCTACGTGGTTAGCCTAGATGAGAAATTACCAACTAATAGTGTCACAGCTATAGTCGGAGGAACTAATTTCTATCTTTCTACCTCGAAACAATATTCCAACACTCAAGCCAAATTTAGCCAAACTCAAATGACCTAGTTACTTTCTGAACTCAGAAGTACATCTCTGAATCAGAAGCAATTGAAGGCATTCAAACTAGCAAAAACCAAGCAAAGCATAAATTAGCTAATAACCAACAGTTCTATGAGACAGTTAATAGCCAAGGTTTAATGCCTAACCTAACCGAGTTAGCTACTGTTTTCAGCAAAGGGAAACAGTCCCAACCAAGTCACAAACAAAATCCACACACAAACAAACAACCAAAACACAAACTAACATCCGAAATACCGAAAAATCAATATTTAATGTAACCGAATGATTTCATTCACTCAAACCAATATCCAACATCAAATCAGTAACCAAACACTACTAAAAACAGAACCCTAAGCTGAAGATCAATGGTTGTCACACCCAAAGATTCAACTCAAAGCTTACAAATGTTTAACTAAAATGAAATAAAATCTAAAACATGAAAATACCAAATGATAGCTTCTGAAATGGAATCCTCGAGTCAAAGAGCTTCTAGGTCGATGTTTACACCCGGTCTTTGCTAGGGTTTTCGGCTGGAAATGCCTCTATTTATAGTTGCAAATTTCCCGTGACCGCGCCGCGCATAAGTGAAATACGCGGCGCGCGTACTTATCCGTTCCCCGTTTTTTCGTCATTCAAATGTGTTCCACCGCCATACGCCCGCGTCGCGCAGAAGATAAATCCGCGGCGCGCGTACGTCTTCTCTTGATTTTTCATTCTTTCCATACTTTTTCCTTTTGTACACCTTTAGTCCCTGTTTCTGTTCTTTTTTCTCCAGACAAGTCCTGACACGAAAAGTGAGAATACCCATGCATATTTGATATAATTTTACCAAGAACAGGGCTCAACAACGCCTAAAATACTTGATATCACTAGGCGTTGTCAAGTGGCTAGTGTCTTTGGGAGTGACAACCATTGACATTGAGTCTTTGTTTCTGTTTTTAATAAGTTTGGTTACTGTTTTGAACCTGTTGGATCTGATTTGGTTAATGAGAATCATTTGGTTTATGTTAATTGCTTAGTTTTTCGGTATTTATGCTTGTGAATGATTTTTTGAGTGATTGAATTGTGTTTGATGTTTGGAGTGCCTTTGATTGCTTCTGAATTGGAGATGTACTTCTGATTTCAGTAGGTAACAAGGTTTAGTTAGTAGTTTATTTTAGTTAATGCTTGCTTGGAATTGTTTTAGTTTATGTTCTTTTGGGATTGTTTTGGAAAAAGTTAGGAACTAGGTCCTCTGACTGTAGCGTGACACTGCAGTTGGTAATCTGTCACCTGTCTCGACCACGTAACTCCTGTGGATCGACCCTGACTTCCACTGTGCTAAGTGTGTGTGTTAGGTATTTTCTTATTTTTGACCGCATGACGACCGCTGCGATGTCAAATTTTGGCGCCGTTGCCGGGGAGTTGTGAGCTTGAGAATAGGTGATTTGTAGGACTTTTAATTTTTGAATTTTTTTGGTTTTTGATTTTAGTTAGTTAGTAATTTTGGTTTTTGATTTCTCGGGCGTGTTGCATTAGTGCATGCGTCCCCGTAGGGGTGAGCAATTATCCCCTTTGCATTTTGACTCAGAGATTGAGCGAACGGCGCTCAAGATCCGTGCACGTAGGCGTTTAAATACAATGAGTTTTAGTAATGTCAGTAGTAGTATAGTGAGTGTTGCCCAGGAACCCTCGGGTGAGGCAACGGGGATGTCATTTATTCCCCCAGTTTCAGAATTCCACATTGGGAGCACGAGTGCTACTGGTGGTGCAGCTTCAGCCCCTACACCTATACCATCATGCACTCCGCCGTTGATACCACCATTTCAACCTTTATCCCAACCTCAATCCACAAACCCATTTACATCTGCCGTGTCTTGGGGAGCGCCGATCCGCGATGGCACCCCAGTATCTAGACAACAGACACCCATTTCTCAACGCATTTCACAACTAGCACCAGTAATTTTTAAACCACAAACCACATTCCAACCTATACCACCACAGCAACAATATCAACAGCAACCACCTCAGCAGCAGTACCAGTATCAAGAGACTGAGGAGAGGTATGATGAAGAAGACGAAGGATGGGTTCCACCAGCACCACAACAACCATGGAACCGAGGTTGGGGACCTCCAAGAAGAGCACAACAGCATCAACCACTACAAGGTTAGTAGAGATATAATGATCATCACTTTTACGGTAATCCTGCTCAACCCTTGTATTTTACACAACCGAGGGGGCAATCGGTTGCATCGCACTTCTAGCCACGGGAGTACGATGACTCGTCGCCCATTTACATTCCTGATGATATAGAATCTCAAGTAGAAATTAGGCCTTAGTTGTTAGGGATATTACGGGAATTTAGGGGGTACAAACAGGATGACCCATACAATCACTTGTATGAGTTTATAGCAATAGTGGCACTATTATGATGCAAGACCCGAAGGAGGCTTGGAGGTTTTTGGAACAGTTAAGTAATGGCTCAAAGGCAAATTTCTATACAAGAAAGACGGTAGGCACAGCTGCAGCAATAAGAGCCGATGTCGACTGGAAAAAGGATGTAAAGAAGGAGATAAGCGAGCTCAATAAGAAAATCGATAGGCTTGTGTCTACTCTGCAGAATAGACCTCAGAGTCAGCCACAAGGAGGTCAAGGAGGACCAAAGACTCAAGAAGCAAATCAAGTCTATGGTCAGGGTCAAGGTAATATGGCAATAGACGACCCTATAGACCATATAACCAAGGTCAGCAGAATTTCAATAACCAGAGGCAGAACAACTACCAAGGGCAGTTATCCAACCCGCCCAGGCAGTATCAACCGACAAACAATAGTGGTAATGCCAATGGAAATGGTAGCAGCAACAATAGGGGGCCCAATAACTCCATCAACAATGCCCCAGGGACTCAGGAGGATCTAGTCGCGAAAATGTATGAGATGTTCAACACAACACAACAGCAATCGCAGGCCAATGCGAAAGCCATCGTCAATATGGAGAGGCAAAATCGCCCAAATGTGATTGCTACAAAATAGAAGTCGTAGTAGAAATCGTAGCAAACTTGCTACGGAACTAAAATTCCGTAACAAAAAATTTTGCTACAAGAAATATAGCTACGGAATCTTATTGACAAAATCCATAGCAAGTTCCGTAGCTATTCAGGTTCAGCTACGGAATTTCACCTTTTTGCTACGGAATTTTTCCGTAGCTAAATCGAAATTTTCTTGTAGTGGATGGCTCACAATTTCGCGCCAGATCACAAGAAGATGCCATTAGGAATTCAAGAAGAATATGAGTAGGAATAGTACGTCTGGCTGAAGACGTTAAACTTAGCGCTTGTTGGGAGGCAACCCATCTTTTCATAGGTTAGGATCTGTATTCTTAGGAGTAATTAGGAAGATTATATCATCGTCATTTGCAGGTATGATTGGTCCAAGGCAAGTGTGGGGTTGTTTTGAAGAATTTGGATTTTTGATGACCGCGCCGTGGTCAGGCAAATTGCACGCCGCGGGATCGTAAACCAACCCGATGCACAGGGGTTAATTTGGGGGTACGCGCGCCGCAGTTCACTCATATCTGCGCCGCGGGAATCGATCAGTCGGTTTCCGTCGATAATAAGATAAGCCGCCACACTATTCACACACACCACGCTGCAGAGCGCTGATCATCGAAAATTTCTCATGTTTTTTCTTGCTCATTTCATTCTTGCCACCAAGGTACGTCATTCTAACTAGCTTTTACTTGCTAAAACTAGTGATTAGGTAGTTGATTTAGTTGATTTCTCCAAAAACTCAAAAACTTAGAAATCACCAATGCTGACTTGTAGGGTGTTTATTTTGCCAAATAATAACCCTAGAGGAGTTAGTCCGTACTTAGGCTACCTTGTAGTGTGGTTGGATTGAGTTCAAACAGGTTAAATCGTGATTTTTGGGTTTGGAATTGGAAACAGCCGCTCGCCGCGCCGTGCCATTATGCTTGGGCCGCGCCGCGATGCGGTGGGGAAGAAAAGGACTTAAATTGCAAAATTTTGTTCTTTTGTGCAGATGTCGTTCAGACTTGACTACCAGTTTCTCCAGTTCCCTGAGGGATTGGATAGCTCTGTGGAGTTTGCTAGCAGGAGGGATGCACTCGTAGGTCGCCGGGTTCTCGAGGCGACGATCATCGACAGGGATATCCTCAGAGATGCGGGGCTTTGGGGTGAGATCGAGCCATTCCTCCACTGCACATGGACCCACGGGGATGCTTCATTCACGTGCCGAGGCTGGGATAGGCTTATGGCTAACCAGGAGGACACAATATACACCGAGCTTCTTTTGGAGTTCCTATCTACTGTTCGTTTTGCACCGGGGTCGACAGAGGCCCATTCCAGACGATTCCGATTAAGGGGAGTGCACAGGGAGTGCAACTTTCGGGAGTTTGGGAGGCGCACAGGCATCTATACAGAGGCGGACCTCCAGCACCGCCATTTCACGTAGTTTATCCAGCGTGTACTCAGGGGCAACTCGCCAGGGCTGCCAATGCAGAGGTTTAGGCACCATTGTCCAACGTGTTCTATGAGGCAGGGACATCCAGGGAAAGCCATCTCCGTGATCCGCTTCACCGGATCATGCACTGCATCGTCTCCACCTCCATCATGCACAGGTGGTAAGAAGACTTCTGAGAGAAAAAGGGTAAGAAGACTTCTGAGAGAAAAAGGGTCAGAAGTATAGAACATCGAAAGGAAAAACTTAGAATTTGTCGTATCTCAAATAGAGAAAGTAAGTAGGATAAGATTAGGCATGAATGTGTCAGTTCTAGAAGAATGGAAAATCTGCGTTGATTCAAGAGAGGTTATCAAGTACGCCGTCGGATGCGCAGAACCGTCTAATCAACTGCCTTGGGCACGATGTTGATGTGATGAGTGCATTAACTGCCCACTAGGGTCATTATGACCTCTAAGGCATTGATTTACGGAAGATCAACAGGCAGGCGGTTAGCTTATAAAAGGGAAGCTGGCTAAGGTTAAGAATTTGTACCAAGAACAAATTTACACACCATGGCTCGATACTTCTTTAACTGTCAAGATGAAGTCGAAGTCAAGCTTACAAAGGGAGATTTTGCAGGGGTTTTTTATGAAGGTGTGATAACCAAAACATGGAAACGGAGATGTGAGGTCAGGCTCCGTCGTCTTCCAGACAACACCACTGGAGAGATGATGGTGGTGACGATGAAGTATGGTGTCCTTCATCCTATTCCACCGACAGTGTTGGTTGAGTACAAGTTGGGTGACTATATGGATGTGTGGGATCGCCAAGGTTGGTGGAATGGGGTGGTTGAAGAGGTGATTGAGGATGATTTGTATAATGTATCGTTGTTGGGGGATGGCACACCATTCCGTGTGTGTGATTTGTCTCTGCGAATCACTCAAACCTTCTCCCATGGTGATCCACCAAAGTGGCAGTACCACAAGTGTTAGGAAGTTAGTATGATGTATTTTGTTTATTATTTTTTTTATGTTTTTAGAATATTAAGTCATAGTATTTTGAGTTTTCTTGGATGTAAGGTCTATGACTTAATGATTCGTAGTTATGTACTCACTTTTTGACTTAATGAAATGTGGTTGCAAGTTACGTTTATGAATGTTAAATTTTCGCTATAAGAGATGAAAAGAGAATGATAAGATAAAAATTGTTATGAAGGAGAAAAATACTAATGTAAATGGTTTTAGAGGAAGAGAGGACATTCAAAAGTTGTTCAGAAGTTATGCTGAAGATGTCGGAGTCAATTGTTGGATTAGCAGGATTCTAATCGGAGGAAAGGTCCTGAAGGAAAAATGAGGACGTTGTTCCGAGATAACAGAATTTTCAGAGTAGAAGGTATTCAGAAGCTAAGGGTCACTCTCTAAAGAAGTCTGAGTCAGGATTCAGCATCCCCAGTTTATCCAGAAAATTGTAAAATTTTGTAGAGTCGAATGCCTTAGTGAAGACATCAGCTACCTGTTCTTCAGTTGGAATAAGATAAAGTTCGATGTTACCTTGTAAGATTTGATCTTTGATGAAGTGATACCTAAGGTCGATATGTTTCGTCATGGAGTCGAATGCCTTAGTGAAGACATCAGCTACCTGTTCTTCATCACTTAGCTTTCTAGCAAGATTGATAGAATCCAGTTTTCCTTGAAATCTTTGATTCTCGGATTCAAGAAGTTTGATTTGTTTTGAAAAATCATCTAATTTCAGAATCAAACTAGAGTTTATGTCAGTTAAATCTTGAATTTTTAGTTTTAACTGAAGGACTTCTATTTCTAAGGCATCTTTTATTTTAGATGGAAAAACAGATTGATTTTTTATTTCCAAGTCCTTTTTTTGTTTTAGAGCTTCATTTAATTGATCTAAGACGTGATTATATTCTTCTGATTTTCGTTCGACTTCTCTTTCAAGTTTGTCTCTAGTCTTTGTTGATTCTCCAAATCTGAGTTGCAAGGTTTGTAATTCAGATTTGTAGATATCAGATTTGACTATTGTGTCATGATATAGTTTGAGATCAGCTTTCAAACTGTTCTCAATCTTAGTCATGTGGGACTCAAATGGTGTTCTTGAAAGACCGATTTCTGAGATCATAGACCATACCTGATCGATGACATATGGAGCTCTTGAGTAGGTTGTGGAAGACATTTTTGGGTTGTGTTTTTTTTTTGAAAATTTTAAGATTTAAAATTTTTTTTTTCGTTGAACAAGTGATATTAAGATGAAATTTTTAAAGAAAACTTATTGGTGGTTTATAAAAACGCTACACAAAAGTTCTCGATAAAAATTTCAAAGTAAATCACACAAGCTCTGATACCACTTGTTGAAAAATACTACGATAACCGATCACCACGAGTAAGGTTTTTAAGCCGATTACTGTGTGACAGATATGTATTTTAACTATAATATGCGGAATAAATATAAACTAAAACTAAATAACTGAAAGCTATAAATAAGTAAAATAAAGCTGTAAATCTAAACTAGACAGTATTTAAATAGACAGAAAGCGGTAAATAAAGTAAATGTTAGGAGTTAGAGGTTAGATGTAATAAACGCCATTATCAACGATAAAGTGTTTTTACAATAAATAAAAAGGTTAGAAGTTAGAAGTTAGAAGTTAGATGTCTCGGTTAAATACAGTCCACATATGTTTTCGTTGTCAAGGTTCAATTCGGATGTATTGGATATTTGGTACAGTAGATTTATAACAGTTTAAATAAATCAATAACGACACAAATAATTTCAAAAGAACTTATCGATAGCTGATGAAGATGGTGTTTTCTTTGAAGCGTCGATTCTTGTTCTTTACGGTAGGATGAGGTTTGGCAGTTTTTGGTGTTTGTTGAAATGGGTTTTTGGTGTCGGTTTAATTGAGATGCACGGGGTTTTTGTGGTTTAGTTTTCGTGGTGTATGTATTTGGTAGAGGGTGTGTAGGTTTTGTGGTTTGGTATTCGGGTTGAGGTTGTTTAGAGGTTTGAAGTTTGGTGTCGGGTAGAGGTTTTGTTTGGTGTCGGGTAGAGGTTTTGTATGGTGTTGGGTAGAGGTTTTGTTTGGTGTCGGGTAGAGTATGGGTGTAGCGGTTTTGTTTGGTGTTTGTTTGGACGTGGTTTTTCTTTGGTTCAAAAGAGTTTTCTTGAGAGTTTTGGCAGGTTTTTTGCTCTTTGGACGTAGGATAATATTGGTGCTTGAATAGGTATGTGTGGTGTAAGGTTATTTTCTGCACAAGAATGGCAAGAGGTTTGCATCTTATTTATAGTCACTGAACACAGCGTTCGCGTCGCGACCAGGAGGTCCGTCGCGTCGCGAAGGTGCCGGTGTCGGGGTGCTTTTGGTCGGCCACTGGTTAGTGCGTTGGGTTGGTAGTCTCGCGATTAGAAAGTTGGTGGTGTCGCGTTGGAGAGGCTTCGCGATGGAGGTCTTCGCGTCGCGACCACCATCTCCGTCGCGTCGCGATCGCTGTGGAGTTTTTGGTCTTCTGCTTTGCTTCTTCTTCACGTCGCGACCATGGCTTCTGTCGCGTCGTGATTGCTGTAGCTGGGTGACTTTTTTGCATTTTTAAGAATATTTTCTTTTTATCTTGTTCAATCTTGAATCCATGCAACCTGAAATACTGATAATATTTGTTAGAAAACATTTCGACTTATTTCAGTGATGGTCACATAAAAACATAAAAACATTATTCAACAAGAAGTATAGAACATCGAAAGGAAAAACTTAGAATTTGTCGTATCTCAAATAGAGAAAGTAAGTAGGATAAGATTAGGCATGAATGTGTCAGTTCTAGAAGAATGGAAAATCTGCGTTGATTCAAGAGAGGTTATCAAGTACGCCGTCGGATGCGCAGAACCGTCTAATCAACTGCCTTGGGCACGATGTTGATGTGATGAGTGCATTAACTGCCCACTAGGGTCATTATGACCTCTAAGGCATTGATTTACGGAAGATCAACAGGCAGGCGGTTAGCTTATAAAAGGGAAGCTGGCTAAGGTTAAGAATTTGTACCAAGAACAAATTTACACACCATGGCTCGATACTTCTTTAACTGTCAAGATGAAGTCGAAGTCAAGCTTACAAAGGGAGATTTTGCAAGGGGTTTTTATGAAGGTGTGATAACCAAAACATGGAAACGGAGATGTGAGGTCAGGCTCCGTCGTCTTCCAGACAACACCACTGGAGAGATGATGGTGGTGACGATGAAGTATGGTGTCCTTCATCCTATTCCACCGACAGTGTTGGTTGAGTACAAGTTGGGTGACTATGTGGATGTGTGGGATCGCCAAGGTTGGTGGAATGGGGTGGTTGAAGAGGTGATTGAGGATGATTTGTATAATGTATCGTTGTTGGGGGATGGCACACCATTCCGTGTGTGTGATTTGTCTCTGCGAATCACTCAAACCTTCTCCCATGGTGATCCACCAAAGTGGCAGTACCACAAGCGTTAGGAAGTTAGTATGATGTATTTTGTTTATTATTTTTTTATGTTTTTAGAATATTAAGTCATAGTATTTTGAGTTTTCTTGGATGTAAGGTCTATGACTTAATGATTCGTAGTTATGTACTCACTTTTTGACTTAATGAAATGTGGTTGCAAGTTACGTTTATGAATGTTAAATTTTCGCTATAAGAGATGAAAAGAGAATGATAAGATAAAAATTGTTATGAAGGAGAAAAATACTAATGTAAATGGTTTTAGAGGAAGAGAGGACATTCAAAAGTTGTTTAGAAGTTATGCTGAAGATGTCGGAGTCAATTGTTGGATTAGCAGGATTCTAATCGGAGGAGAGGTCCTGAAGGAAAAATAAGGACGTTGTTCCAAGATAACAGAATTTTCAGAGTAGAAGGTATTCAGAAGCTAAGGGTCACTCTCTAAAGAAGTCTGAGTCAGGATTCAGCATCCCCAGTTTATCCAGAAAATTGTAAAATTTTGTAGAGTCGAATGCCTTAGTGAAGACATCAGCTACCTGTTCTTCAGTTGGAATAAGATAAAGTTCGATGTTACCTTGTAAGATTTGATCTTTGATGAAGTGATACCTAAGGTCGATATGTTTCGTCATGGAGTGCTGTATGGGATTATGAGAGATGGCTATGGCACTCTTGGAGTCGCAGTAAATTGGGACTTGTAGGAATCGGTAACCATAATCCAGAATTTGAGACTTCATCCAAAGGACTTCTGATCAACATGTAGATGCAGCTACATATTCTGCTTCTGCTGAGAATAAAGCAACACAATTTTGCTTCTTTGAAGACCAGCTTACTAGCCTTCCACCCAGAAATTGACAGCCTCCTGATGTGCTTTTCCGATCCAATTTACATCCAGCATGGTCCGAATCGGTAAATGCTTGAAGTTTAAAATTGTCTCCGACTGGATACCACAGACCCATTGCCTTTGTGCCTTTAAGATATCGGAAAATTTGTTTTACATCAGTCAGATGTGACAATTTCGGAGCTGCTTGATATCTTGCACAGATACATGTTGAGAACATGATGTCAAGTCTGCTGGCAGTTAGATATAAGAGTGAACCAATCATCCCTCGATACATCTTGTGATCTACTGGTTCGCCTTTTGGGTCTGCGAATATTTTATAGTTTGTGGATATTGGAACTTTTGCAGTGGACCAATTTTCAAGAGAAAATTTCTTCAGTAGTTCATTTGTATATTTCTCTTGATGAATAAAAATTCCTCTGCTTGTTTTCTTGATCTAAAGACCTAAAAAGAAATTGATTTCCCAGTTCATACTCATGTGAAATTTGTCAGTCATAACTCTTGCAAAATCATCAACCATACTTTGACTGGTTGACCCAAAAATAATGTCATCTACGTAAACCTGTACAATCATTATATGTTTCTGATGTGCTCGTACAAAGAAGGTTGGATCAATAGTTCCTCTTCTATATCCTGAGGATACTAGAAATTTTGACAAAGTTTCATACCAGGCTCTCGGAGATTGTTTCAAGCCATACACAGCCTTATTTAGGCGATACACATGGTTAGGATGAGACAAGTCTTCAAAGCCTGGAGGTTGCTGAAGATAGACAACTTCCTGAAGATCGCCTTGCAAAAATGCACTCTTCAAGTCCATCTGATGGACAATGATATTTTTGTGAGCAGCATAGGCTAGAAAAATTCTGATTGCTTCTAATCTTGCAACAGGTGCGTACGTTTCGTCATAGTCGAGTCCTTCGATTTGACTGTATCCTTTCGCGACAAATCTGGCTTTATTTCGAATTATAGTGCCCATGTCGTCTAGCTTGTTTCTAAAGACCCATCTTGTGCCAATGATCTTGTGATTAGATGGTCGTGGTACAAGATCCCAAACTTTGTTTCTTTTGAATTCTTCTAATTCTTCTTGCATGGCTTTGATCCAATCGTCGTCGTCTAGAGCATCGAAGACTGTTTTTGGTTCAAATTTGCTGATATAGGAGGCAAATTGACATTCATCCTGGATTGATTTATTGGATCTTGTTTGAACTCTGCTCGAGGGGCTTCCGATAATTAGATTCGGAGGATGGTTCCGAGTCTATTTATGCAATCTAGGAAGCAGGGCTGGATCAGAAACAGGAGGAGGTATGTCTTGAATAACGTCGGGATTTTCAGGAGATATATCTTGAATATGTGATTCTTCAGCGGAAGTGTCTTCATCGGCTTCGAATGTGAATACTGGTGCATTATTAGATGCATCTTCCGAAGAGTTGATTAGAGCATCTCCTGACTGTTGATGGTCCCCCTCGGATTGAGGTACTCCATCAACGTGAGTAGGGAGCATGAGCTCCCCCTCGGCATGTGCTAGGAGCAAAGGCTCCCCCTTAACCTGTGGAATCTGAGGAAAGGACGAAGGCTCCCCCTCAACTGTAGGAATATTGATTGGAGGTCTAACCTGATTGTCTGGAGTTATGGGTTTCGAAGAGTTGGAAGGTCTTGAGGCTGAAATGATTTGCTGAATTGCTTCAGGAGAGTGAATGACCTCAGCATTTGTTGCAATTTCCGGAGGATCAAAGAGGAGATCATAATCTATTTCGACTGTATGAATGGGTCGATGTCCTAATTGAACGTCATTTTCCATTACGTATAGAGTGCCTTGATTTTTCTTTCTCCAGTGATATTGATCATCAAATTCTATGTCAAAGCTTTCTTCAATAACTCGAGTTCTCCTGTTTAGAACACGGTAAGCAATAGATTTAGGTGAATAACCCATGAAAATTGCTTCATCACTTTTGGGTACAAATTTGCCCAAGTGATCTTTGTTATTTTTTATGAAGCATCTACAACCAAAAATATGGAAAATTTTAACATTGGGTTTTCTCCCATTTAAGATTTCATAAGGAGTCATCTGAAGTCGTTTGTGGATAATGGATCGATTCTGAACAAAACATGTTGTTGCAATGGCTTCTGCCCAGAAGGTTAGAGGTAGATCTACAAAATTTAGCATTGATCGGGCAGCTTCCATTAAGGTTCCCGTTTCTTCTTTCTACTACGCCATTTTGTTGAGGAGTATAAGGTGCTGAGAAGTTGTGCTCTATTCCTTTTAAGGCTATGAATTCTTCGATTTGCCCATTATTGAATTCAGTTCCATTGTCACTTCGGATTCTTCTTACGGGTAGTTGTACCTTGAGCTCAACTGATGTAATGAAGTTTCGGAGCTCAAACAAAGTGTCTGATTTTAATCTTAAGAAGAATACCTAGGTAAAGCGGGAGTAATCGTCCACAATAACTAAGATATATTTCTTATGATTCAAACTTGCAACAGTTGATGGACCACAGAGATCAATATGGAGAAGTTCTAGTGGGTGAGTGATGCTTGAATCTGTGATCGTCTTGTGAGGTTTCTTCTTCTACTTGCCTAGTGCACATGCAGCACATAAGTTTTCATTGTCGAACTTCAGAAGTGGCATCCCTCTGACCATTTCTCCGGTTACTAGCTGATTCATGTATCGAAAGTTGAGGTGTGCTAGTTTCCGATGCCAGAGCCAGCTAACTTCGGAATGAGCTTTTGATAGCAGGCATAACCTAGGCTTTCTGACGAACATGGAGATATCTAAAGGGAACATGTTGAGTTGTCTTGGAGATTTTACTAGGCATCTGTCTCTGGTACCGGTCATAATATAACTGAATTCATTATCAAATTTCACTCGGAGACCGGTACTGACCAGTTGTCCTATGCTCACAAGATTGTGTTTGAGTCCGAGAACGTAGGCAACTTTCTGAATAGTGAAATTTCCATTTGTTAATACACCGTATCATTTGATAATGCCGTTCGCATCGTTTTCGAATGTAACGTATCCTCCAAAATTAACTTCCCGATAATCTCTTAGAAACTCCAATCTTCCGGTAATGTGCATTGAGCAGGCGCTGTCAATAAGCCATTCGTCATTCTGCTCTTCCGCACTAAATGCCTGAAAATCAGATAGTTAGTTTGGGCACCCAAGCTTGTTTAGACCCATTTGTTTTTCCAAACATGGAAGATTTGTTTTTGACTGTTTGTTTGGAAGAAGTTTTAGTTTTAGAGATTGATTTTGGTTCCGAAATAAATGATTTTACAACCTATTTTTGAACAAATCTTTTTTCTAAAATACATTTTTTGTTTGATGATTGAAAGTTTTTGTTTTGGTAGCAAAAGGTATTTTTGTAGTATGATTGCAACAATGACAACAAGTATTACTTTGTTGTCGTCTCAAGATTTTCGGAGTTATTTGAGAACGATCGGAGTTTTGATTTTTGGTTCCGATAGTGTTGTGATTTTGCTTGTTGCTTCTCATAGCTTCAGAAAATGAGATTTTTGGTTTCAAAAACTCAGTATCAGATTTCTTAGAGATTACTAGAACATTTCGTGCCGTTTTCGTATTTTTTGTCATTTTTGGAAATTCTGAGTCGTAATCTAGGTTGTTGATATTTTGACTATACTGAATAGGTTTGATATTTGGAGTTAGAAGTAATCCCTTGTGGATGTACTTTCGTGATTTCGAAGGAGCAGGTTTCCGAGTATGACTTGGATTGATGAAAGTTGAATTGGCTTTTGGTTTTCTCTGAGTGTAGAAGAAATTTCTTTGCTCAAATCTTGCATGAGATCGAGGCGATCAGAGATCTTTTCGGTTTAAGGTTGGTTTTACCCCATTTTTGGTTAGATTTTGTCCTTTTCCTTTTTTAAAAATCTCTCTTGGAGAAGAGTCAAATAAAGAATCATTTAAAGATTCTGACTCTTCACGATTAATTTTAAGTTTTTCAAGCGAAATTTTGTCCGGATTTGAGTCGTTTGAAAGATTAAGTTGTAATACATCTATATAAGACTTAGTGCTGGAACAGGATGGTTCAGAAGTCGTTTTAGATGTGTTAACAACATTGGGATTCTTGATTGTGATTTTGTTAAAATCGTTTTTGATGATGACATTCCTTGGACGTTTTTCCATTTCGATTTCTTCATCAACATTTTCTTCTTTTGATTTTTTCGAGTCATTATGACAAGGATTGAATTCTTCAGTAACACATATACTTTGTAATTTTTCGAAGAATGTGTGTTGTTGAGAGCTTGTCGATGGATTATTTGGGACCGGGGTCATATGTCTAGGCATGAACAGGACCGAAGTTATGGACAGTTTGCTGCTTTCTGCAGTGTTCGCTTCCGAGAAATATGAGAAAGGGATTCTAACTCCTTCCTTTGATTCAGAAATGGTATTTTCTGATTCATTGATAGGAGTTTTTGATAAATTCTTGGTTGTGTCCTCATCGTGTTAATCATCATATTCATTTGACGGATATTGAAAGAAAGGGTTTTGTTTGTTGTATATGGGGTAGTTGTTATTTTTCGTTTTTCTTGCCCAACCCCAATTAAATGTATTTTCAGAAGAGTTGGTATTGGCAGGTGATTTGAAATCTTCAGTTGCATGATACAACTGATCCACCAATTTGTTGAGCCTTACATTATCGCTTCGGGCTAAATCCCTTTGCGATGTCAAAAGCTGATTTGAATTTTCTAACAAAGTCCTAGAAGTCTGTTCGATTTTCAAATCAGCGGTAAGCTTATCACACAATAGTTTCCTATCTTCTAGCCTATTTTTCAACTTTAACACTTCGTGATATCCGTCATCCCTTTCCTCCAGAACCCGCTGATAAGCAGCTAAGGCATCTGCACATGTGTTAGATATTTTTTCTAGAGCAGGTTCTAGATCATTAGAGTAAATATGATGAGAGTGAAGCATGTTACGTACCTGTTCTATGATGCTTACTCCTTTGCCAGTTTTGTGGTTGACATTAAAAGCATAGTTCTTTGGCATGGAAGAGGATGTGGATTCAGCACTGTCTTTAACATGCTTGAAGCTTCCTAATCCTGGGATTGGAGTTTTTAGAGTTGCATGCACCATCATGCATTCGCCAAGGCCTTTTCCTCTTTTTCGCTTATTCTCAAAGTGTCCGTCTTCATCCCCAGAAGACCAGATTTCAACATTTCTGGATGCAACAAACGCCTTGACTTTCTCTTCTTCTTTTCCCTTCGAATAGTTTCTTAGAGCTCTGCAGTCTGCGGCATAGTGCCAAAGTCCTCAGCAATTGTGACACTTGATTACTTCAGATTCGTTCTTTTCAGGAGTGTAAACTTGGTTGGTGCTGACAGCTGGAACTACTTTTGGTTTCTCCTGACGCTGCTCTTCAGGTTTCGGATAATATCGATTTTGTCCTGACTGATGGTGTCCTTTCTGATAATTGTATTTTGATTGATGTCCTGCATTCTGGTTAGAAGGTCGGAAAATTTTCTTTGGACTGGAGTAAGATGGAATTATGTTAAATTTCTGACTAATCATGGCAATTTCGTGTTGGTAAGCAGCCTCTTCAGCTTCGTCATATTCGGAATAACATGATTCAGAGGTTTGAACTGGAGCAGGGAGAGCAAGAGTTGGAGTTTTAGATTGAATGGAGTGTTGAGAAGTTGGAGGTGGTTGGTATTGTACTGTCGGAGCTTGATAGTAGGAAGGGTAAGAAATTTGTGGTTGTGAAGGATGGTAAGAAGGGATTGGAGTTGGTTGTTGAGCTGGTTGGGAATTCTGACTTGGTGCAATCTGAGGTACCGAGTTATTCAGATTGTTTGCAGTTGTCATGTAGGTAGGTTGCTGAATTGCTTGTTGGTACTGTACGAGTTATTGAGGAGTGTTGCCCATCATCAGATGATTGTGTTCTGCAACTAACGCCAAGGGTCCTCTAAGTCGTAGTTGTTGTTGAGTTCCCTTTATATCATGTTCCTGTCCTACAAGATTATTATAAAGTCGGTACATGTTGTAGGTTTTAGTTTTCCTGAGTCTTGAAGAATCATTTTGACAAGCATCCAGTCTTTTTCGAGTCCTTCAAGAAATCGAAGATTGATCTCCTGATTGGACCTCTCTGCTCCTGAACTCAGGAGTCTCGTGACAATTATGGAGAAGCAAGTGAATGCCTGTCTCAGTGTTTCTCCGCCAAAAGTTGTAAAGTGGTTGTATTCAGAAAGGCTTGACACCAGTTTTTGATCTTTTGCTTCCTTCGTTCCTTGGAACATATTTTGCAGGAGAACCCAAATTTGTTGGGCTGTCGTGCAGTTTTGTATAAGATCAAATAGTTCCGGAGGAATGCTGCATTGAATTTCAGTAAATGCAATTTGGTCGTTGTCTAGTTTCTCAATGTCTATGGGAGTCAATCTTGGCTGAGGAACACCTCCTAGCGCTTCTTCAGTAGTGTCGGGTCTGGGAGTGTAATTTGGGACATGAGGTCCCTCTTCGACAGAACACCAGATATCCTTTCCCTTTGTTTTGAGATAGTTTCGCATTCTAGATGCCCAGCCATTATACTCAGTAGGAATGAGCATAGTAGCTCGGTTAGAACTTCCAACACTATTTGCAACATTTAGAGAATAATTCATCTGCATTTTTGGAAGAAGTTTTGAACTGTTTGACACACAAGAAAAGATTTTTTAAAGATTGTGAGTTATAATAGCATGCAAGGTCCACAGAGGATTCTAAGGTTGTTGCTGTTGCCAGGGCTTATAGCAAACTTGTCACTTAGAACCTTATAGACAGCTATTCAGGCTCTGATACCAATTGTTGTCGCCAAATATTCTAAGTAAGATGCGGAAATAGTAAGATTGCGGAAAGTAAAGTTCCGAAACTGGAAGGTTTCGGAAGTGGACAAGTCCGAAGACTTGAGTTGATTTGAAGAATATAGAGATTACTTAGAAAAGATCACTAGCTCAACAATAAATAAAGTGCATAAACAGTTGATAATAAGAAATATAAGGACGTGAAGGTTATGATGCTAGAAATGTAAAGACAAGAGAAAATGCAGATAAGAGTGAGGGAATTGATGGAATGAGAGAATATATTGATATTTGTTAAAGTGTTACAACTTGTCTCTCAAACTCATGAGGACTGAAGAAAGATAAGGTCTTCCTTTAATAGACTAAGGAACGACCCTCGGATAAAGACCTATGGACTGAAGAGCAGACAACACGTCTCTCTTTAGTCAGACAACATGGATAATTCCATTATAATAATACAATGTCAGACTAGGGTGGCTATAGCTATAATAAAATAATACATTGAGTACAACCGACTTGCTTCTAAAAGGCCACGCCTGATCTAGTCTAATCATATCCTATAAGTTGAATTGCTTATCCTTTGCCTTATCTCCAAGATAGTCTTTAGTTCTTCAGTCTTCTACGTTGAATGTATAAGGAAGTTCCTAGAATTTGTTTGTATTGTTTATTCGAAATCCTGAGTGGATTTCGGAGTCCTGGCATTTCTGAATCAGAGTAACTTAGGAACTTGGTCTTTTTGACTTTGAGTGATCTTTTGAGTTAGTTCAGAACATGGTCTTCCGAACTGGGTCTTCCGAGCATTGTATCTTCTGAACTTGGTTTGCTGGATTGGTGTTGACTTAGTCGGAGTTCCGAAATCCAAGACTGGATTTCGGACATATAAGAAATGATCATTTACGCAAGTCATCCAAAACCATGAGTATATTCATAAAATACATTTGGAACATACGATTAAGACATTCAAAACATAATAATTGTTTAACACTTAGAACATTCATAAGAAACACTTGTTCAAACATTCCATCAAGTGAAATAGATTAGAACTACTAGAAAACACAACAAACAACGAGTTGGTCAACGATCCTGTCTTAGCACTAACATATATGACTTAGATCGTAAAGAAGTTTTGGAAAGTAAATGTCATATTACATGACTTATTTTGAAAAGGATTTTGAAAAGAAATATGTCAAAAATATGATATTGATTATAAAACATTTTCAACGATGTTTTGAGTCTAAAACCCATGTGGCTCACGAGACGTTTTCGTCTTACGTATTTTATTGTATGCCATGTATCCCAGGTTCTAGACACGAGAGATAGAAGCAAGTAGATGACCCGAGGAGATTGAGATTTAGATAGAGCGTATTCTGGCTCATGTAATGGTTTGTAATCCTAACTTGCTTTCTATGGTCTTGTATGATATGAAGTAGTAACCCCCGAAGTGGTTTAAATACTCTTAAAACTTAAATGTTTTTGTTGGAACCGAAATTTTAAGACATGACTCGATGTCATGAGAAAAGTTTTTAAAAGTTGACATTTTGTCACATAACGTTTTTGTAAAGGATGGCTTTACGTCAAAACAAAACAAAATTTTTGAAATATGAGATTTTTCAACATTAAGTTTTATAAATACTACACCATTTATAGTGTATGAAAATCGGGGCGTTACACTAAGCCTAGCCAGGACTGAGTTGATGTGTTCAATTAGAAGTCCTATATCATCACAAATCATGGAACCGGGAAACATAGTATTGGACTGAGATTGATTCTAATCCATGTCTCAAGTCCGAATGATATCTAGTAGAATGGAGGAGAATATGATCACTTATCTTACGAAGGACATAGAACTGACTGGGTCCGAGTTCGGCAGCGGCTTTTGGAAGCTACAATTTGCTGGTAAATTTAGAAGCTATATTGAATTATAGTCGTAGACTTATCCAAGTGGGAGACTGTTGGATTAGGTGTCTAAGCCATAACTATAATTTAGGAATATACTTGAATTGATAGCAGCACAGTCCTTTTGGGTTGCCCTCAAAACCAGCAGAAGACAAGATAACTTAAAGAAATAGAGAAATTGATTTGTTAATATATTATGACAAATAATATATTAATTAGAAATCCTAATATTTAATTAATGATTAATTAAAAATTAATTTAGAATTAATTTTGGGATTAATTGGATTAATTAAAAGTGCAGGGGCTGAATTGTAATTGTTCAATAGTTGAGCAATGGACATTTAGGGTTTGCATATGGTGGACGAATTTAAGGCTTTCTTAAGCCTTAAGAATTTGAAAATCACCATATATGGTATAAGGGACTATTTATGGTATGATAAGTAGATTCAGTTATATAATAAAAGCCTTATCATATCAGGAATCCAAATAAGGCAGTTATATGCCTTATAACTTATCAGTTTTGGGCTATAAATAGAGGCCTCCATACCCCTCTAAATCTCACCATTCTCAAAGGGTTCTCTTTTTCTTCTCTCTTTTGTTTCTTGCTTGCTTGGTTCTGGGTGTGAGCCATTAGAGGCACGACACTTGTGGTGTTTGCTTCCAAAGCTTGAAGGTATGAAATTCTAAACTGTTTTAGAATATAATTTTAATTATATACCTTATGTTCTTAGTTATAGATTCAATATAGAAAACATAGATCCTTATTAGGGTGTATGTGAACTTAAGTTTTTAAGCTCATTGTTTGCATAAAACCCATCAGTAACGCCGTGTTCCTTTTTTGTAGGAGCCAATGTGTTAATATTTTGTACTTAAGATTAACTATGTTGTTATATATGTTAGTGTGGTTAGATACCCTTTTGGAAGAAGTTTTAGCTTGAAAAATGCCAAAAGGAGCTCACACGGGTTGTGTGGACGTTACATGGGTTGTGTAAGGGAAGCAGAAACACCTTACGGGCTCACACGGGTCATCTGGGGTCACATGGGTCGTATACGAGAAGTAGTGACAACCAGTGGAGATCACACGGGTCGTGTAAGGCCAAACGGGCCTTGTAGCACAGTTAGCGTCGCTAGCTAGTAGGTTAGCGTCGCTAAGTTCGCGCAGATCCAATTTTTATAAGTCGGTTTTTTTCATTTTGAGGGAAAGTTAACTCAAAGAAAATGCTCTCAAAACCCTACAAAACCCTAGGAACCCCCAGAGATCGAATCAGAAGCTTAGAACTTGAGGAAATGAAGTAAGAGTTGATATCTTGCATCCAAGAGGTATGATTTCATGTTCTAGATTCAAATTGAGAGTTTGTGTAGCTTGGAAAGGTTTGGTTACAGGTGGTGTTGGTAACCCACCTGCAACTAACAAGGTTGAAGCAAGTAGTGCTTGAATTGAGTATGCAAAAGGGTTCTAATTCCAAACCCTAAGCATGATGATCAAGTTGCAAGTAATAGTTGTGTGAATACAGGGTATTTACGTATATCTGGTATGTATGCGATAGTGTAGGTGTGTGAAGTGCTGAGGAAACACTTGTACAATCTAAAACAGTGTGAAGCTACTATATCCAAGTGAGTAACTCTACCTAGCATGTTAGTTGTAACATGTTGTGTGTGCTTGATTTTTGATGATATGTTGATAAGAGTTCACTGTGGGTTAGAGTGAGTGCAAATTGAGTAGTCACATAAAGGGTTTCTTGTGATTACTCATGTTAGGGGTTGGTGGTAATGATATGTAGTAAGTGGTATTGAGACGAGAACCTTGTGTCTACTTAAGGTAGGGCTTACATATCGCATAACGTGTCCCTTGCGAATATATGTAATTGAAAATATTAGTGGTTTGCTTGGTGAGTACTTAGCAAACATGTAATAGACGTGTACGAGGATCGATGGTGAAGTGCATACATATAGTCTAGGAATAGTGAATCCTAGATATGTGTGATAAATATAAGAGGTAGACGAGTACCTAGCAGTTACAACGTGAACGTAGTTGTAATCACGTAACGTGTACCATATGGTTTGGTGGTAACGAGTATTAGTAATGGCTATTGAGGTGACATGTTGCTACAAGTGAACTTCGTAGTTATATACGAGTTGATAGTTTAGAGTCAAGTGAATGGATAACGAGTACCTTGCATGTCATACAAAATGAGCTGAAAAGTCACATAATGAGCATGTTGTGATCATGTGTCAGGGTATATAGATGTGTGTGATTGTGAGTGTCGGGGATATTTTCCTGATTGCATAACGAGTACCTTGCAGTCATGACATTTAGCCTTTGTGGGTTGGAGCTGTCACATAACGAGATCCTTGTGATAGAGATGTCGGGGGATAATCTGTGTAACCACATAAGAGTACTTTGTAGTTGAGGTTGTGTAGGTCTTTATGGCCGAGAGTTTGGGTTTAATCGCCCGATATATATTGTAGGAACCTTTTTGGTTCATATTGGCCTTAGTGACTGAAGAAGAACTTGTATAACGAGTATTGTGTGGTTCATGCAAGCCTTAGTGGGTGAGGGAGAACTCACATAACAAGTATTGTGTGGTTCATGCAGGCCTTAGTGGCCGAGGGAGAACTTGTACGGTTCATGTAGGTCTTTGTGGCTGAGAGATTGGGTTTAATTACCCAATATATGTGTGACGACGACCTTCATGGTTCATATAAAAGTAGGGTTGACAGTGAGTCTATGTGGCTCGAGACCGTGTTCATACTACAGAGGGGGTGTGGTGAGTCTTAGTTACTCGAGACCGTTGGGGTTGAGGAGGAGACATATATGAAGCCTTTGTGGCTTATGATCGGAGAGGTCGTAGAGTGGAGGAATCTGTGTTGAAAGTGGGTATGACGGAGTACCGTGTAGTGGTACAGAGTTAAGATTTTGTGTATGCTTGTGTTTCTTGTGATACACCTTGCTTATTCATTGAGGTAGCCTAGGTGTCGGGGGACACCTATGTGACTACATAAAGAGTACTTGTAGTCATTTAAAGTGAGTATGGCTGGTCTTATATGCTTATATTAATATGTACTTATAAGCTAGGAGGAAGAGATTAAGGAGGAAGTAGAAGAAGAACATGTATCGAGTGAGGATTTTGGGGACCACAATACTACTCCCGAATACTTAAAGTGTTTTCGATGTGGTAAGCAAGGTCACCAGGACAAATATTGTAATGAAGCGGATTCGAAATGTTTTAAGTATGGAAAGAGTGGATACTTTCATCGAGATTGTCCAAAGAGAATACGGGAGAAAGACCCGATGTAGTGTTGCTAGTAGTTGTTAAAAGTTGTTAGTTAATGTGTACTAAACGTTGAATATGTTTTGTTGTACGTGATAGTTTATATTATTTACTTTTCGTTGTTAGTAACACATTTTTTATTGTTGTCATGTTATGTTGTAAGACCCTAATCCCGAGAAGTCAAGTTCCGAGTGTTAAGGAGTCAAAGTGTAAAGCCCAGAACCAGGTATGGAGAAGATAGAGTCTAATTAGAAAACAAAAAGGATAAAATGGGAAAAAAGGGATTAGCCCCGCTAATCCTATGATTAGCGACGCTAATCTGGTGAAAACGCGAATCAGTCGCGGACAGTCTGAAAAAGACATAGGGTTTTGGACATACTCGAAGTTAGCGACGCTAACATTCAGGTTAGCGCTGCTAATGTCGTCTGAGCGGGATAAATTCATATTTTCGTGGATCTGGGTCATTTTCAAGGCTATAACTCATTTGGGGTCCGTGTTTTGTTCAGTTCTAACCCTTGGGAACACCTTAGAACTCTCTCTTGCCTTCTTTTGTGTTCTTGGTTCATACTATGAAGTTTTGAAGAATGTTTGGGAGATAAGAAGGAACAAGGGTACTAGGAAGGTGGCTTGGTGAAGAAAATCAGATTTGCTCATTGATATGGGACTCTTGTAAGTGTTCTAACCTCCGTTTTCTTGAGTTTCTTGCTATAATGAAGTCATGAGGCTCTTTATGAGCTCTTTGAGACAATGATGGCTCCATTTCTTGGATTGAGGTGGGATTTAGGAACTAAGGGATGAGTTCTTCTTCCTTTAGCTTCTGAATCATTGAGAAAAACCTTAGCCTAGTCTTAATGTGGTGTTAGATGAAGCTTAAGTTTGTTAATATTCATTTTGGATCTAGATTTGTCACCATGAGCTTGTTTGGCTAGTATTGGTGGATAGAATCCATGTTTTTATAAGTTAATGGATTGTTTGTGAGAACCCCTGAAAGTTGTGGCTTCTGTATTAATGGATTAAGCACTTAATGGAGATGTGGGCTGAATAGAGTGATTAGCAGCGCTAATCCTAGAGGATTAGCGGCGCTAATCTGGCTGTTGACTTTGTTGACTTTGACGGTTGACCGTTGACTTTTTGACCAGTTTGACTTTTGGTCAAAGTTGAGGGTTTTGGATGCCGGTCTTATAGTTTTATCCTGTTCGGAATTTAGGAAGTTCTAAGTGGGGTTTATCCTTGTTAAGAACTGCGTATTTTCGGGATATGATTGAAACAAATAAAAGCATATGCATCAAAACCGAATAATAATAAATTATTTACTATCTCTTAGTCTGAATATATAACATTCAAATGCTTGAATATTTTAAACCTATAGACCATGACATCCGCTTTGACTTTTAGACTGAGATGTACACATTGTTAAATTATATTAATACTTTGAGTTTGGGGTCAAACAACATCTTAATATCAAAGGTCTACCATGTCTCTCGTGTATACTGGGCTCAAACTCAAGATCTCGTTCAGAAATCCGCTTTGACTTACTGACTGAGATCTCATTTTCTTGTATCCCTGTACAACGTTTGGTATCGACAATGTTAAGATACACAAACTGTATCCTGAACAATAATATTATGAATCAATGAAAGTTTTGCATCTAACCTAAAAATAAAGAAACCTCTTATTAGAGCTTATAAAAAAATCTGACATAAAACACGTGCTCAAAACTACACAAAGGAACAATGCACTTGACTATTAATACAAATTAAGAAAATATATCTTGTTATTTTGGCATATGCTTCATACGTACATAACTTAGGGTTCTCCAAATGATATATCATAATGAATAGCACCATTAAATGATATATTAGTGATCATAACATTTCACAATATATGATTCAATAATTATATGATACAAACATTTTATGATTGATGTGTAACAAATTAATCAATACGACGATCTGATTTGAATGGTTTATAATCCAAATATTTGATGATCCAAAGATGTTGTGATTCCAAACATGTTACCATACAATACTATAAATAAGATGATAAACAAATCAATGATATAGCCTTGGCCTAATCCTAACACATATAACAAATAATAATATGATATAAATTTTCACAGGTTTTATGATGCAACCATGTTATGATTCAAAACATAATACTCCAAATAAAAATTTTCATAAACATAACCTAAACAAATTTTCACAATATTACATGTATATAGTGTGTTGTTATAGATGATTAATACAACAATAACTAAGTCTTAACAAGTGAGAGTTTATTTTTTATTTAATAGACTTATGCAATTGCAAGAGGTTGGTCTTTATCTATTAAGGAAATTTTTTTTACCAATTTTATTTTCTTTTTCATGATCCTCTTTTTTCTACACATACCTACATGTACACAAAAATTTATCACCCATTCTCCTAAACATATGCATGTAAAATTTTTCCATAAAAACCAAAAAGCAATGTAAATACAGAGTATGAACCCACTTATTTACATATCACAAAGACATTCATACAAATAGTTTGTGTGCGTAAAGCACAAAAAAAATCTTATAAAAACATCTTAGACACCTTATGTCCAATGAGGTTCTCATAGACATTTTAACAAACACCTTATGTGCGTTGAAATTCTCAGATGCATTTTAACAAATACCTTATTGAACTTCTTAGAGGCATTTTAACAAACACCTTGAGTGCTTCATCAAAGTTGGACATTTAATTTCAAAATCCAATTTGAAGTCTAAAACTCTAAGAACACAGACTACATTAATTGAACTTTTCCAATCAATGTCTTTAACCAAGAAATTTATGAATGTAGATTCATTAACAACGATTTATCGATATATAAATACGATTCATATCAATTTTTAACAATTTATAATGAAAAACTTGTGATTGTTACCTAAAACTAAAAACATAGTTGATATGAACTTCATTATGTAAATGTTGTTTTCAATCATGAACCATTCATTCATATTGATTTTCAGTTTTAGTTAGTGTGATTACCTGAAAAGCAGAAGAAAGAATTGTTTTTTTTCTTGATTTGAACCTTTAGCTCAGAGAATCAATTATCCAAAATATCAGAGAATCTGTTATTGAAATGTTTTTTTACAACCGATCAAATAATCATAAATTCAATTAATTGATACTAACTGATTGAAGGAGAAACTATAAACCAAAGTAGCATTGAAGAAAGAAATTGGTTTTGTGAATGGTTTGATTTGGTTTGGATACAGAAGTCGTGATGATCGGAGAAGACGATGACGATCGGACAGAAGTACAGACCTCGCAGATGACGTCGGACTTTAGCCCAATTATTTTCAGCCTAATGTTTATTTTAGCTCAATTAATCCAATTTCTTTTAATCTAGCCCACCCGACAATGCAACCCATTTAATTATTTCTTTGACGAAATACTCATAATGAGCTTGATTGGTCACGATTAGTTCTTGCAGTCCTCACCGTTTTTTGAGACTTCACCATATCCAGGCCATATATATATATATATATATATATATATATATATATATATATATATATATATATATATATATATATATATATATATATATATATATATATATATATATATATATATATATATATATATATATATATATATATATATATATATAGAAGTAGGTTCTATTGAGAATGAAAATTATGTTGAGAATGCGACAATGAATATGGGCCACATATTTTTTCTTGCCGCTCTATTGCGTTGGCGCCGTCGGAGCGTTGACGCTCTAACAACGAGATATATATTATTACTCACATATGATTTTCACCACCACTTCCACCTGCACCACCTGCGTCACCACCACCACCGTCGTCGCTGGCACCACCACCGCTGCCGCCGCTACCTCCCCTGCCACCGCTGCTGCCGCCACCGCCACCAACCACCACCGCTATTGCCAACTCTACCACCTCTATCACCAACTCGACCACCACCGCCGCTACCACCTTTACCACCACCTTCACCACCACCGCTACGACCACCCACCGCCACCACCACCTCCATCACCACCACCACCACCACCACCTTCGTCACCACCCACCTCCACCAACACCACCACCCCACGAACACCGTCGCCACCATCACCACCATCATCGCCACCGTCTATCGCCATCACCATCATCATCGCTACTCTCTACCACAATTTCGACCACCACAACCATATATGTTTATTTATATATGTTTATTCATATATGATTATATGAATAATCATATATGAATATACCCATTCATATATGAATAAATCATATATGAAAAAAAACCCAGCTCGTCGTCGTGGAGCGGCGCGCGTCAGCGCTGGCGCATCTAGTGGCCTAGATTTATTCTCATGTTCTCAATATTATTTTCATTCTCAATGGAATCTTCCCCTATATATATATATATATATATATATATATATATATATATATATATATATATATATATATATATATATATATATATATATATATATATATATATATATATATATATATATATATATATATATATATATATATATATATATATATATATAGGGTTAGGTTCTTGTGAGAACCTAAAAAACCATGAGATCTTGAGAACTCACTCTGATTGGTTAGATTATAAAAGGGCACGATAGTCATTTAACACATCTCATTTAATTTTGATTTATTTCATTTTTGGCAACAATAATGTCATTTCCTAAAATTAAGCCTAATCAATTTCAAATTTCAAATTTTAAAAATAATAAGATTTCGTCTTATTAAAATCAAAATTTTCCAGATTTTCGTTTTTTTAAATATCAGAATTTTCGAGATTGTTTTAAATATATTTTTGGAATTTAAAAGGCACACATTTTTTCGTAATTACAGGTGCATATAAACATATTCGTAGGTGCATATATGCATATTTTCTAAATTCATATATACACATTATTATCTTTAATATATTAATACAAATAATAAAAAATCGATTAATTAAAAACAATAATATCCAACCGTTTTCAACGATATATACAAATTTATTAGAAACTATGAACGATACATACAAAAAAATATAAAAACAACAAAAATCCTACATATCTTAATTTTTGAGTTTGTCACTTTTCACTTCATCGATTTGTTGGATAAATTTCTTCAAAATCTGCAAGAACAATAATAAAAATTAATATAAATATATATATGAAAATATTAAAATAAATACATACATGCATATACACACCTTTATAAAAATGCATATGTATATGTGCACGTATGTACATGGGTATATGTACACATGTGCACCTATATATATACACAACACGTGCACATATACACCTACAAATACATGAAAAATACACACATATTTGCACATATGCACATATGCACCTACACACACATATACAAATACAGATATAAACAAAATGACATATACACACCTTTATAAAAATGCATATGTATATGTGCACGTATGTATATGGGTATATGCATATATGCATATATGCACATACGTACACATGTAGAAATACAGATATAAACAAAATGACATATACACACCTTTATAAAAATGCATATGTATATGTGCACGTATGTACATGGGTATATGTGCATATATGCACCTACATATATACACAATACGTGCACATATGCACCTACAAATACATGAAAAATACACACATATGTGTACATATACACATATATGTTGCAACTTTCATTCCAGAAAAATACATGTTCGAATAAAATGTCTTCATTAGTAAAATAAGATAGTAAAAAATTGTGATTTTTTAAGTAGGATGCTATTATAACCAAATAAATGGAAGTACAATGTTATTATAGCAATAACTATGACACATATAACACAAAGAAAAATACCACATAGATACCAGAAAGTTTATCAATATTCAGAACTGATAATAGCTCCAATCTGTTGCCTCATCGACTCCCTTTCTCATCTCTCGGTCTCTACATCTCTTTCCTGTTTCCTCTCTTTCATTTCCCAATTGTCTTTCATTTCCCAATTGTCTGATACGCACAACAGAAAACACGCACACGTAAAACCTAAGTAAAACCTAACCTGCATAGATTGGATAGAGGAAGTTTTTTGAATTGTGAATTTATATTACTAGGCAAAGTAAAAACTAACCTGAATCAAATTGGAAATTGTTTAAATAGTAACAGTTTTTCGATTCCAACTTCATAACGTTGAGGTTTCGATGGCGAGGATGACAAAGAAGCTGGACCGCACCTTAGGTCGATGAGCGGTGGCTGTGTCGGTGGCGATGGGAGGCGTGAGAGAGAATACCGGCTGCGAAGGGGTAGAAAAGCCATCGGATTCGAGAGCCGATTGAGAGCAGGGAAGCGGGTAAGCAGATTACAAACGGATGACATACCTTTTCTTTGATCGAGAAAAAGGGGAAGGCATTGTTTGCCTCAGATCGAACGATCGAGATCGGAAACAGACAGACACAGATGAAGAAAGGCGGCAGAGGCAATGCACACATGTGCTCAATCCAGTCTATCGACGGCGGCAGAGGCAGGGCACCAGGCTTCATCGTCGACGGTGATTCACCCTTGATCGGAAGGAAAGAGAAGCATGGGGTGTGGTCCGATAATGGAGTCGTTCACGAAGAAGAAAGAGGGAAAAGAAAAATCGGATGAGAGAGAGAGAGGGTTTCCTATAATTATCGTGTTTCCATTTAATATCAATTAATTTGTTTTTCTATACCCATATTATCCCTGGTTTGTTTTTTAAAATGTCAAATTTACCATTGAAAGTAATAGTAATTACAAAACTGTCACCTTTGCATTTTAGCCATTGATTTTTTTAATCTAACGGTTCCCAAAGAGTTCTCAAGATCTCAGGATTTTTTGAGTTCTCAAAAAAACCTTACTATACTCTATATATATATATATATATATATATATATATATATATATATATATATATATATATATATATATATATATATATATATATATATATATATATATATGAGGTGGAAGAAGGTTGAGGAAACTAGTAACAAAAATAAGTTATATAAAGACAAACCTTACTAAGCAAAGTTTTGTCGGATGTACCGACCATTAAAGTAATAACTAACAACTGTAGGGATAAGGGCACTTTGATGGTTAGTTGTTATCTTCACTTATTGATATATATATATATATATTTTTTTTTTGATAACCGAGGACCCCACCCGACCCATCATTTGGATGACCCGGATGAAGCAACCTCGGGGCCCACGCACACCTGGCAGCAGGGTGGTCCGGGTCAATCACCTACGGAGGTAGAGAGGTGGCCAGTGGTCATCCCCTGATTGAAACCTAACACTCCCTATAGGGAAAGGGAGGGAGTGAGATTAGAACTCAGAACCTCCTTATGGGGGAAGAGAATGAGTCCTAAGCCTTATCCACTAGGCCATCAGGGTGATGGTTACTTATTGATACTTTTGTTCTCAAACAAGTGGCGATCTATGAATAGATAATTCAACAATAAAATCCTAATAATAATAAATATGGTTTAATCATGATAAAGCTGAATTAATCGTGTAAAGTATGATTAGTATTTAGTGATGTTTAAAGATTATGATTTGACCCGTTTGTTGAACTCTTATATCACGAGAAAACCAAACTAGGTCGGTATTTGAAAGTTTTTGAAATTTGTAATCATGTGATTTGATCGTTCAACTTAATGACAACAAAACTACAAATTTTCGTTGTTTTTTCTTATTTAGGTCTTCCTATTGTGGCCTAATGAGTATTAATAAAACGCTATGATTAGATGGTGGTCATTACTCTAATAGTCTTTAACTTAAATTTGTATTATTCGATAAATTAAGTTTTAGTCATCACAATCAACCCGAGTTTAACACCTTTTATTATGAAAAAAAAACCAAGTTGAAAATCTTGGTAAATAAACAATAAATAATGTCATTATAGCTCTACGAACTTTTCAGTTTTGGTTTAAATAGTCTCTAATATTTTATTTTTGTTTTCTAGGGACTCAAACTGTATATTTACTTACTATTCAAGTCACTTTTACCGGTAATAGAAGGTAATAGAGACTTGAATAACAGGTGAATGTAAGTTTAAACTCTTAGAATACAAAAAAACGACAATGAATATTTAACCAAAAAAAATATCGATGACTATTTGTGGCAAATCGTAGAATAAAATTTTTGATTTTTTGTTTGTCAATATTGCAAAAATATTACATTTCATCGACTAGATTCCTAATTTTTTCGATGGTTGCCAACAACTTCTTCACAATTTTGTTATGATTTTCAACTTCCATAATAGTTGTTAATTGGATGTATTCTAGTTTCTGAGCCTCTATCTCTACAAAACACGTTGACTCTGTGGTGCCACTTTCAAGTCCCTCTGACCTTTTGTACCAGTAACAGAGACTTGAGGAACAGGTAAATATAAAGTTTAAGCATCTAGAAGATCAAATAAAAAAATTAGAGACCATTTAAACCAGAATCAAAAAGTCCGTAGGTTATAATAACATTATCCCAATACACAACTATCAGCATCCATAATTACAACCACACTACAACCACAAGTATTATAAAAGTCATTTTAACGTTTATTAGGAATGGAAGAGTTTAACAACCTACTCTAAAGTACACTAGTGCATCGATCTTGTTCATTCTAGGTGCAATACAATAAATATACCAACATTGTCGCTAGTGTAGAGTCATCGCTATAGCTTTACAACTACGACGATCATCGCTTTAATGCCGGTCGCTGCTATAGCTTTTGTCCGGTCAATATTAAACTTAAATAAATTAAAGATAAAAAATTAACTAATTTAAAGATTAAAAACAAAGATTTAACTACCTCTAGCGTCAACATTTCGTAGGTAGTTGTTGTGGCAATATATACTGTAAAAGTTTTGCAATTATATATTTTATGTTTTATAGAGTGATAGAAAGTAAATAAAATGATAAAGACGCTACAAAATCAAGAATAAAAACAATTTATAAAACTGTTAGAATCTAAGAATTTGTATAAAATAATATACTCATACAAAATGTGATGGTTTCACATTTGAATACAAACATTCAAAGTGTATAAACTAACTAATATACATTCAATTTTGCCACATCATAATAATACACATTTTTTTGTTGTTATTGTTGTTGCGGTGGTGAAGATGGTTGATTTACATTCAAAGTGTATATATATTTTTTTGTTTTTGCATACAATTGTACCATATTAATATAAACCTGCTTGGATGTGGTGTGGAAATGGTGAATAAGGATGGGAAATCTGGAAACAACCTTCTAACTTTTGTTCCCGCTTTGAATGGGATTTTGAGAAAAGTTATTGTTTTTAAAATCTAAACTCTTATATGTAGGTTGAGTTTATCTAATTAGATTTGGATTAATAATTTTTTTTTTTTTTTTGTATAAATAGGAGCAGCCGTATGATGTTTTTCAATTCAATTAAAAGTTCCGTTTTCTAAAGAATTCCTTGTTCAACAAGTAATCAAAGTTTTCCAGTTTTTATTTTATTCCTCTTTTCTTCCTTCTTCCCATGTTCTTGCTTTTTTCCCTGCACGATTACCAGTTGTCGGGTCTTTATTTGTTTACACTTTGTATCAGAGCTTAACCCAGGTGAAACTATCAAACCATGGATGCCCAGAAGAAAGACATCTCATCATCGATCTATTACCCGATGTTGTCACACAGCAACTATGCCGTGTGGGCCATAAAGATGAAAGTTTTTATGCAGGCACAAGAAAGTTTGGGAGGCAGTAGATTCCATGACCCCTCAAAACACCATACATGTTAAGAAGGACAGGATGACATTATTAGCCATCTACCAAGGGATCCCGAAAGAACTATTGTTGTCGATTGCGGAGAAGCAAACATCAAAAGAGGCTTGGGATACACTTTGGATTATGTATCTTGGAGCGGACAGGGTGAAGTTTGCGAAAGTACAAACCGTGAAGGCAGACATAGAGGACATGGATGACTTCACGCTCAAGATAAACAATGTTGTGAGCAACATCCAGACCTTGGGGGACATCGTAGAGGAACAATATGTGGTAAAAAAAATTCTTGAGGGCAACCCAACACGGTTCGTATAGATTGTTTCATCGATTGAACAGTTTGCGGACCTCGAAACCATGACGTTTGAAGAATTAATTAGTCGATTAAAGGCGTATGAAGAGAGAACTTGAGGGCATACCGAAGCAGATGATAAGAAACTCCTATTAACCCATCAAGAATGGGTAGAAAAAATGTGAAATGTGATAACTACAAAGGCTTGAACAAGTCCTATCATGGTAATAACAATAACTCACGAGGTCGCAGAAGAGGCCGAGGACGAGGAGGTAACAACGAAAGATGAGGATATCGTGGTGGTTGAAATCAGCCCCGTGATGGCAACTGGTGAAACTCCAACCAAGATAAAAGTAACATTCAATGTTACAACTGTCAAAAATACGAGCAGTATGCAGCGAAATGCAGTAAACCAAGAAAAGAAAGAAGCACTAATAATAATAACGAGGCACACCTGGTCCAAGAAAAGAGCGATAACGAACCTGCATGGCTACTAGCTACATGCAATCTAACAAAAGAAAAGGAAGAAGTATTTTTAAATGAGCACAAAGTAACAACTAAACTAAGAACAACCAGAGACGATTCAAGCAAGACCAATGTTTGGTATTTAGACAACTGAGCGAGCAATCATATGATAGGATAAAGGGAAAAATTTCGAACTCTTAATCATTCCATCCAAGGTGTTGTTCGGTTTGGTGATGGTTCGGAGGTTTGTATTGGGATCAATTCTCTCTCAGTGCAACAATGGTGAACAAATACTGTTAAAAGATGTTTATTATATTCCAAGCTTGTGTAGAAACATCATCGGCTTAGGCTAACTCGCTACAAAAGGTGACTTGATATTGATGTTGAGTTTGTTTCTTTGGGTACACGATACAAATGGAAAGCTCCTAATGAAGGTAAAACAATTGCCAAATCATCTTTATAAAATAAGTTTAACAACTTAAGTAGAAAAGTTTCGAGCTAGTGAAGCTCGTGAGCCATCTTGGCTTTGTCATGCTCGCCTCGGGCATGTCAATTTCCAAGCTCTTGAGATGACGTCGGATAAAGGAATCATGAATGGTTTACCTGAAATTAATAATCCTACCAAGGTATGCGAAGGATGCTTGGTTAGCAAGCAAACGCGTAACTCTTTCCCCACCTGATGCATGCACGGAGAATGAGGGCCCAAAAGGTGATGGGTTGGTGTTGTTTAATGGATTTGAAGGCTGTTTGGGCTCAATGGCTCGTGGAGTTTGCATGATCACGTGCATGGAGTAGGGCTGCACATTTGAAGACATTTGGGATGCATTTGGAGTTAATTTGAAGCTTGCAACGTTTTTCTTTCATTTAATAAGTCATTTAAACTTGTTTTGATGAGTAGTTAGTATTTCATTTAATAACATGGCTGTTGGGTTGTTTTGTAACTTCCATATTTTTGTTTAGGCTTTATAGCCATTTCTTTTTTACTTATAACAGAATACAACTTGAAATTTATCAAGAAAACAAGAACTTTGTTCATTGAGTTTGTAGCTTACACTCACAATTTTGTTTTTTGAGGGATGATTTCCTGATTTTGACATGAATTCAAGTTAATAGGTCTTAGCTTGTCTTCAAATGATAACCAATCTACAGGTCTAGGTTGTTTATCACTCTATCCTTAATTTTTATTGTTAATCCTGCTACAATTCACCAAACAAACACCCATACACATATCATTTGTGGTATCAGAGCCCATGGATTTTGTGTAACGATCGTTATTTCAAAAAAAAAAACGTTGTGAATAGTAGCTCCGGCGTGAATAGTACTCCGGCGTGAATAGTAACTTCGGCGTGAATAGTACCCGAGAAATGAAGTAAGCGCTTACCTCATGAATAGTGACGCTGATGTCGTGATAACGTCGTGAATAGTGACGATGATGTCGTGATGACGTCGTGAATAGTGTTTTCAAGCCCTATAAATAGAGGCCCAACTTCTTCATTTCAACCCACAACAAACACCAAACAACCTTACGATATCGAGAAGTGTTCTGGTGAGGAAAATAGGTCGGGAGGAGTTAGGAGCGAGCGGTAGCTGGTAACGAGGTGCTCGGGAAGTGTTGGAAGAGCGGAACGGGAAACGTGTTAAGGCTTTGCGAAAGCATCAATCTTAAGTGAGTAATCGTTATCGCATTTTCCTAATAGTTTATAAATGTTAAACTATAAAATGTGGAGGTTATACTATTCGTAATTCCAGAAATTATACCAAATGATTTACTTACGAGGGCGGTGCCTAGGCCGATTACATGGGATCTGGTTGTTGATTTTTCCGAAAGGCTAAAATGCTGAAAGGATCCTGCCATCCCATCTAATCTTCTACCTGGCCGTTCTTTACTTGATAAATCACGATGTATCATATTGGAATTATTGAAGAGAATACAAAACAGAGTAATGATGTGATCTGTAGTAGTAGTGTCGGTTGAAATAGTGGTTTACCTATAAATAAATATATAGGTACAAATCAAGCAGTTATAGCGAGTGCAAGGAAACAACGGGTAAATCAAGGTGAGTAATCGATACCTAAGTGTTACTTTTCCTGTGGGGCCACATTACCCGTTCATGTGATTGGGACCACCTTTCCGTGGGGTCACATACTCGGTACTTGTGGTTGAGACCACCTTTCCTGTGGGGCCACTGACTATTGTTGGTGGCTGGGACCACATATATACGTTGTGACGATCGTGTAAGCAGTAATTGTGGTGGGACCACATACAAGTGTTGTAATGGCTTAATCGGCTGGCAGTTCTATCACTCACTCAGGGGATGTACATTGAGTCCTTAGGACTCGATATTGCTGGGAGCCATGATATGATGCGAAAGCTGAAAATTTCATGTTGTGTATTTTTTTTTGTAACGCTTCTCGATTATTCATTGCGCTTGTATAGCTCACCCCTGTGGATACTAACTGTGCAGGTGCTATAGACCCTACTAAAGGGAAAGAGGTGCTTCGGGGTTAGAGCAGATAGTAGCAGCCCGGCTTTGAGGAGATTTTGTACTCCCAGATACTACTTATGTGCCTTTGGCTTGTAACATATACCCCTGTATAATATTTTGTTGAATAAAATATGTTTTAAAGCGTGTAAAATAATGGGGTGTATTTATATTAAAATCCGGGTGTTACAAGTTGGTATCAGAGACGATGTTTAAGTGAATTAGGTTTCTATAGAGTAGATACCTAGACTTGAACATTAGAATATAGTGGAATTTGGGATTTGAAAAGATAATTTATGTTATCTAATTAAATGATTCATCATTATGTTGAACTTTGAAGATGGCAAACTCCAAGAGTGGTCAGATCCAAAGGGGTGCTAGGCAGGGAGCCTCCAGAGGAGGTAGAACACGCAGTCAGATCCAAGGAGGTGCTAGAGGAGGTAGAACACGAACACAGGGTTCGGTACACCGGGAGGTAGGAGAGGCAGCAGGAAACCCGCAAGATTTACGAACTATGATTGCTAATGTGGTACGGGAGCTATTACCCACTATGGTAGAGAAACAGAAGGGGGATACTGCTAAGAAAGTGCATGATGAAGCTCCCGGAGACGAGGGACATGCTGAAAGTGGAGTACATGTGGCAGATAAAGGCAAAGGTGTCGAGGGAACGTCAGAAGGGAAACAAACTCATCCCTACCTTCTACCTATGTTGATTATGACCAAGAACAATCATCTCAACCAAGTCACCATGAATTTATTGATTTTTCATCCATCACATCGCAACCCATATATCCAGAAAACTCAAGCTCAACAACCTCCGGTGATGAAGCTCCATTGCGACCGAAGTCACTCGAAGAGATATATGTTGATTGTGAAGAAATCTTATTACTACATGACGGTGAACCTGAGTCATTGACCATAGCTCATGAAGATCAGAAGTGGATAATGGAAATGAAAAACGAACTTGAAGCAATCAAGAAAAACAAGACCTGGAAGCTTGTTACCTTCCTACCAAATAGGAAACCCATCAGTTAAAATTGGTTTATAAAGTAAAGAAATATCCCAATGGAAATATAGTGAAACATAAGGGGAGACTTGTGGCAAATGGTATCTACAATAACCTGGTATAGACTATGATGAAGTTTTTGCACCAGTTTCTCGAATTGAATCAATACAGATTTTACTTGCTCTTGCTAGTAAAAATACCTGGAAAATATACATCATTTGTAACTCAACCTGAAAGCTTTGTGGATAAGCAACAACCCCAAAAAGCTTACAAGCTATCAAAGGCTCTCTATGGCCTTCGAAAAGCACGAAGGGTATTTTGGGAAAAGTTGTTGTTTTTAAATTTAAACTCTTATCTGTAGGTTGAGTTTATCCATTTAGATTTGGATTATGATTCTTTTTTTATAAATAGGAGTAGCTGTATGATGTTTTTCAATTCAATTAAAAGTTCCATTTTGTAAGGAGTTCACTATTCAGCAAGCAATCAAAGCTTTTCCAGTTTTTCTTTTATTACTCTTTTCTTCCTTCTTCCCCTGTTCTTGTTTTTTTCTTGCACCAAAACCATATTTTTATTGCACCAAAACCAACTGGGCCTTTATTTGTTTACATGGGATACGATGTTCACCAAGTACCTTGAAGATATTTTCAACATTTCTAAGACAACAGTTACTATTGAAAATAGTTATTGCATTAGTTCATTAAAACTTAAAAACTACTTCCATATGTTGTATTGGGATTCAGGTATTCTAATACATATTTCTTCTAGTAACCATTAATAATGTCCATAATATAATGAAGTTCAAGTTTTTCACCATTTATTTTTTGAAGACTGGGATACCTTTCTTGGACTAGCTTTGCAACGTCTTTCTTGGACCGGGTTGTGCCAATTTGAATCCAAGAAAAGACCATCTTCAAAAATATTTCACAGTTGAGGCAACAACATTGTAGGAAAATTTGTTATTGCCTTATTGACATCATCGTATCTGACATTTTAGTCGACATTTTCTTCTATCGTCCTTTTTATCTTTGTATTTGTTAGATCACTGTGCATTTTGATACGTCCCAAGCAGCCCACACATAAGACTTCACCCATGAAATACCAAAATGTAAACATCAGAGGCCGACCCGTTATCGTGAGTAGTCGAGCTAGATCCAACCATGAATAAAGAAAGAGTCCAACCTCCAGTTAGTTAATTAAGTCTTCCTACACGTTTGAGTCGTTCGCATTGAGTCCATGCTTTTCATTACTTATTGTTTTGTTGCTTAAAAGTAGGACCAACTTCTTATTTAATTCGTGTAATTGCTTTTAGTGAAATTATGCAGAAAATTTCCGCAAAGTATCTATTTCTTTTTCTTAAACTCCCGGGAGACTCGCCATCTCAAATTGGCGCCTATCAATTGGTGCTTTCATTGTTACCTCACCATGCCTCCTCGCATAAAACCACCTACCATGAAAGAATCTATACAAGCTCTCGTTGAAAAACTTGAACAACTCATCACACTCAACACCTCGTCCGTCACCCAATCTATCGCTAACCACAACTCTCTTGCACCCAAAATCGATAAAAAATAGAAGTGAGCGCCAACCTCGTGAACACCATGGTCAAAACCGATAATCCAGACTAATCATCGAAAACCGAATCATCCAACAAAAACATGCCACCACCAAACACACCTCGACTACCTAAAATTCTTCTTCCTACTTTCTATGGTTCCAACCTGCTGGATTGGCTCTTCCAAGCCAACAACTACTTCACATACTACTCTATACCACCACCATGTACAATGCCTTTCGTTAGCCGTCTTCTACTTCACTGGGGATGCACTAAGTTGGTGCAAACAGCTGTCAAATAAAAACTTACTCGGGATATGGGCGGAATTCTCCAACGCACTAAAACAACGCTTCAGTCCATCGTCTTATGAAAACCACCAAGCGACACTTTTCAAGTTCGTGAAACAACCTCTGTCGCAGCCTACCAAACTGAGTTCGAGAAGATCACTAATTGCGTGAGTGGTCTTCGGACCGACATCCAAACTGAGCTGGCAATCCTCAACCCTCAATTACTACATCAAACTTATGGCTTAGAAAAAATGGTTGAAGGCAAACTCACCACCTCAAGAACTAGATACCTACCCACACCACGACCTTACGCTCCTTCCATCACCGCCACACCTACTCGACTCACCCCCACCACAACGACTCAAACCGCTATACCGATAGCCCCTCTCCTTACCGGACCACCGAAGGTCAACCCCAACCTTTCTTTTACTCGCTTATCTGCGAATGCCCTTCAGAAGCGACGAGCGGAAGGCCTTTGTTTCCGCTGCCCGGAAAAATACTCACCTGATCATAAATGCAATCCGCCACAATTCCTACTCATTATCGATAACGACGTGTAACGCCTCATTTTCAGTTTAACGTTAATTAATTATTAGTTTATTCAAAATTCTATTTTTTGGAAAAAAATTGAAGTAATTAAATATAAATTAGGAATAACAACAACAACAACAACAACAACAAATTATATGTTGAGGGTAGGTTATGACATATATGAAAACTTCAAATGAGGAATTATGTTGAAAAGGGTTAAAACTGTTGGGTGTTGAATTCAATCAAACGACAGTTTTGACTAAGTATCTATTGAATATGATAAGCAACAAACACAATTGAATATACGTATGAACAATAAGGAACACAACAGGAATTGGATAACATGTGCCGAATGCTTTGATTTCACGATTAGGGTTTTACAACGTTGAAGATGCAATATCGCCTTCGACAAGGTATGGTATCACTGATATTTATACGTGATCAGTGATACGCATAGTACAACTTTATTACAGAGAATCTCCTATCAGAGTACTATCCAATAGGAGTCTAGATTCATGCACCATGTAATGTACTATTATGCGTGCACACAAAAGGTGTTATAGCTAAGAAGTCTTCGGATCCTCTAGGATGTACCCTTCGGAGTCTTCAGACTTCGGGGTCTTCTATAAGTTGTTTTACACTTCGAAGTCTTGATTCAGGTCTTTGGATGGTTAAGCACTTCATCACAAATAGACTCAACAATCTCCCCCTTTATGTGAAGTGCATTCGAAGCCTACTTCTTGTAATGAGTCTTGTAGACTTGTTTCAAAGCATACCTCACTGTCAGCCACCAGTTAAGATAGTCTTTCACTTTCTTCTTCTCTTCCCAATTGTTCACAAAGCAGTGGTTTACTAGACCCAGCACTTGGGAAATGGATTCCGAAGGGTAAAGGCCTATGTAATCAATCTCGAAAAATTTTATGGCCATTGTTTCATTGTCACTAGATAATCCTTTGAAAACTACACCCCAGGGCTTGTCCACAATCTTCCCGGCCTTCAGATGATCAAAGTTTTCAATTGTTGTAGGTGGGGGTGCAAGAGCCTATCCGAAGAGTTTTGCCACAGTAATGTCAAACCTGGCAAATCTCAGAAGATAATTCTTGAAGATGGAGGAGATATGGTTCTTAGCAGCTGTGAAGACCGCCACTGACTCAACTTCGTTTCTAGCTAAAAACTTCAGGATGTCAAGAAGCACAATGAAATCAGTGGGATTCATTATTGGGAAGTCTGCTATTGTAAATCTTGAATCCTCTTCATTGATACCCGAAGTACAAAGAAATCAATGTTCTCAAATCCGAGGTACGTCTCTCCTTCTTTGATAGAGATTATTTTTACTATCTTCTTCTCACTCCATACATAGTTCGGAGCCTGAATGAACTTTGCATGGAATGCTACCTTCCTTTTCTTGAATTCGGTCAATTGATCTTTTGGCACTTGCCTTTCAAATTGTAAAAAGGCAAAGGTTTTGGGATTGAATGGGAGATCCAGTTGTGGTTAATCCCGGTTTTAGTTTCAAGGCTCCTGAGAGGAAGCCTATTAAAGACTCTGAAGTCATTGAAACCTATGGCTGTAATCAGTTCCGCAGTTCATGTTTGGTTTTCATGTGCAATATTGTTTATCATGAGCATCTTCTTGTAGTATTGCTCACGCTCTTTATGGACTTGCTCCATGTGGGGAGCAATCCTCAGCTCTTTGCCTTGTGGTTTTGAACTAGAACCACCTACTTCTGTTGTCGTGGTGGTTCCGAAGGCAGGACCAGCGGTGCCAAAATTTGACATCGCAGCGGTCGTCATGCGGTCAAAAATAAGAAAATACCTAACACACAGACTTAGCACAGTGGAAGTCAGGGTCGATCCATAGGAGTTATGTGGTCGAGACAGGTGACAGATTATCAACTGCAGTGTCACGCTACAGTCAGAGGACCTAGTTCCTAACTTTTTCCAAAACAATCCCAAAAGAACATAAACTAAAACAATTCCAAGCAAGAGTTAACTAAACTAAACTACTAACTAAACCTTGTTACCTACTGAAATCAGAAGTACATCTCCAATTCAGAAGCAATCAAAGGCAATCCAAACATCAAACACAATCCAATTACTCAAAAATCATTCACAAGCATAAATACCGAAAAACTAAGCAATTAACATAAACCAAATGATTCTCATTAACCAAATCAGATCCAACAGGTTCAAAACAGTAACCAAACTTATTAAAAACAGAAACAAAGACTCAATGTCAATGGTTGTCACTCCCAAAGACACTAGCCACTAACTAACTATTTAACTAATTGAAGATTAAAGATAAAAACATGAAAAATACCAAAAGATGGTTGCTGAAGCTAAATCTCGGAGTCAAAGAGCCTTAGGGGTTGATTTCACACCAGGTCTTCGCTGCTTTTTTCGACCTAAGAGCCTCTATTTGTAGTTGCAAAAAATCTCGAGACCGCGCCGCGCATAAGTGGATCCCGCGTCGCGCGCAGGGGTTTATCCCCGTTTTATCGACATTTAAATTCTTTCCACCGCTTCATACCCGCGTCGCGCCTTGATGATTTCCGCGGCGCGCGTACGTCTTTGCCTGATTTTTCCTTGATCTTCAAACTTCTTCCAAATTGCACGATTTTGGTCCCTGTTTTCATTATTTCATTCCAAACAAGTGCTGGCACGAAAAGTGAGAATACCACGATGTATATGATATAATTTCACTAAGAATAGGGCTCAACAACGACTAAAATATGTGATATTACTAGGCGTTGTCAAACACCCCACACTTGTGCCTTGCTTGTCCCCAAGCAAGAGAGTTATTAATAGATTTTAACTAAGACTCAAACAATTTTTGACTGTGTTCAGTTTCAAAGCTTATTACCTTATGAGTTAGAGTAAAATAGTTCATGAAAACATAATCGGAATGTTCTTTGGAATTCATGACTTTCTAGAGAACCCTTGATTACAAATTTTCTGTCCACAATGAAGTGTACGTACTCATTCAGATTCTAAAGGCCATAAAAGAACTATCCATGACTTTCGATATTCTCCGTGTAACGAGCTTTCAGAAATACCATCCCAGACCAGACGATCTTAGGTGGCAAGATGCATAAGCCCCACCCATTTTAGTCTTACCGGCTCGAACAACAAAGGTCACTGATTGACAGTCCCTTCCTAAATCCCAAACTTAAAACGGTCCAATCTTCTAGACTCATAAAACTCAACTTATTTGACTTAAACTAATAGCATGATTACAACTACATAGTATTTCTCGAAAAATACTAATGCTATAATCAATCACAAACTATTCAATTCAAAATTATAACCTATTAAAAATTTTGAATAAGTTGCTAAAATTTTGAAAATCGGTCATTTCCGCAAAAATTTCAAAAACACTATTCTTTCGACCGTCCACACCCCCCACTTAAAACCGTACAACGTCCCCGTTGTACAAAAATTATTCAAAACAGGGGAGAAAGAGTTACCCCTTTGGACGGTAGATTGCTTGGTTGGTGCTCGGTGTCACAGGTATAAATACAAACAAAAAGGTCCTCGATTTCGCATTCTGGAGTTGTAGCGCAACAGTGAACATACCGGTAGTCAAGACAAGTGGAGGGGGCACGGTGACCCCACACTTGCTTTAAACAACTCGTTCATTTTGGTATCACATGCATAACTCACAAAAAGATTAAACGCAAACAAACAATTAAAATATAAACAAACAAAAGATAGAAAGTGTCATAAGTATAGTACAGATACCCAAAAGAAGAAAAAATAAGAAAAATACATCAATCGCCACCTGGTGGCATGGAAGATCCTGCCTCATGATCGTGGGCTCGGGCTGGGAATGGTCGGGGGCGTCGTCCCTGCTGGGTAGCCATATCCAAAAGTATCTCTCCGATCTACTCCAACTGGTCCTCAATCCTGGCGACCCGATCCTGCAATCGCCTAAGCTCTGTCGCCTCCTCCTGCTGTGGCTCTGGCTCCACCGGTGCTGTCGGTCTCTGACGTCTCCTACCTAGCTGAGCGTAAGCTGGTCGGGGGTCCTGGGGTGCCTCAGTCGCCACTCTCACAAACTGGCCTGGGCGCTGCTACTCAATAAGCCCCATATTTTCCAGTGCTCGCACCGTAGTGCGAGCTGACGGTGCCCAAACCTCTGCATTGGCAGCCCTGGCGGGCTGCCCCTGAGTGCATGCCTGGAGAAACTGCGTGAAATGGCGGTGTTGGAGGTCCGCGTCTGTATAGATGCCAGTGCGCCTCCCAAACTCCCAGAGATTGCACTCCCTGTGCACTCCCCCAATCTAAATCGTATCAGTCTGGAACGGGCCTCTATCGACCCCACTGCAAAACGGACAGTAGATAAGAACTCCAAAAGAAGCTCGGTGTATACCGTGTCGTCCTGGTTGGCCATGAGCCTATCTCAGCCTCGGCACGTGAATGAAGCATCCCCGTGGGTCCATGTGCGGTGGAGGAATGGCTCGATCTCGCCCCAAAGCCCCGCGTCTCTGAGGATATCTCTATCAATGATCGTCGCCTCGAGAACCCGGCGACCTACGAGTGCATCCCTCCTGCTAGCAAACTCCACAGAGCTATCCAATCCCTTAGGGAACTGGAGAAACTGGTGGTCAAGTCTGAACGACATCTGCACAAAAGAAATTTTTTTGCAATTTAAGTCCTTTTCTTCCCCACCGCATCGCGGCACGGCCCAAGCACAATGGCGCGGAGCGGCGAGCGACTGTTTCCAATTCCAAACCCAAAATCACGATGTAACATGTTTGAACTCAATCCAACCACACTACAAGGTAGCCTAAATAACAACTAACTCGTCTAGGGTCATTATTTGGCAAAATAAACACCCTACGAGTCAGCTTTGGCGATTTCTAAGTTTTTGAGTTTTTGGAGAAATTAACCAAATCAACTGCCTAATCACTAGTTTTAGCAAGTAAAAGCTAGTTAGAATGACGTACCTTGGTGGCGAGAATGAAATGAGCAAGAAAAAACACGAGAAATTTTCGATGATCAGAGCTCTGCGGCGTTGTGTGTGTGAATAGTGTCGCGGCTTACCTTATTATCGACGGAAACCGACCAATCGATTCCCGCGGCGCGGATATGAGCGAACCGCGGCGTAAGTACCCCCAAATCAACCCCTGCGCATCGGGTTGGTTTACGATCCTGCGGTGTGCAATTTGCCTGAGCACGGCGCGGTCATCAAAAATCCAAATTCTTCAAAACAACCCCACACTTGCCTTGGACCAATCATACCTATAAATGACGATGATATAATCTTCCTAATTACTCCTAAGAATACAAATCCTAACTTATGAAAAGATGGATTGCCTCCCAACAAGCGTTAAGTTTAACGTCTTCAGCCAGACGTAATATTCCTACTCCTATTCTTCTTGAATTCCTGATGGCATCTTCTTATGATCTGGCGCGAAATTGTGAGCCATCATTGACATCAATGAAGTGAGTTGAGTCATCCTGTCACTAACCCCGCTAATCCATTGTTGCTGAGCTTCTAGAAGTTGAAAGACCTTTGCTTCTCTTTCCCTTGCATCTTTCTCATACTGCTGGTGCCTTGCCTCCAACATCTCCATCATGTCCAGCAGCTGCTCCTTGTCAATGGTGGACAATGGATGCTCCTTTGTTTCCATTCAAACTTCCTCTTTTCCTCCTTCTCCCATTCGCGTCCATATTTTTCTTTTGTCCCCAACCCTAGGCTCTATCAGCAAGTTGCTATCCAAATTCTTATCATCATAACCTTGAGGTAGAGATATGGGACTTTCGAACATATTTAACCTTCTTTTTCTCGACCCAAAGAAGATATCCAAATATCCTGTATTGCAATCAATAATAGCGCCGGCTGTAGCCAAGAACGGACGTCCTAATATTAATGCGGGCACATCCTCCTGACTCTCATATTCCACGACTAAAAAGTCCACTGGCTAAAAGAAATCCCCAACTTTCACTATGACATTGATCAGCTTACCTCGGGATACTTTGGTTGACTGGTCAGCCAACTGTAACACGGTCTTTGCCAGCTCTAATTCCCTATTCTTGTATTTATCATACAAGTATCCCGGTAGCACATTCACACCTGCTCCCAAATCTAGCAAGGTGTTCCTAATGACCACATCTCCTACAGTAGCAGTGATCAGTGGTGACCCATGATCCTTTTCTTTCTTGGGCAGTGTTCCCAACAGTGCCTCACTAGCTTTAATTTTCAACCTCACAGTGTCAGGTGTGGGAGTCTTGCTTTTTCCATTTTTCTCGCACATCTCCTAAAGAATTCTTGTATCCTCAGGAGCGTTCTTAAGTTCATCCCACAAGGGTTGGTTCATCGATGGCCCCGTCGATTTGGGCGCTTCTTGCTTTGTCTTTCCCTTCTTATCCTTCTTCCTTTGTTTAATTCCAGCTATTGTTGGCTGCTTTTCCTCTTGGCCATCCTTGTTCACCTTTGGTTGAGTTTCCTTCTCAACGGGAATTTCCTTTAATTCCGTGTCTTTCCTATTCTCCTTTTCAATTTCCACCTTTTCCCTAACTTCTTCTTCTTTTTTACTCGCAGCCTCATTTCCTGATTCTAGCAGATCTTCCAGGGTGACCATCCTCCATTCAGCCTCGACAGTGTTGACATGATCCTTTCCGGCCCGCTGACCATGGGTCGGATTGACTTCTGTGGTACTTGGCAGCTTCCCATTATCTCTTTTTCGTTGGTCTTCAGCCATTTGGGCGATTTGCCTCTCCATATTGACGATGGCTTTTTGTATTGGCCTGCGATTGCTACTGTGTTGTGTTGAACATCTCATACATTTTCGCGACCAGATCCTCCTGAGTCCCTGGGCATTGTTGATGGAGTTATTGGGCCCCCTATTGTTGCTGCTACCATTTCCATTGGCATTACCACTATTGTTTGCCGGTTGATATTGCCTAGGCGGGTTGGATGACTGCCCTTGGTAGTTGTTCTGCCTCTGGTTATTGAAATTCTGCTGACCTTGGTTATATGGTCTATAGGGTCGTCCATTGCCATATTGAACTTGACCATAACCATAGACTTGATTTGCTTCTTGAGTCTTTGGTCCTCCTTGACCTCCTTGTGGCTGACTCTGAGGTCCATTCTGCAGAGTAGACACAAGCCTATCGAATTTCTTATTGAGCTCACTTATCTTCTTCTTTACATCCTTTTTCCAGTCGGCATCGGCTCCTATTGCTGCAGCTGTGCCTACCGTCTTTCTTGTAGAGAAATTCGCCTTGGAGCCATTACTTAACTGTTCCAAAAACCGCCAAGCCTCCTCCGGGTCTTGTATCATAATAGTGCCACTAGATGATGCGTTAATCATAGGTTGGTTCGTCTCACTTGCTCCTTCAAAGAATACATTGACCAGTTGCCACTTTGGAATATTGTGATGAGGGCACGACCTCATCAACTCCTTTAGACGATCCCATGTTTCATGAAAAGCTTCTCCAGGCTTCTGCTGAAAATCCTGAATGGCCTTCCTGATTTCCGTCGTCTTGCTTGCCGGATAAAACTCTTGTAAGAACTTAGCTTTGAGTTGGTCCCATGTAGTGATGCTATTCGATGGCAAAGACGTAAACCAATATTTGGCTTTGTCTTTAAGAGTGAATAGGAACAATCTTAATCTAAAAATGTTCTTATTGGTGTTCCTAGGGGTGTTAGCGTTGGCTATTACTATAAACTCTTACAAGTGATTGTATGGGTCATCCTGTTTGTACCCCCTAAATTCCGGTAATATCCCTAACAACTGAGGACTAATTTCTACTTGAGATTCTATATCATCAGGAATGTAAATGGGCGACAAGTCATCGTACTCCCGTGGCTGGAAGTGCGATGCAACCGATTGTCCCCTCGGTTGTGCAAAATAGAAGGGTTGAGCAGGATTACCGTAAAAGTGATGATCATTATATCTCTGCTGACCTTGTAGTGGTTGATGCTGCCGTGCTCTTCTTGGAGGTCCCCGACCTCGGTTCCATGGTTGCTGTGGTGTTGGTGGAACCCATCCTTCGTCTTCTTCATCATACCTCTCCTCAGTCTCTTGATACTGGTACTGCTGCTGAGGTGGTTGCTGTTGATATTGTTGCTGCGGTGGTATAGGTTGGAATGTGGTTTGTGGTTTAAAAAGTACTGGTGCTGGTTGTGAAATGGGTTGAGAAATAGGTGTCTGCTGTCTAGATACTGGGGTGCCATCGCGGGTCAGCGCTCCCCAAGTCATGGCCGTTGTAAATGGGTTTGTGGATTGAGGTTGGGATAAAGGTTGAAATTATGGAATCGACGGCGGAGTGCATGAAGGTATAGGTGCAGGGGCTGAAGCTGCACCACCAGTAGCACTCGTGCTCCCAATGTGGAATTCTGAAACCGGGGGAATAAATGACATCCTTGTTGCCTCACCTGAGGGTTTCTGGGCAACACTCACTATACTACTATTGACATTACTAAAAGTCATTGTATTTAAACGCCTACGTGCACGGATCTTGCGCGCAGTTCGCTCAATCTCTGAGTCAAAATACAAATGGGATAATTATTCACCCCTACGGGTACGCATGGACTAATGCAACACGCCCGAGAAATCAAAAACCAAAATTACTAAGTAACTAAAATCAAAATCCAAAAAAATTCAAAAACTAAAAGTCCTACAAATCACCTATTCTCAAGATCACAACTCCCCGGCAACGACGCCAAAATTTGACATCGCAGCGGTCGTCATGCGGTCAAAAATAAGAAAATACCTAACACACACACTTAGCACAGTGGAAGTCAGGGTCGATCCACAGGAGTTACGTGGTCGAGACAGGTGACAGATTACCAACTACAGTGTCACGCTACAGTCAGAGGACCTAGTTCCTAACTTTTTCCAAAACAATCCCAAAAGAACATAAACTAAAACAATTCCAAGCAAACATTAACTAAACTAAACTACTAACTAAACCTTGTTACCTACTGAAATCAGAAGTACATCTCCAATTCAGAAGCTATCAAAGGCAATCCAAACATCAAACACAATCCAATTACTCAAAAATCATTCACAAGCATAAATACCGAAAAACTAAGCAATTAACATAAACCAAATGATTCTCATTAACTAAATCAGATCCAACAGGTTCAAAACAGTAACCAAACTTATTAAAAACATAAACAAAGACACAATGTCAATGGTTGTCACTCCCAAAGACACTAGCCACTATCACTAACTATTTAACTAATTGAAAATTAAAGATAAAAACATGAAAATACCAAAAGATGGTTGCTGAAGCTAAATCTCGGAGTCAAAGAGCCTTGGGGGTTGATTTCACACCAGGTCTTCGCTGCTTTTTTCAACCTAAGAGCCTCTATTTATAGTTGCAAAAATCTCGAGACTGCGCCGCGCATAAGTGGATCCCGCGTCGTGCATAGGGGTTTATCCCCGTTTTTTCGGCATTTGAATTCTTTCCACCGCTTCATACCCGCGTCGCGCCTTGATGAATTCCGCGGTGCGCGTACGTCTTTTCCTGATTTTGCCTTGATCTTCAAACTTCTTCCAAATTGCACGCTTTTGGTCCCTGTTTTCATTATTTCTTTCCAAACAAGTGTTGGTAGGAAAAGTGAGAATACCACGATGTATATGATATAACTTCACTAAGAATAGGGCTCAACAACGACTAAAATATGTGATATTACTAGGCGTTGTCAACCAGCGGTGGAGATGATTGGTGGAATAAAAGATGGTCATCCCAAAGTGATGGGCTGATAAGTGGTTTTTGGTTCGGAGGTTGTAGTGCCCGAAGCTTGAGATCCTAAGGCTGCGGTAACCAAGGCTTGAGATACTGAGGCTGCGGATTCTCCCCCTTGTGAAGGTTGACCCAGTGGTTCAGCCTGAGCAATTGCCTAAGGATTCGGCTTGCTAGCTTGAGTTCGTTCCATTTTTATTGACATATTGATCATGTGCTGAAGCATTCTCTTTATCTTTTCAACAATATCCGAAGTGATTGCAGCATTGGTTTTCTTTAGTTCGTTTGCAAAGACGGTGACTGCAGAACGTGACTGTTCCGTAGTCAGCTCTTCAATTCGTTTGTGAGCATCAGATAAGTGCTTTACAAAGCTCTTCTGGGACTGCGAATTGAAGGATTTGGTTTCGTCCCGAAGGTCATTCAGGGCCTTCATCACTTAGGAGTTCGATGACTCCATTTTCTCCACTAATTCGTTGATTTTCTTTTCTGTTTGCTCCTTAAGGAGCCGGTGTCTCTCTTCAACTTGGTCAACCGCAGTGTTGAATTTGCCTTCTAAAACTCTTTGAATTTGGATTTGATGATCCAGAATTCATTTTTCAGAGGCCTTGACCATTTCATCCATCTTTTTTGTCAAGGCCTTTTGGGTTTCAGCCATTTGTTCAGCAAAATTTCCTTCCGGCTTCTTCAAAGGATCAAACCCTATGTTTGACTGGAGAAGAGCATCCAGTTTTCGGTTCAAGGTTTTGTACTCTTTGACAAAGATAAAATCATTGTCATCCAGGTTATCATCATCATTGTCTTCTATCGTGAGTGGTGCCATGTGAAAGCCTGCCAGGGTCTCTTCTGTTGATGGAGGTTTTTAAAATATGGTGATTTGAAAAACAAGGTCATATTGGAATGGATAATCAGGAAGTGATATATCTACACCAGAGGATGGGATATTCAACAGTGGTTCTGAGGAGGTGATGATTGGTTGAGATGTTTGAGGGGTAGAAATTGGTGGTGTTTCGTTGGTGGTAGATGTGGGAGGTCCATCAGAAGATGATGTATGGATTGTGGTTGTTTGTTGGGCTGTGGTAGGTGGTGTTTCTGTTGAGGATGTAAGTATTGTTGAGGTTTGGGCAGTTGTAATTGTGGAGGTGAATGGAGAGGTAGATGGAGGTACATCCGAAGTGGTTATATGAATTGTTGAGGTTGGTTCGAATGTTGTTGGAGGTGCAGGAGGTGGAATAGTAGTATGTGGTGGAGTTGGTGGTCTTGTTTCATGAATTGGGGAGGATTAATGTTCTTCTTCTTCTTGAACGTTGGCAGATGGAGTCTTGTCTGACTCCGAAGACTCATCCACCACAAGCAACTTCCTTGTTCTTTTTCGTTGTTTCCTCTTCGGAGCTGTTTGCTCCGAAGCCTTTCTCTTCTTTTCCACCTTCTTTGGACCACTAGGTCCTCCAACAGCCTTTTTCTTGCCTTTGGCTTTTGTTGGGGCTTTGACTGGTACAGCTTGGATGACCTCACAAACAGGGTAAGGTATGACTAGTGTATTGCGATAGGTGTTGACCTCATTGCACTCCATTGACACCTTGGAGAGCATTACTTGAGGTATTTGTGCATAGAAATTAGTGGGTACTTTATCTAAGGCTGGAACCGTGATATGAGTGTATCGCATCTCAGGAAGATTGGGATTATAGACATACCCTGTTTGTGTGTAGTGGGCATCAACAACTATTGCCCAAAACCTAGAATTAGAGATCTCAGTTCCCTTCAAGGTATGGTTGATATATGAACAGATCTCAGCCCAAAGAATTGATGTAAAATCAACCTTGACGTCATAATAAATCTCATACAATAAGCTTTGAAAGGATTGACTCGTAGAGTACAGACCAGAGGTTTTTCCAGAATGGCATCTAAGGAAGATACTGAAGAAATACCTCCATAGATCTAGAAGCTGTCTCTTCCTGAAGGTGCTGATGCTTTCCAGCTGTGGTTCATATCCCATGGCATTGAACATGTCCACCAACTGTTCAGCCGTTGGAATAACCATTTCCTAGGAGTTGTATGTTGGAAGATGAAGGGCTTCAGCAATCTCCTTTGTCAGTTGAACCTTCTTGGTTTTGCCCTTCGAATCGATGGCTTCATAGAACACCGACTTGACATTGTTGTTGGTGTCGGACAGAGCATTGGAAGTGTAGTGGGCTTTGTGCACCAAAGTAGCAGGGATGTCAGGTGTGTTGGTCAGAGCATGACCAAGAACCGACTGTTTCAAGCATTCAACCAGAGGAATGATTGGTTGAGGATAGAGATTGAGATCAGTGCGAAGAAACAGATTTGCCGATTGATTCTTGAGCACTGGAATGCACGTTTGAATTGGTCCAGTGATATTATGACACCTCAGGTCCTGCACGTCCCACTAACCCTGCAAAAACGGAAATGTCTGTCAGTCAGTCATGATTATTTGAAATTGAAGCGCCATTTCCACAATATCTTTTTGTTAAGATTCTCCATTATCTTCTATATAACAGCTGTTAACTAACGTTCATTTATTTTAAACGAATGTTTGTCTTTGTCATTATCATAAATGCAAAAATCATTTAAACATTTAATTGACTTCGGATTAGCAAGGATAACTGATATGTGTATCATTCGGAGTAGAAAAATTGAGCAAGTGTAATGAATTACTCCGAAGGGTGTTGATAACACTTCGGATAAGAAATTTTGTTGAGAAGTGTTTATCAGTGATCTGAAGTCCATTGTTTTCCTTTGATAAAAAAATTTTGTTTTACTTTTAGAGATGTACTGTGACTCTTGACCTTAACTTTCCTGAGTATTGTGAAATGAAGATTTAACAGGTTAATGTTCAGAATCATTCGGATCATGTTGGAAGTCCATTTTTCATTCCGAAGTCTGTTTGATTCAACATCAGTCATGAATGCATAAGTCTAATCACCCCAATATGAACTTAATTTCACATTTAGATTTGAAGGTTTGATTATTCTTTTGTGTTTCAAAATTTTCATACCAAGTAATGGTGACATTCTTTGCATTGAAATTTAAAAAGTTTTCACTTTTGAATTGAGCATCAGAAGAGTTTGAGAATTTGGATTGACTTTGAAGAACCTGTTGAAAAATTTATTTCTTTTCATCAATTGAGGTGTTTGGATACTATTCTCTGATGACAAGTCTTTGAGCTTCGCACACCACCTCAACATTACCATTTAAGATAGATTACTTGAAATGTTCATATTCTCTACGTGGTACTCGACTATGTTATAGGAGTTCCTTGTATTGTTATTTAAAACAGAAAAATAAGCCTTTGAGTGCTGATTTATCTTTGTTTTCCACTACCTTGATTATATTTTTACTTGTTTGTTGTCTTTGAATTTTTTGACAATTTGATTTCTGTTTATCTTCTGATTTTTCAATTGTTCATATTTGAAACTTATATTTTCTTTTTGGAGTTTCATATCCGAAAACTCAAAATTTCACCACGTGATTTCTTTTCATGGTGATATTGTTTTGTTTGTTTAATCCTTTGTGTTTTCAAAGCTTCATTTAGTTCAATTTTGAAACAATAATGAAAATATTTTTAAATTTCCTCATCAGACAATATCGGTACTACTTTTGAAGAAAACTTCGGAACACTTGAATTATCCTGAGTAGTTTTTAGGCTACTTGATTAGTTTTGTATTGAAGTAAGTTAAGTTCAATAGGGAGGTTAGGAATAGACACTATGTTAAAGATATTAGAATCAGACAAGACTTCAATTTATTAAACAGCCTTAACCTCACTCCGAAGTCTGTTTACTTACCAATGTTTCAATTCGATTCCCAAATACCTTTTAGTGCAATAAGGTATGATTATCAGAATCTAAAATCAAAGTTTTGTCCTTTAATCAATTAATTCATGAAAGAAGGTCAAACTTGGTCATTTATGCATGAAAAATTGTAATTTTGAGCTTTGGAGGTTTTAGAAATGATTTTTGTTTTCGATTTTTCTGCGAAATAACCTTTTATTGTGAGAAAGTTTATTCTTGTGATGCAAAGGCAAAGGAAGTTTCAAGGAGTTTTGACATTTATGAATTTTTATTAAACCAAAAGGTTTTGTTTCGAGGTGATCCGAAGCGTCAAAGTGCTTCGGAGTACTGCGTAGCAGTATTGAGTTTATTTTGTTCCGATGGGCTCCGAAGCGTTGGAGGTCTTCGGAGTGCTGCGGAACGTCATGAACTTTTATTCTGTAATTGAAAAGACTAGGGAAAGAAAGAGCAAATCTGAGATTTATTGTAGAGTGGATCCATCAATCATTCCAAGTCCTCGAACGATTCGTATAAATGCCTCTTCATTCAAAGCCTTTGTGAAGATGTCTGCCTATTGTTCGGTTGAGTGAACAAAGTGCACTTCTATATTCCCCTCCTCAACATGACTTTTGATGAAGTGATAGCGAAGAGCTATATGCTTCGTCTTGGAATATTGAACAGGATTGTGACAGATGCGAATGGCACTTTGTGAATCACAGAACAAAGGTATCTTTCTCATATTGATGGCATAGTCTTTTAATTGGCTTTGAATCCAAATGATTTGTGAGGTACAAGCCGCAGCTGCCACATACTATGCTTTAGCTGGAGATAGAGACACAAGTTTGCTTCTTGGATTGCCAACTGATTAGCTTTCAATCAAGGAATTGACAAGCCCCCGAAGTGCTCTTGCAATCAATAGAGCATCCACCTAGATCTGAGTCTGAGTAAGCTTGTATGTAGAAGCCTGAGTTTGCTGGGTACCATAAGCCATAGAAGGCGTGTTGTGAAGATATCGAAAAATTGTTTTAAGCGCAGCCAGATGAGGTTCGCGAGGGTCAGCTTGGTATCTTGCACAATTACAAATTGCAAACTTGATATCTGGTCTACTGGCTGTGAGATAAAGCAATGATCCAATCATGCTTCGGTACGTCTGGATATCAGTCTTCGGTTTGTCCAATGAAGGATTTAACCTTGTACCTACACACAATGGAACTTTTGCTTTGGAGCAGTTAGTCATTCCGAAGCATTCTAGCAGACTCTTCGTGTACTTTTGTTGATTAATAAATATCCCCTCCTTTGTTTTATTTGTAATCCAAGAAAGAAGTTAATCTTTCCCATCATACTCATCTGAAATTTGCTTTTCATTAGTTTTTCAAAATCGTTTGTGAGATTGGGATCAGTGGATCCGATGATAATGTCATCCACATAAATTTGGACTAACATCAAATGAGATCCAACTTTCTTTCTAAAAAGTGTTGGATCTACTGAGCCCTGTTTGAAGTTTGATTCTTTCAAAAATTTTGTCAAGGTCTCATACCAAGCCCTAGGTGCTTGTTTTAAACCATAGACAGCTTTGTCTAACACATAGTAATGGTTTGGATGGTCTTTGTTTACGAAGCTAGGTTGTTGTTCAACAAAAACGGTTTCCTCGAGATCACTATTCAGAAACGCACATTTGACATCCATCTGATAGATATCAAAGTTTTTTTGTGCAGCATAAGCTAAAAATATCCGAACTGACTCGAGTTTGGCAACAGGAGCAAATGTCTCTTCGTAGTCAATCCCCTCCTGTTGACAATATCCTTTGACAACCAGCCTTGCTTTGTTCTGAACTACATTGCCTTCTGTGTCAAGTTTATTTCTATACACCCATTTGAGACCAACGATTGAAGCATTTGCAGGTTTTGGAATTAGCCTCCACACTTTGTTTCTTTCAAATTCTTCTAATTCCAATTGCATTGCTTCAATCCAATCTGGGTGATCAAATGCATCTTTAACGTTCTTTGGTTCAATCTTAGAGATGAAGACATTGAACATGCACAAATCCGATGTTTTGTTTAAATCAATTTGTTTTTGGTGAAGTTGTGCACGAGTCAATACTTTATCTTGAACATTACTGATGACAAGTGATGGAGGATGATTTTTCGTCCACTTTTCCAAAGGTGGAAAATTTGAATAAAATTCAGGTGGTCCATCAGAATCAATATCCTCTATGTCTGAAGGATACCCCGAAGTGGAAGGAAAATCATCCATTATTAAATGATTTGTTGAATTTGTGACATTTGTGAGTGGTGTGTTTAAGTTAGAAGAGTGAATAGAAGAGTTTAAAAATTGCTCCCCCTCGACACTAGCTGGTGGAGAGTCTGTTCTTCCTTGATCCGAAGGATTTGGAGTTGTGACTTCTGGCTCCCCCTCGACAGAAGGATAGAGGGACATGATGTGTGAAATTTCATGTGGAGGGTTGTTGAGACTTGTGTTGAGTTGCTCCGTCTCGAAACCAGAATTCCCTGTGGATACATTTGAACTCTCCCCCTCGACCGAAGAGGATCGTTGTAAGCTTGGAGAATTCGGATACTTGATTGTCTGGTGCTCTTGCTTCGGAGTCAGCAGCCTTTACAGGTGGATCAAAAAGAAGACTGAAGTCAATATCAAAGGTTGTGATTGGTAATGCATCAACAGCTGGCTTCGAAAAGATCGATGACATGGGGAATGGATGCTGGGATTTCTTGATATAGTAGTCATCAAACTAGAGGTTGAAAGTTTCTTCAATTTTGCGAGTCCTCTTGTTCATGACCCTATAAGCCTTTGAGTCTTGAGAATACCCCAGAAAAATTCCTTCTTCAGATTTGTCACTAAACTTTGTCAAATGATCTTTTAAGTTCAAAATGAAACACCTACAACCGAAGATGTGAAGAAACTTGACATTTGGTTTTCTTCGGTTGAGTACTTCATAGGGTTTAATATGAAACCTCTTGTGGATGTATGATCTGTTTTTAGTAAAGCAAGCAATAGAGATGGCTTCGGCCCAGAAGTACATGGGCAGATTTGCAAAATTGAGCATGGTTCTAGCTTCTTCGCACAAAGAGCGATTACGTCTTTCTACAACACCATTTTGTTGAGGTGTATATGGTGCTGAGAAGTTGTGACTAATACCCTTTGACTTCAGAAATCCATCAAGAGTTTGATTCCTGAACTCCGAACCATTGTCACTGTGTACAGTTCAGACTTTCTTGTTGAGCATTCCTTCTATTTTCTTGATGAAATTGATGATTTCTTCAGCTGCATCAGACTTGTTTCTTAAAAATAAGACCCAAGTGAACCTTGAATAGTCATCAACAATTACCAGAATATACTTTTTCTTCCGTATTGACTCCACTGCGGATGGTCCATAGAGATCCATGTAAAGAAGTGAAAGAGGTTCAGTGATCCTTGGATTGATCACAGTTGGATGCTTTTGTTTTTTTTGCTTGCCATGTTCACAAGCGGAACAAAGTGAGTCATTGTCAAATTTAAGGGCAGGCATTCCACGAACCAAATCCATAGCCACTAACTTGTTTAAGTCTTTGAAGTTTAAATGAGCAAGTCTTCGGTGCCATAGCCAGCTTACATCTGAATTGGCTTTGGATAGAAGGCACAATGATTGTCCACCACTCACAGGCTTAAGATTCAAGGGAAATATAGACCCCTTTCTTTCAGACTTCAACAACACTTCTTTTGTAGCTTCTTTTGCAATTATACTACCATGGTGATTGAAGGTAACCTCATTTCCCGTTCCAACAACTAACTGAGAAATACTCACAATATTATGCTTTAATCCTTCAACAAATGCCACCCTATTGATTGTGAAGTGACCGTTTGTAATTTTATCATAACCTCTAATTGGACAAGTTTTGTTGTTACCGAAGCGAACATTCCTTGCGTTATCCAGTGTTCTATAATCTCTAAGATACTCCATTTTTCCTGTCATATGTCTTGAGCAGCCACTATCCATGTACCATTTTGCATCGTACTGCTCATATGACATGACCTGCAATCAATTAAGAAGGAGTTGGTACCCAATCAATCTTGGGTCCTCAGGGTAAGCAAAGGATTCTTTAATCCACTTTTCAACGGCCTCTTCTGAAATTTCATTAGCGTTTAAATTTATCATATTTTCAGAAGGTTCACGTGATGAGACCGAAGAATGAGTAATTGATTCCGAAGTGTTGTTTGACAAAATTGATGAGTCCGAATAGATTGAAACATTTGTAGCCTTCGGAACCCACATTTGTCTAGATGAGTTGGATTTAGCAATTTTCGAAGTTTTCTTGGTTTCAACTGAATATGAATTTGAAGTATTTGATGACCTTGAAGTTTTTGACTTCGGAGTTAAATTTTCATTCAAGTCACCTCTTTTCCAATTTTGTTTTGTATTTTCAAATGTTGATTTCCTTGATATAGAGCTACACAACATAGAGGTACATAGGTACTCTTCGTATGCGAGTTTGAATTCATTTAAAGAAAGATTTTTATCTTTGAACAAATCCAAATTTTTGTCTAGCCATTGATGAAATGTGTCTATCAAACTAGTTCCTTTTGAGAATGATTTCTTGGAGGGTTTATGATATTTGGGAGTTGGGAATTTTGGTTTGGTTGGGACAAAGGATGGTTTTGAAATTTAATCGTTTGAATCCTTCATATCAACAGGTTTTGTCCCAGAGGTGGAAGGCTTCGTATCAACTGATTTTGTTGGTACGAGGGCAGCTTTTCGTTTTACAAGATTTGATGATGAGTTGGTTTTTCGGTTTTCCATTGTTGCTTTTGATAAAGGTTTTGAAATTACAACAACAGGTTTTGTTTTGGAAGTTGACACAAAGTTTTGAATTTGAGATCTTTTCAAAAGTTGAGGTTTTTGTACCGAAGGTTTGGAAATAGCAGTCGTAGATCTTGAAATAACATTTTCAAAAGATTTTGAAAGAGGCACACTCTCACAAGATTCCATCAACTGAAAATCATCCATCTTCGGAGCTATGGGTTTTTCCGTAACTTGAATTTGTTTGTTATTTCGGTTAGTGTAAACATGATTGTTGGTTTTAACATTCAAAAGATGATTTAAATTCTTTGGTATTTTTTCTTTTTCATAACACATACGATTGTAAATGTTATGGCATACAAGTCTTGTTTTCTTACATTAATTTTCACATGATTGTAAATGTCATAACACATGATTGTTATGGCATAAAACCCTTCCTCAGTAACAGTGGAATTATCCTCATCGAAAATCTTCTTCAAATCATTATCAATTAAAAGCACTCCACCGGGTTAACAAAAATGGAATTTTTGAAGTACGAAACCTTTAGATAAAAACAAGCAACATGGACTAGTCGTTTTGAAGTGTTTTTCAGATAATATTCATATGACTCACATTCATAAAAAAATTGAGTTTTGTTTTTAATAATTTCCTCATTTTCAGAAATCCCTTTTTCACAATCAACTCTGACTTTGCCTTTGTCAACTGAAGACTGTTGTGGAGTGTCTTCGGAGGGTGATGCGGATGTAGAGGATGATTTTAATGGAGATAACAAAGAACAATCAATATCCTCCATATCCGAATCACTTTCAGAATCCTTATCAGATTCAGTCTCCACAGTAACCTCTGATTTGTTTTCAATTTGAGGAACACTCTTTTTCAAGATTGGAATTTCTTGTGGCAATAATTTCAACAGATCATCAGCAGTTAGATGTTTTTCTATAGATATTAAACCATGCTTATACGAAGGGTTGGTGACTTCGGAGCCTGATACTCTGGATTCACATTCATATGATATGCTATCAACATTGTTAAGCTTAAACTCAATGATAAATACGAGTAATGTAAGCATACAGGCGTTTAGCAGTTTCACAAAATATGTTATGTTGTTTCAGAATTACATCGTTATTATTCAAATATTTCTCCCTATTCTCCTCTAGCTTCGAACTCTCTACTATCCCCCTCAATTTGAGAATCTCCTGCTCACTGATTTTCTCCCTATTTTTAGCATCAACAAGTAGTTTATGCATCACAGAACAATCACGGGTTTTTTCATCTATAACAAGAGAGGATTTAGATATAGGTATATTGAAAGATAAGAGAAGTTTGGATACCTGTTCTGGAATGGTTAGGCGTGTGACTTTTTCCATGAAGCATACTTCCTCTTCATCATCTGAAGAGTCCTCATACTAGATATTCGGTACATCAGTGCCCAAAGCTCTCTTCATCTCATCATTACCACGATCAAGATCTCCAAATCCTTCGTAACTACCTTCACCCAAATCTTCTTCAACCTCAATCTTCTCAAAAGTGTTTTCCAGAAAGCTCTTATCGACATCATAGGCCATGAAAGCACTATGAGTTGGCTTTCTCACTTCTTCATCTTCAGAGTCGGATGACCATACTTGATATGTTCCCATATAGTTCTCCGAAGCCATTAGTGCTAGATCTTTGGTTTTCTCTCTTGCTTCATCTAGTTTTCTTGCATAATAAGCTTCGTCCTTCAATTGAGGTTGTTTCTCATTCTTCTTTCTCAACATGCAGTCCTTAGCAAAATGGTTCTTTCCATGACAGTAGTCACAATCAAATCCTGAATCACCAACAGTTTTCTTCTCTTCAGGTTTTACTTTGGGAGCCTCCGAAGTCTTTGTCTCCAGTGGTTTTGGAGTTGGATTCTGAGTTGACAACTTTGAGTTTTCCTCCTTTGGAGTGTAAATTTCAGGTTTGGGTTTTGGATTGAAGTTCTTCAAAAAGGGTTTTCCAGAGTTGTTTTTGGTGAATGGTTTCTTGAACATTCGATTGTTTGTAGCGTAAAGTGCAACAGTTTCTCCGTTTTTGTCAACCATATACCCATCAGGATCATCATCACTTTCTTCATCTTCTGCTTTCGAAACAAGGGCTAGAGATCCACCAGTCTCACTCCTTCTTCCAACAATATCAGGTTTATGAGCTTTTATCAGGTTGTACAGAGTAGCTAGCTTGTACTTATCAATGTTTTCATACGATTTAACCATTAACATGATAGGTCTCCATTCCTTCCGAAGAGCATATAGAAACTTGATGTTGATTTCCTGTTGGCTTCTGGTTTCACCATATTTATCGAGAGTGTAAATCATAGAGCTAAGCCTTTCATAGGATTGTTTAAGAGTCTCATTCTCTTCTTGCTTGAAATTACAGAAGTCAGCCAAAATCTCTTGAACGTTACTTGACTGAAGAGTCTTGTCACTAGCAAACCGTATGGCTAGGTTATTCCACATCTCCTTGGCGGATTTAACATCAGCTATGTGATGACTCACATCAGGACCAAGTCCGCTTCTGAGTTCACGCATAGCTCTTTCATCATTTTCTAATTTCTTCAGATCTGCTGCTGTAAGAACTTCAGCATCTTCACCTTTAGCAACCACAAAGCAACCTTCAATATCAGTGTGAGGACCTTCAGTTATAGACCTCCATAGGTCTTTATCAAGCCCAATCAAGTAGTCCTTCATTCTTCCTGACCAATAGTCATAGTAAGCAGTTACAAGAACAGGAGCCTTGGTTGCAGAACCGATGAGATTCGCAAAGTTCAACATGTTAGCATAAGTTGCTGTAGAGTCAGCCATTTCAATTGATTTTTGTAAGACCCATTTTTATTGAGATGCTTTATAAGGTAAATAGAGTTATTACCTTTTTGTCGATGTGCTTTTATGTATGAGTTGTTTGATGGGTGAGAAGAGGTTAAAACCTTTATTATATACTAATCTTGTTGTGATTAAGATTAGTTAAGTTCTTGTATGAGTTCGAGTGATTAGAAACCCATCGGGAAGGGTTTGAACCTTTAAAAATGTCAAAAGAGGTTAAACGGGCTGTGTTAGAGTCACACGGGTCGTGTAGGTGACTTTTGTGATTGTTTTGGGTCTACAGTAACATACACGGGTCGTGCTTTATAAGCACGGATCGTGTTTGGATAGCGCATCATGGGTTTTAAGAGGCCGTGTCGCGGTGAGTGAATCGGTTTTTTATCACTGAAGCCATACTGTAACTTACACGGGTCGGGGTTTAGGAGCACGGGTCGTGTTTTAACAGCGCACGCCGCCGTTTTTAAGTGGCCGCGCCGCGGGTCGAGTCTGATGGGGTTAATATGCAGCAAACCCTTATTTCAGGAAAAATATACCCAAAATTCGTTCCAGAGCTTCCTAAAGAGATTTGCTGCCAAATTGAACCAGGAGATGCGTAAGGAACAGTGGGGAGACTTCAATATAACCCCATAAACGCGTTCTCGATTCCTAATTTGTCAAAGTGAGTGATTTCTTCGTTTTGGGGGTTTTGAAACCCTAGTTTTGATTTCATGATTTAGTTATATATTGTTATATATGTTTTTAGTAGATTGTTAGTGGATGCCTTTAGAATTATTGGTGATAGTATTGTCGAGTTTCAATGGTTGAATGAGTAGAACCACGGAATTGGGGGTTTCGGTAAATATAGAGTTGATATTTACCATTTATACTCCTTTTTCCTCTTTTGATTTATACATAATTAATATAGATGTTATTGAAATGATTGTGGATGTTGGAGAATTGATTTGGACTTTGGTGATATAACCAAGTCTAGGGAACAGGAGGCCGATACACGTAAATTGGGGGTTCCATATACTGAACTGATATCAGGTGAGTACTATCTAATACATGAGTGGAGTTACACTTGTTTTGTACAGAGTATATATATATATATATATATATATATATATATATATATATATATATATATATATATATATATATATATATATATATATATATATATATATGTGTATATATTTCTATGTGTTATGTTGATCTTATGAGACTAAGTGATAGAGTGATATTATTATCATGGATAATGATTGAGGAGTTGAATATAAACAATGATTAATAGAGAAGAGTAGATATTGGCATGACTGAGGTAACGTGTTCTTGTATTGATTATTATAGCAATGAGAAATATTGTAATTGAGTTCATATATGATTTTGCTATGATGATCTTAGTGGTTATTGTTGTAACCTTTGACTGAGTAAACTGTTATGAGTATGTAACAGTGGCCGAGTCAAAAATGCATATTGGTTGTATAATTAGAGTAAATGTTGATATGATCGTGTCATATAGTTTCGTATGGAATAGTATCGCCATGAGGCAATTGAGTTTAATAGATTGTTAAATATGAGTATATGTGATATTGCAATCGAGTTTATGAGTATTACTGCTTGTAGTACTATGATTGAGTTGATGTTGCTAACAATTAGCTAGTGTTTGTAAAGCTAATATGGTTGCAGATTTCGAGTTAATAGAGAAGAGATATCTTGCTAATGAGAATAACAAGAGAAGAATATGAGGATGTCTTTTGAGAAAGATCCGTAAAATATGATTGAGATTACTCACTAAGCTTTATAAGCTTACACTTGAGTTGTTTGTTGTTTTGCAGGTATCTGTAGCAGTGATAGGGGAAGGCATGTGATGAAGAGAGATGGACAAGTTTAGAGCCTGTCCTTTAGTTGAAGTAGATTTATTTGTAATGCCTAGTTAAAATTTGTAAGGACCTTTTATGTAATTATTGTGATGATAACATCTTGATCTGTGGTTTGATTACAAGTATACCCATTTAATGTATAAATGTTGGAAAAAAATTTGGGTGTACTTTGTATGATAAACCGGGTGTTACAAGTTGGTATCAAAGCGTGGTTTAAGTGAACTAGGTCTTTGAGTGTAGAGTCCTAGACTTGAACCGAGGTGAGAAAGAGCCCCTATCACATGCTTGGAAAAAGATACTGCTGCTGATTTTAGTTTATGAGTTAAGTATAACTTTTATCTCATATTTTTTATTGTTATATTCTGTGTGTGAATATAGATATGGAGACAGATGAGGACGAGTTGATGAATTGGTCATAGTCGGTTGGACCAGTATTGGATGATGAGATGAGATTTTGGCTGATAAGAGATATCAACCAACGAGGAGACGAGAAATTCAGCTAATTATGAGATGTTAGTTGAATATGAGATGAGATTTTTTTGATGGCGAATTTCCAGATGATGATGAGCTGATAAGATGAGATCCCGGTTGAGGCGAAATTCCAACTGATGATGAGAAAGAGTATGAACATAAGCTGAGTTTAAACTAAGAGTTGAGACATGTGAGTGTAGCCGAGTACACTCAAGAGTTGAAATCCGAAGTATGCAAGTTCAACTAATGAGGAGACAAGATTTCTTGCTACGAGGTATGTAAGTAATTTTACTTAAAATGTTAATTCTAACGAGTTACATGTGTTTAAGTTATTGAGTAACTACATAAAGAGTACATTGTGGTTATAATTGAGAGAAACTAGAGTGGTTTATATAGGTCTTATTGGCCTAGAGATTGAGTTAATTATCGAGTAAAGTGGTTGAGACCACATATTTTGTGGGACCACATATCACATATCAAGTAAAGTCGTTGAGACCACATATTTTGTGGGGCCACATATTAAGTAAATGTGATCGAGACCACATATTCAGTGGGGTCACATATTGAATAAGTGTGATTGAGACTGCATATTCGGTGGAGTCACATATTGAGTAAATGTGATCGAGACCACATATTCGGTGGGGTCACATATTGAATAAGTGTGATTAAGACCACATATTCGGTGGAGTCACATATTGAGTAAAGGTGGTTGAGACCACATATATTGTGGGACCACTTAGTAAATAAACATGGTGGATACCACATATTCTGTGGGGCCACATATTGAGTAGTTGAGGTTGAGATCACATATTTCTGTGAGACCACATGACGAATACCTTGTGGTTAGAGTAATGAAGATCTTTGTAACTTAAACAAAAGAAGGAGTGACGGTGAGTCTTTATGGCTCGAGACCGTAGGGGAGACTCGCTAGAGTTAAAGAGGAGATGGATTAAAATAAGAAAATGATATGAAGTACTATGATTTAATCAAAGGATGCTATGAGATACCGTGATACAGCATTGAGTGGTGAGAACAGAGAACGGTACGAGGTACCGTGAGAGAGTGTTGACCAATGAGGTCGACGAACGGTATGAGGTACCATGAGATCGTGTTGAGTAGTAAGTTTTGAGAATAGTACGGGGTACTATAAGATAGTGTGAGTAACGAGATAGGAGAATGGTACGGGGTACCATAAGTTGAGCTGGAGTGGTACTGCAGAGTTGTGCTTGTATGTAGACAGGCATGTACTTATGGTGATGCAAAGTAATGAGAAATATAATATCCTTGCGTGTGGATAGTTATGAACGTAGCAGTAATCTTGTGTGGCTTGAAACATTGTGGGTTGAGAAGGGAACAAATCAGAGGTTGAGTAACAGTACGGGAGTACTGTGAGATAATACAGTGAGTAATACTGTTGAATAGTGTTGCTATGAGTAAGTACGTTGTCATGTAGTCGTGTTGAGAATGTGTGAGATTTTCTTGCATGTTGAACGAGATAGAATTTTATATATACATTATGAAAAGATATGAGTTAAAAAGAGTAGAGAAGTAATTGTGGTTGTGATTGACAGGATTTATTCCTTACCAATCAGACAAATTACAGTCAATGAGATAAATGTGTGAATGTCGAGATGACAAAACTATTATTCGTATGAGACGACGAATAGTAGATTTTACCATAATAATGTTGAGTTATTTTTTCTATGAGTAAATTGGATAATGAGATATGATCCCATTGTAGAGATTGCGGTGTCAAATTTTATTATTTTGAGCCATATGTAGAGATTTCGGTGAGTTGTATATATCACCTATTCTATGTCATTCTGATGAACTGGGGATTGAGATGATAACGAGGGAGAAATGAAGAGAAGAAAATCGTTACTGATGGTGTGTCTGAAGGAATATATATGGTTGTGTTGAGAATTTGTTTGATAATAAATTATCGAGTTTAATAGAGTAAATGATTTATTGAGAATATGATGTGGATTTTCCACATAAGAAATGATATAATAAGTGAGTACATTAAGAGAAACAACATGAGGTATGTTGTTGGACTGGGATGAAGAGGAGCCATTCTTGGTTGAGGATTGTAATTTGTATATTGGGTGAAAAACCTAATATGTGTGTTGAAGTGGGAGTAAAGATAAACGAGCTTTCGGAGAAGTTGAAATCAGTTGTGGTGATGAGACAACTGAAACGGGTCTTGCGTGACCAAAGTGTCGAGAGTTAAATAACAAATTCAGAGAAGGCGTGAGTGAAACTCGAGATTTGTTTATAATATTTTGTTATTTCTTGATTTTTAATCTTAGTGTTGATGAATTGTGTGACATGAGTGAGACATCTTAATGTGTATGTCTTTATGCTGTATGAGTATTTCTCCTACCATGATCGCTGAGAATGTGTTAATAGGAGAGTGGATTTGGAAGAATAAATTGAGAGAGTATGAGTTGTAAACGGTGAGACCGTTTCTCTTATTGAGTTAGAGTAAATCATTTCAATGAGATTTGAAATGGAAGTTGAGTCCTAAATAGTTAATTGAGATTAATATTACAAATGGAATGGATGGTCTGCTGAGAATATGACTAGATGTGAGCCATAAATATGAGTGTATATAAATGAGGATAGTGATTGAAGTATCACTTGAGGAGTAAGGTGAGACACCTGATTGTCGACAAAGCTAAAACAAAAGGTATGTTCTAAAAAGAGTAAGGATTTGCCTACGTGACAATGATGATAGTCAATATGACTATAAAGATCATCTTATGAAGATGATAGTGGGCATTAGCTATATTATGAATAAATGACGTGTGACAGTGTGTATATGTCATGTAAGATGACGAGATGATAATGTCATTGTTGTATGTGGTGTGTCATTTCAGTGGTGAGGTGATTATATAGACCATTCCTATACTAAGAGATTCCGAGGACGGAATCTTTTGAAGGAGGAGAGAGCTTGTAATACCCATTTTTATTGAGATGCTTTATAAGGTAAATAGAGTTATTACCTTTTTGTCGATGTGGTTTTACGTATGAGTTGTTTGATGGGTGAGAAGAGGTTAAAACCTTTATTATATACTAATCTTGTTGTGATTAAGATTAGTTAGGTTATTGTATGAGTTCGAGTGATTAGAAACCCATCGGGAAGGGTTTGAACCTTTAAAAAAGTCAAAAGAGGTTACACGGGTCGTGTTAGAGTCACACGGGTCGTGTAGGGGACTTTTGTGATTGTTTTGGGTCTATAGTAACTTACACGGGTCGTGCTTTATAAGCATGGATCGTGTTTGGATAGCGCATCGCGGGTTTTAAGAGGCCGCATCGTGGTGAGTGAATCGGGTTTTTATCACTGAAGAAATACTGTAACTTACACGGGTCGAGGTTTAGGAGCACGGGTCGTGTTTTAACAGCGCGCGCCGCGGTTTTTAAGAGGCCGCGCCGCGGGTCGCGTCTGATGGGGTTAATATGCAGCAAACCCTTATTTCGGGAAAAATATACCCAAAATTCGTTCCAGAGCTTCCTAAGGTGATTTGCTGCCAAATTGAGCCAGGAGATGCGTAAGGAACAGTGATGAGACTTCTATCTAACCCCGTAAACACGTTCTCGATTCCTAATTTGTCAAAGTGAGTGATTTCTTCGTTTTGGGGGTTTTGAAACCCTAGTTTTGATTTCGTGATTTTGTTATATATTGTTATATATGTTGTTAGTAGATTGTTAGTGGATGCCTTTAGAGTTATTGGTGATAGTATTGTCGAGTTTCTATGGTTGAATGAGTAGAACCACGAAATTAGGGGTTTCGGTAAATATAGAGTTGATATTTACCATTTATACTCCTTTTTCATCTTTTGATTTATACATAATTAAGATAGATGTTATTGAAATGATTGTGGATGTTGGAGAATTGATTTGGACTTTGGTGATATAACCAAGTCTAGCGAACAGGAGCCAGATACACGTAAATTGGGGGTTCCATATACTGAACTGATATCAGGTGAGTACTATCTAATACATGAGTGGAGTTACACTTGTTTTGTGCAGAGTATATATGTATATATATATATATATATATATATATATATATATATATATATATATATATATATATATATATATATATATATATATATATATATATATATATATATATATATATATATATGTGTATATATTTCTATGTGTTATGTTGATCTAATGAGACTAAGTGATAGAGTGATATTATTATTATGGATAATGATTGAAGAGTTGAATATAAACAATGATTAATAGAGAATAGTAGATATTGGCGTGACTGAGGTAACGTGTTCTTGGATTGATTATTATAGCAATGAGAAATGTTGTAATTGAGTTCATATGTGATTTTGCTATGATGATCTCAGTGGTTATTGTTGTAACCTTTGACTGAGTAAATTGTTATGAGTATGTAACAGTGGCCGAGTCAAAAATGCATATTGGTTGTATAATTAGAGTAAATGTTGATATGATCGTGTCATATAGTTTCGTGTGGAATAGTATCGCCATGAGGCAATTGAGTTTAATAGATTGTTAAATATGAGTATATGTGAGATTGCAATCGAGTTTATGAGTATTACTGCTTGTAGTATTATGATTGTGTTGATGTTGCTAACAATTAGCTAGTGTTTGTAAAGCTAATATGGTTGCAGGTTTCGAGTTAATAGAGAAGAGATATCTTGCTAATGAGAATAACAAGAGAATAAGATGAGGATCTCTTTTGAGAAAGATCCGTAAAATGTGATAGAGATTACTCACTAAGCTTTATAAGCTTACACTTGAGTTGTTTGTTGTTTTGCAGGTATCTGTAGCAGTGATAGGGGAAGGCATGTGATGAAGAGAGATGGACAAGTTTAGAGCCTGTCCTTTAGTTGAAGTAGACTTATTTGTAATGCCTAGTTAAAATTTGTAAGGACCTTTTATGTAATTATTGTGATGATAACATCTTGATCCGTGGTTTGATTACAAGTATACACATTTAATGTATAAATGTTGGAAAAAAATTTGGGTGTACTTTGTATGAGAAACCGGGTGTTACAAATTTCAACTGGATCTTTTTAGAAAAACTTATCAAAGAAGGTTGATTACAGTTGCCGAAACCTAGATCTAGGAAACAAGCTAGATCTAGAACTGTAACAAGAAAAATGATCTTCTATAGAGTAAGTTTTCGAGCTATCCTGCTTTGATACCACTTGTTGGGTGTTGAATTCAATCAAATGACAGTTTTGACTAAGTGTCTATTCAATATGATAAGCAACACACACAATTGAATATACGTATGAACAATAAGGAACACAACAGGAATTGGATAACATGTGCCGAATGCTTTGATTTCACGATTAAGGTTTTACAACTTTGAAGATGCAATCTCGCCTTCGACACGGTATGGTATCACTGATATTTATACGTGATCAGTGATACGCATAGTACAACTTTATTACAGAGAATCTCCTATTAGAGTACTATCCAATAGGAGTCTAGATTCATGCACCATGTAATGTACTATTACGCGTGTACACAAAAGGTGTTACAGCTAAGAAGTCTTCGGATCCTCCAGGATGTACCCTTCGGAGTCTTCAGACTTCGGGGTCTTCTATCAGTTGTTTTACACTTCGAAGTCTTGATTCAGGTCTTCGGATGGTTAAGCACTTCATCACAAATAGACTCAAAAAAAAGAAAATAAAAGAAGAAAATAGAGGGACTGTTCTGGAACATGAAGAAAGATGCATGGTTCTACCCTTTTTTGATTTATAGCTTATGCTCATGGAGCAATCGGCCCTAGGGCCTCCAGTTTTAAGCTTAAGTTTTGCCATCCCTATAGCAGCCCTATATGATTAAATCACACATCTAGCCCTAGGAAATTCGATTCCCCTAATGTCATGTTCTATCTTTGAGCCATGTTCCAACCCTTTACCAAGAGCAAGGAGAGACCAAGAGAAAAGTGAAGGTTTTGGAATGGGCTGCTACAACAAGCCTTAGTGATTTGGTGTTGACTCGTAGTGCTAGGCCCAGCCAGGACTGAATTGATGTGTTCAATTAAAAGTCCTATATCATCACAAATCGGAAATCGGGAAACAAAGTGTTGGACATTGAGATTGATTATAATCCATGTCTCATGTCCGAATGATATCTTGTAGAACGGAGGATCATATGATCACTTATCTTAGGACACGCCACTAACTGGGTTGGAGTTCGGCAGCGGCTTTTGGAAGCTACAATTTGTTGATCAATTTAGAAGTTGCACTGAGTGTTATAGTTATAAACTTATCCAAGTGGGAGACTGTTGGATTAGGTGTATAAGCCATAACTATAATTGACCCATGTACTTGAATTGATAGCAGCACAGTCCTTTTGGGTTGTCCTCAAACCTAGCAATTGAACAGATAACTTATAGAGAGATTGATGTATTAATATATTATGAGGATAATATATTAATTAGAAATCATAATATTTAATTAGTGATTAACTAGAAATTAATTGGAATTAATTTTGGGATTAATTGGATTAATTAAAAGTGCAAGGGGCTGAATTGTAATTGTTCAAATAAGGCAGTTATAAGCCTTATCACTTATCATTTTGGGGCTATAAATATGGAGCCCCAGCACCCCATATTCTGCGCCATTATCAAGGGTTCTTCCCTCCTCTCTCTGGTTTTCTTGCTTGCTGGTATTTTGGGTGTGAGCCATTAGATGCACGACATTTGTGGTGCTTGCTTCCAAGAGATCAACAAAAGGTATGTGGTTCTAAATCTTCTTAGAATTTTCGATTATACCTTAAGGTTCTAAGTTATAGATTCAATTAGAGAAAACATAGATCCTTAGGTTGCATGTGAACTTAACAGTTTTAAGTTTATTTGTTTGCCTACTCTCCATCATTTATGCATGTTCTTCTTCTCCACGATTAATCGCCACCACAAACCACCATGAACCGCCACATTAGTGTTGCTTGATGGCGGACCATGCCGTGTACATGATTGGTCTCAGGATTGGTGTTCATTAGGTGCTAACTGAAGGGTTTTCTAGCAAACAATGAACAAATAATTCTTATGGTTCACATGCAACCCTAGAAAGATCTATGTTTTCTTCTATGAAGATATTAACTAAAACCCTAAGGCCAATAATAATTTCTAAAGATCAAATCAAGAATAACCAACCTTTTGATCTTGTTCTGGAGGCTAGCAAGCAAAATAATCCTGCCTCAAATGCAAGTCACACCCAAAGCAATGGAGAAGACAGTCCAGCATAGTAATCATAGTGAAAATGGCGCAGGTTTTAGGGTGCCCAGGTGCCTCCTTTTATAGCCTCCAAGGGTTACTGCTGAAACCCTAAGGAGCCTCCAAATGGGCAAGCCTGTTGACTAAATGGACCAAGCCTTTTCTAAACCCTAATAGGGTTTCGCCAACCATGGAGAATCCCTCCATGGTGGCGCCACTTTTGGCCCCTGTCCCTTGGCCAGTAATTTATTCAACTATTGAATAAATACAAACCAGTCCCTGCACTTTTAATTAATTAAATTAATCACTAAATTAATCCAATTAATTACAGATTAATTTCTAATTAATTATTATAGTTTCTAATTAATATATTAACACTTAAATATATTAATAAACCATTTAATTAATTCTATTGATTTATTAAACAATTAATAAATCAACCTTTTACTCTACTGAACTCTATCCTAACCTCCAGCTATGAGGGCAACCCAAATGGACTTTGCTTCAATTAACAAGATAAATACAATTATAAGTCATGGCTTAGACACCTAATCCAACAGTCTCCCACTTGGATAAGTCTATGACTTTAATTGTCTGTTTACCTTCTGATTAATATCAGTTTCCCGGAAACTGTCCTGAACTCTGACCTAGTCAGTTCTGTCCAAAGATAAGTGATCATATGATCCTTCGTCCAACAAGATATTTTCAGACACGAGACATGGATTGAGATCAATCTCTGTCCGATACTCTGTTTCTCGATTTCCGATTCTGCTTATGACTTTCGGACTTCTAATTGAACACATCAGTTTAGTCCAGGCTGGCCAGCACTTTAGACAACTTCAAAATCATCGAGGGGCCTACAGATATCTGTTTCCCATAAGGGTCAAGGAACGAATAAGCTTCGACTCATATGCTTGTGTCTTTTACTTATCAAATCGTACACAACAATGCGTTTTATAACATCGAGTTACCGATGTGTTTTCGCATTATCAATGCACAATCGACTCGCAAATTTCAAGTCATATGTCTCCGCTTTAAGATCATAGGATATTATCGTCTCAATCATTGCTCGTGATGTAATCCATGAAGCAATCTATTGAGCGCGGGTTTATCCAATACTCAAATCTCTATTTCTAAGTATTCGTGAACGTTGTAGCAGTCTTACCACAATGTCTAACTCCTTAGACAATCTACAAACCAATTCACGACAGTCTTCGTTCATACTTACTCCCGAAAAGTATGAGCGACTGTGGACTTTTGAATAATCAAATTATTCGGGAAGTGAAACATCCAAAAAACGAAACTTAGAATCTGACTGGTAGCTACTCTTGCTTATTACCAAGTCTCTACGAGGCAATCACCAAGTCGGATTCTTCATAAAACTATTATCAGTTTCTAGATTCTTTTTAAACTTTTAATTCGTGTTATGTATCTATGTCTACATGACCTTTCACTCTTTCTATGTATCCAAATGTCATATATTTATACACCTTATCCAATCGGACATCCTTCCGATGATATTTCAATTTTGGTCATACTGTCATTCTCATTAACAACTCCATTCTATGAACCGTGACTTTCCATGGTTCTCGGGATCTTTAGTCCACATGACTGCACCCTAAGACTATTTCGAGGTGTTACGATGTGCCAGTGACCCACACGTGCTCCATCGGAATACCAATGAAACTCTTTAACCATTAAGTCCTTTTACTTATTTGAAACTCTTTTCAAATTACTATTCACATTCACCTCAATCATTTTCCAATGATTTCTCACGTATGAATTGAATCCATTAAGTATTCCTAGCCAGGTTATATTCTGAAACTGACTCACTATGTTGTACGCATTAAGTCATCAGAACATGTTCATGACACTTCTGATCGATCCAGGAAACTCGTGGGATTCGATCAAGTCCTACTCCAAACTCTTTTGGAATCCTAGGATTATTTATAGTCCCTGTGTCACGACTTTCAGTAACTATTTCCTTTCAGAGACTTTTCTCATGCATCTTGATTCTTATCAAGATCATGCTTAATATGGCTAGGTCTATACTGACCGCTACATCTATCTGATAGATGTTTATGGATCATGTGAGTACGTTGCACCTTCTTTACATCTCTCATGCCAAATCATTACATTTTGCAATTATAGGAAACTCGTTTCCTGGTGCTATGAAGCTTGAATCTCATCAAGATCATATTGGCAGAGTTTCGATCTATCTTATAGACGTTTACAACCACCTGAGTATGCCGTATCTCTATTAAGTCTTTCATAGCGATCCGTCTCTTAACACCAAGTCATTACACTTTGTAATGAAAAGAGACGTTTCCTAGAAACAATATGTAACTCACATATGGAGATAGTAGATAACACCGATACTCCCACTGGCTTTGACACTGTTATGGACTATTCACAAAATCCAGAACTTTTGGCACATTTTGTGAATCCAAACCTTTCTGACATCTTAATGGAAATCTTTCAGCACATTCTCAAAATCCAATCCTTTGGCATATTTCGAGAATCTGAATATCCTTTCTTGCGAGATGCTCGTGGGGAAATCCCGGGCCCATGTACCTTTATACTGGTATAGTCTTTGTGAGTCCCCATTAGTGTGCCAGTGATCCACACGCACTCCACTAACGACTTACAATATGCAGTATCCTTTCAGATTTCATCTTCTATTGAGAGTGCTTCTCTCGGAGCCAATTACTTGACTCTGAGTATCGTCACACTCAACCAGATGTTCTGAAGGTACATTTCTGTCCATGTAGCTTTCTTTTGATGATTCAATTACTCCCACTGGTTTTTAGACCAGGTGTAAAATCAATCAAACTGTCACATGGATTGTATCTCGTTCTAAGGTTCTCTAAATTGGCAGCAACCGGGCTCACCAATGCTTCCAAGTAGTCGGATTGTCAATCTGTACCAACTATAGTGTTTTACCACCAATCGGTATGTCACCCCGATCATAACTACTTAGGATGGTGATCAGTACTACTGGTCAAGAGAAGATTATGTCAGTGTTGAAACAGAAATCTGATTTCTGCTCTAAGCCTAGTGATGACTAAAGGTTCTTTCACTTGGCTAATCCTGAACTCATTCAGGACTGTCCCAACTCCCACTGTTTCCTAAGAACATGAGTTCTTTCTAAAAGAGCTCTTCTTTTCCAGGTACAGCGGGGTAGCCAGTGAAACGACAATGCTGATCGGGTTCAGGTTAGTCATGAGGTTCGGACGAACGCTACATGACCATGTACTTTCAATATACAAGTGGGACAATCCCAGCTTTACATTTCAGACAGTGTTTGCAAAACCTACTTAGTGTAAGATGCGGTTGGAATATGGTTTATATGGTATGACTGGTTTAATGTTTAATTTACCGAAAACTTATTGACAATGTATCTCATATATCGAGGATCGAACTGTTTCGACCAATGCTCCATCATCTTCTCTAAGACACATTATGAGTATTAATGTTCTCGGAAGAGAATGAACTGTGAAACATTTTCTCAGTTTATCTTGTTACTCAGGTTCTGTGGATCTTGTACTTCCTTTGAAGTCCCTGAACTGTTCAAGGTTTCAATCCAATCGCTTATTCTGATAAGCGAAGCCATATTCGTCATACCGATTGACAAATATCGCGAAGTTCAAATAATTGTGTTTTATTTCAAGATTTGAGCAATACACAGCAATTGATGTGTCCGTTGCTCCTAATCTCAATGTCTTTTACATTTCTATGTAAACTTATGACTTTGTTAATTCCGTTCAAGACTTGTAATCATCACTTGACTCTAAGTCAACTGATTCCAAAATCCTACCCTCTGGATCTTTGGGTGATTCATTTCTTGCCACTTGTGCTTTATACAGAACTTAATCATCGTCTAACTCTAAGTCAAATGATTCCAAAGTCCTGTCCAACTAGATCTTTGGTTGATTTATTTCTTTACACATTAAGAACTCAATTCATCATGAGACTCTAAGTCAAATGATTCCAAAGTTCTGTCCAACTGGACCTTTGGTTGAATTGATTCTTACAACATTTACCTTAACAATCATAAGGGACACAATTCCTAAATCCAAACACTTTGGATGTATCAATATTCAAATTGTTACTATTCATGCATTCAACACAATCATATAACATTTCAAGGATATTTCAAACAACATGTGTTAAAAGAAAATTGACAATTTTATTAAAACAAAATCCTTGAACAATGTATTATATGATAGACAATGTCATACGCATCTAATAAGCTAATAACATGATTTCAATATCTAACTAAACTCTAAAACTGAAGGGTTTTCTAGCAAACAATGAACACAAAATAATCTTATGGTTCACATGCACCCTATTAAAGATCTATGTTTTCTTCTATGAAGATAATAAACTAAAACCTAAAGGCCAACAATTATTTCTAAAGTTTAAATCAGAAGAACCAACCTTTGAATCTTGTTCTTGAAGCTAGCAGCAAAAGTATTCTGCCTCAGATGCAAGTCATACCCACAGCAATGGAGAAGACAGTCCAGCAGAGTAATCTTGGTTGAAGTTGGCGTGAATAATGGGGAGCCAGAGGGTTCCTTTTATAGCCTCCTAGGGTTACACCTGAAACCCTAAGGAGCCTCCAAGTGGGCAAGCCTGTTGACCACTTGGACCAGATCCCTAAACCCTAATTAGGGTTTTCGCCAACCCTAGAGAAGCCTCCAAGGGTGGCGCCACTTTTGGCCCCTAGACTTCTATTTACCAGTTATTCAACTATTGAATAAATACAAACTGGTCCTCACACTTTTAATTAATTAATTTAATCACTAAATTAAATCCAATTAATTCTAGATTAAATCTCAATTAATTATTATAGTTTCTAATTAATATATTAACACTTAAATATATTAATAAACCATTTAATTAATTCTATTGATTTATTACACAATTAATAAATCAACCTTTTACTCTACTGAACTCTATCCTGACCTCCAGCTATGAGGGCAACCCAAATGGACTTTGCTTCAATTAACAAGATAAATATAGTTGTAAAGTCATGTCTTAGACACCTAATCCAACAGTCTCCCACTTGGATAAGTCTATGACTTTAATTTATCTTCTGATTAATAAACAACATGCAGCTTCCTAGAAACTGCTGCCGAACTCTGACCTAGTCAGTTCCGTCCAAAGATAAGTGATCATATGATCCTTCGTCCAACAAGATATTTTCAGACACGAGACATGGATTGAGATCAATCTCTGTCCGATACTCTGTTTCCCGATTTCCGATTCTGCTTATGACTTTCAGACTTCTAATTGAACACATCAATTTAGTCCAGGCTGGCCAGCACTTAAGTCAACTTCAAAATCATCGAGCGGCCTACAGATATCTGTTTCCCATCAGGGTCAAGGAACGAATAAGCTTTGACTCATATGGTTGTGTCTTTTACTTATCAAATCGTACACAACAATGCGTTTGTAACATCGAGTTACCGATGCGTTTTCGCATTATCAATGCACAACCGACTCGTAAATTTCAGCTCATATGTCTCCGCTTCAAGATCATACGATATTATCGTCTCAACATTGCTCGTGATGTAATCCATGAAGCAGTCTGTTGAGCCCGGGTTTATCCAATACTCAAATCTCTATTTCTAAGTACTCATGAACGTTGTAGCAGTCTTACTGCAATGTCTAACTCCTTAGACAATCTACAAACCAATTCACGACAGTCTTTGTTCATACTTACTCCCGAAAAGTATGAGCGACTGTGGACTTTTGAATAATCAAATTATTCGGGAAGTGAAACATGCAAAAATTGAAACTTAAAATCTGACTGGTGGCTACTATTGCCTAATTACCAAGTCTCCACGAGGTTATCACCAAGTCGGATTTTACATAAACTATTATCGGTTTCTAGATTCCTTTTAAACTATTTAATTCTTGTTATGTATCTATGTCTACATGACCCTTCACTCTTTCTATGTATTCAAATGTCATACACTTTATCCGATCGGATATCTTTCCGATGATATTTCAATTTTGGTCATACCGTCATTCTTACTAACAACTCCATTCTATGTATCTTGACTTTCCATGGTTCTCGGGATCTTTAGTCTACATGACTGCACCCTAAGACTATTTCGAGGTGTTACGATGTGCCAGTGAGCCACACGCGCTCCATCGGAATGCCAACGAAATTCTTTAACCATTAAGTACTTATTTGAAAAACTCTTTTCAAATTGTTATCAACATTCACCCCTAATCATTTTTCCAACGATTTCTCATGTATGCGCAAAATCCATTAAGTATTCCCAGCCAGGTCATATCCTGAATCTGACTCGGTATGCTCTAAGCATTAAGTCATCAAGACATGTTCATGACACTTCTGATCGATCCAAGAAACTTGTTGGATTCGATCTAGTCCTATTCCAAACCCTTTTGGAATCTTAGGATTACTTATAATCATTGTGTCATGATTTTCCATAACTATATCCTTTCGGATACTTTTTCTCATGCATTTTGAATCTTATCAAGATCATGCTTATTAAGGCCAGGTCTATACTGATGACAACATCTATCTGATAGATGTCTATGGATTATGTGAGTATGCTGCACCTTCTTTGTATTCCAAATCATTACAATTTGCAATGATAGGAAACTCTTTTCCTGAGTTATGCATCTTGAGTCTCATCAAGATCATCTTGGCAGAGTTTCGATCTATCTCATAGACGTTTATAACCACCCGAGCATGCCGTATCTTTATTAAGTCTTTCATAGCGATCCGTCTCTTAACACCAAGTCATTACACTTTGTAATGAAAAGAGACGTTTCCTAGAAACAGTATGTAACACATATATTGAGATAGATAACAGCAACACTCCCACTGGCTTTGACACGGTTGTGGACTGTTCACAAAATCCAGAGCTTTTGGTATATTTTGAGAATCCAAACCTTTCTGACATCTTAATGGATATCTTTCAGCCTATTCTCAAAATCCAATCCTTTGACATATTTCGAGAATCTGAATATCCTTTCTTACGAGATGCCCGCGGGGAAATCCCGGGCCCATGTACCTTTATACTGGCATATTCTTTGTGAGTCCCTATTAGTGTGCTGGTGATCCACACACGCTCCACTAACGACTTACAATATACAGTATCCTTTCGGATTTTATCTTCTATTGAGAGTGCTTCTCTCGGAGTCAATTATATGACTTTGAGTATCGTCTCACTCAACCAGATGTTATGAAGGTACGTTTCTGTCCATGTTGGTTTCTTTTGATGATTACTCCCACTGGTTTTAAGACCAGTTGTAAAATCAATCAAACTGTCACATAGACTGTATCTCGTCCTAAAGTTCTCTTAATTGGTAGCAACCGGGCTCACCAATGCTTCCAAGTAGTCGGATTGAAAATCCGTACCAACTATAGTGTTTTACCACTATTCGGTATGTCACCCCGATCATAACTACTTATGACGGTGATCAGTACTACTGGTCAAGAGAAGGTTATGTCAGTATTAAAACAAAAATCTGATTTCTGTTCTAAGCCTAGCGATGACTAAAGGTTATTTCACTTGGCTAATCCTGAACTGATTCAGGACTGTCCCAACTCCCACTGTCTCCTTAGAATATGAGTTCTTTCAAAAAGAGCTCTTTCTTTTCCAGGTACAGTGGGATGGCCAGTGAAATGGCATTTCTGATTAGGTTCAGGCCAGTCATGAGGTTCGGACGAACACTACAAGACCCTGGACCTTTAATGTACAAGTGGAACAATCCCAGCTTTACATTTCAGACAGTGTCTGCAAAACCTACTTAGTCGAAGATGTGGTTGGAATATGGTTTATATGGTCTGACTGGTTTAGTGTTTAATTTACGGGAAACTAATTGGCAATGTATCTCATACATCGAGGATCGAACTCTTTCGACCAACGCTCCATCATCTTCCCTAAGACACATTATAACTATTAATGTTCTTGGAAGAGAATAAACTGTGAAACATTTTCCCAGTTTATGCTGTTACTCAGGTTCTGTGGATCTCGTACTTCCTTTGAAGTCCTTGAACTGTTCAAGGATTCAATCCAATCACTTATTCTGATAAGCGAGGTCATATTCGTCATACCGACTGACAAATATTGTGAAGTACAAACAATTGTGTTCTATTCGGAGATTCGATCAATACACAGAAACTGATGTGTTCTTTGCTTCTCAATCTCTTTTACATCTCTATGTAAACTTATGACTTTGTTAATTCTGTTCAAGACTTGCAATCTTCAGTTGACTCTAAGTCAGCTGATTCCAAAATCCTATCCATTGGATATTTGGGTGATTCATTTCTTGTCACATGTGCTTTATAAAGAACTTAATCATCATTTGACTCTAAGCCAAATGATTCCAAAGTCCTGTCCAACTGGATCTTTGGTTGATTCATTTCTTAGCACATTAAGAACTCAACTCATCAAGTGACTCTAAGTCAAGTGATTCCAAGGGTCCTGTCCAACTGGACCTTTGGTTGAATTGATTCTTATGACATTTATCTTAACAATCATAAAAGGACACAATTCCTAAAATCCAAACACTTTGGATGCATTCAACATTCAAGTTATTACTAATTATGCATTCAACACAATCATACAACATTTCAAGGATATTTCAAACAACATGTGTTAAAAGAAAATTGACAATTTTATTAAAAACAAAATCCTTGAACACTGTATCATATGATAGACAATGTCATACGCATCTAATAAGCTAATAACATTATTTCAATATCTAACTAAACTTCAAAACCGCATGAGCCGGAAATCCAATCCAAATGCGCTCCTATGCGCCAGAGTCCCGTACCTTACTCATTCCCTGCATACAAACCAAAATGTGACTATCACATTATGCATCAAGGAATTATGGAACAGGAGTTTTGAGGTTTTTAGATATACCTGAGCTTTCAAAAGTTTTTGACTTTGGAGCGTCTTTCAATCTTTCCGCGACTGTATCCGATTCTGTGGATTCCCAGCTTAAGACATATCCAGACGATCTGGATCGTTTCTTGCTGCGTCTTTCCACTGGACTTAATCCAGAAGTAGCTGAACCAATGGAGCTATGCCTGTCCAAGAGTGACTCGTATAAAGTCAACAGTGGACGCATTTCCATTAAGGTCTTTTTCTGGTCTTCCTTTCTGTACGTCTGAATGAACAGATCGTACTTACTAGTCAGTGAAGCGAGTAGAGTGTTAACACTCGACTCCTGACTCATGGTATAACCAAGTTTGTACAATTCGCCTATGTATGCTTCAACCTGAAGAACATGCGAATCGATGCTACTTCCTTCCTTTAACTTACACTCTGCAAGTCTTTTGATGATCCTAGCTCGTTCCTCTTCAACCGGTTTTCGGAACCTTTCCTCAACCGATTGCATTAACTCATATGGCCCTAAGGATTCAAAATCCTTGCGGAATTCAGGGTCAATGGTCAACAACATGAGGTCACGAATTTCTTCGGATACATCAACTAAGAAGTTACCCTCATCATAAGAACTCTTTTTGATGACTTGTTCCTGTGGAACCGGGATCGGATACTCGGTGAGATGAAGCTTGCCCGCAATGCCGAGAGCCAGTCTCCAATTGCAAAGCCATTCCGTACAGTTAAGTCCAGTCAGCTTTTCCATATTAAGCAGGTGCTTTCTGATGCTCTCAGAAATGGGTGAAGGAGGAGAGGGAGGAGAATAGACACTTGATTCAGACATCTACAATAACCAGAACTTTATTAGTTTCATTTATCCTTTTAAATAATTACCCAATATATTATTTATTAAGGCTAGGACCCAAAATACCCCAACTATGGTGTGAAGAGGGATGCCGTAATCACAACATAATGGTCATTAAGGTAGATAATGCACTTATCAATTTCATCTTATGAAATTCCTAGATCTGTTGAGACACATTGAACTGTTCAATGGCATGTTTAGTCTCGGATGTGCCCCACTGTTTTTGACTGGGATGCCGAGGATCACAAACCGGGTGTGAATAACCATGCAAATTAGCTTGGTACTCTCGAAGTCGATTGCCATCTCTAATTAACGTGCCGGTTAACCACACACGCTCCGTTAATAATGACAAAATCGAGAAACCCATTGCAACTCTTTGCGGACCCCAGTTGGTGTGCCGGTAAACCACACACGCTCCACCAACATTCCACAAAGTGCAATGTGCAATTCCATGGATTAGCACCAATTCACATTTTTATCCTAAAGTAACTAGATTGGGTTTTGTTTGAGGTTCTAGTACTTTCAATTATAGCATTATACTTTTAAGAGGCTTAGCGGTTCTATCAAACCCGTTCGGCTAACGACACTCGACTGACCAGGAGAGCGGTGGGTAAGAGTAGATACCCATTAGACTAACATTTTATAGTCAGTCGCCTTATGCCCTCTTTATAGGACAGTTTTGTGAATGAGGCCTACTTGTAGTAAGACTAACCAATTTTCTTACATATAAATATTAACTTTTAATCATAAATATATAAGATATATTTTAATCTTATTAAAATATTTTAGAATTAATTTAATTAGAATTTTCGCAAATTTTAAACAATTTTTGAAAATTTAAATTAATTCTTTAAGTGATTTAATTTATCTTTTAATTAAAACAATTAATTAAATTAATTAAATCTAGATAGGCATCATAAATTAATCAAATTAATTTAATCCTATCTAATCCCCTAATTTTCGAAAAAGGCAAGCAATGGGATTAGGGTTTCCATTTATTAATAGATCTCAATTACCAAAAATAAGAAACCTACTTACCAAAGCAAGCAAAATCGAAAAAGGCAAGGGAGGAGGCTAGGGTTTTCAAAACCCTAGCCACCAAATTCGTGTATGGCCTCATGGAGGGTCAATTTTCGCAAAACACCCAACCAACAAGCAAACAAATTACATCAAATTCACAAGAAAACAAGCCATAGCTCTGATACCACTGAAGGGTTTTCTAGCAAACAATGAACACAAAATAATCTTATGGTTCACATGCACCCTATTAAAGATCTATGTTTTCTTCTATGAAGATAATAAACTAAAACCTAAAGGCCAACAATTGTTTCTAAAGTTTAAATAAGAAGAACCAACCTTTGAATCTTGTTCTTGAAGCTAGCAGCAAAAGTATCCTGCCTCAGATGCAAGTCATACCCACAGCAATGGAGAAGACAGTCCAGCAGAGTAATCTTGGTTGAAGTTGGCGTGAATAATGGGGAGCCAGAGGGTTCCTTTTATAGCCTCCTAGGGTTACACCTGGAACCCTAAGGAGCCTCCAAGTGGGCAAGCCTGTTGACCACTTGGACCAGATCCCTAAACCCTAATTAGGGTTTTCGCCAACCCTAGAGAAGCCTACAAGGGTGGCGCCACTTTTGGCCCCTGGACTTCTCTTTGCCAGTTATTCAACTATTGAATAAATACAAACTAGTCCTCACACTTTTAATTAATTAATTTAATCACTAAATTAAATCCAATTAATTCTAGATTAAATCTCAATTAATTATTATAGTTTCTAATTAATATATTAACACTTAAATATATTAATAAACCATTTAATTAATTCTATTGATTTATTACACAATTAATAAATCAACCTTTTACTCTACTGAACTCTATCCTGACCTCCAGCTATGAGGGCAACCCAAATGGACTTTGCTTCAATTAACAAGATAAATATAGTTGTAAAGTCATGGCTTAGACACCTAATCCAACAAAAACTGCATGAGCTTCAGATCCAATCTGAATATGTTCCTATGCAACAACATCCCACATCCTACAGAGTCCATGCATACAGAGCAAATGTGAGAAACACATCCTGCATCAAGGAATTAAGGATCAGGGGTTCTGAGTTTTAAGATATTCCTGAGTTGCCAAACTGTTCGGCTTCAGAGCATTTTCCAATCTTTCCGTGACTGTGTCCCACCCTGTGGATTCCCAGTTTGAAACATCAAGGAACCGGTCCAGACGATCTGGATCATTTCTTGATGTGTCCTATTCCTGGACTCAATCCCGAAGCAGCTAAATCAATGGAACTATGCTTCTCTATGAACGACTCATACAGAGTCAACATTGAATGCATATCCACGATTGTCTTATCTGGTTTCCCTTCCTGTACATCAGGATGAACGGATTAGCGAGTCGAGCTAATGCTTTAACTCCCGATAAAAAGGTGAAAGGTTTTCTGCGAATCTATGAACTAAAACCCTAAGTTCACATGCAACCTAGATTGGATCTATGTTTTCTTATTTTGAACATGTAATTAATTCCTAAAGGCAAATCAAAAATTAACCAAAAGAATAAAATAGAAAAACTAACCTTTTAGTTGTTTCTTGCAAGCTAAGCAGCACAAGTGTCCTGCCTCAAATGAGATCACACCCAGGGAGCCAGAGGATAGTGGATGAAAATTCTAGAGAGAGGAGGAGTCAAGAATGGCGTAGAATAGGGTTCCCCAGGACCCCTATTTATAGTTTTCCAAATGGTTGCAGATAAGCCTTTAGAGATAAACCTTTTTGAATTCAAATAAGATAAACCTTTATCTTACAATTCAAAACCTTGTTTATCCTAATCTTATTTTCGAAAATCAAAGATTATCTAATCCATATTTTCGCCAACCACCAGCTGCCAAAATTGTCACTTACTCAACTATTGAATAATTACAATTCAGCCCCTACACCTTTGATTAATCAAATTAATCACCAAATTAAATCCAATTAATTCCAGATTAATTTCTAATTAATTACTATAGTTTCTAATTAATATATTATGACTTTAATATATTAATAAACTATATATTTAATTCCTGTTGATTTATTAATCCCATAATAAATCAACCTTTCTCTCTACCGAACTTTCTACCAAACCTCCAGCTATGAGGGCAACCCAAATGGACTTTTGCTACTATTAATTAGGTAAATACAAATTATTAGTCATGGCTTAGACACCTAATCCAACAGTCTCCCACTTGGATAAGTCTATGACTATAATTACCAATTTAACCTCTAATTAATCAGCAAACTGTAGCTTCCTAGAAACTGCTGCCGAACTCTGACCTAGTCAGTTCTGTCCATAGATAAGTGATCAAATGATCCTCCGTCCAACAAGATATTTTCAGACATGAGACATGGATTGAGATCAATCTCTGTCTGACACTGTTTCCCGATTTCCGATTTTGCATATGACTCTCAGACTTCTAATTGAACGAATCAATTCAGTCCTGGCTGGCCAGCACTTTAGTCAACTTCAAAATCATCGAGTGGCCAACAGATATCTGTTTCCCGTCAGGGTCAAGGGACGAATAAGCTTCGACTAATATGTTATATCTTTTACCCGACAAATCACTCACAACAGCACGTTTTATAACACCGAGTTACCGATGCGTTTTCGTACTATCAATGAACAACCGCCTTGCAAATTATAACTCATATCTCTCCACTTCAAGACCATAAGATATTATCGTCTCAACATTGCTCGTGATATAATCCATGAAGCAATCCATTGAGCGCGGGTTTATCCAATACTCAAATCTCCATTTCCAAGTACTCATGAACGTTGCAGCAATCTTATTGCTATGTCTAACTCCTTAGACAATCTACAAACCAATTCATGACAGTCTTCCTTCATACTTACTCTCTAAGAGTATGAACGACTGTGGATATTTGAATAATCCAATTATTCAGGAAGTAAACATGCAAAAGCGAAACATAAAATCTGACTGGCAGCAACTCCTGCTTATTACCAAGTCTCCACAAGGTAATCACCAAGTCGGATTTATCATAACTATTATCGGTTTCTTATTCTCTTTTAAACTTTCAATTCAAGCCTTTCATATCTATGTCTATGACCTTTTCACTCTTTCTATGTATCCAAGTGTCTAACACTTATACACTTTATTGCAGATGATCCTATCGGATACTCTTCCGATGATATCTCAATTTGTCATTCTATCATTCTCTATCACATCTCCATTCCGGTGATGTGTACCGTGACTGCCCATGGTTCTCGGGTCTTTAGTCTACATGACTACACCCTAAGACAATTTCGAGGTGTCATGATGTGCCAGTGAACCACATGCGCTCCATCAGAAACCAACGAAATTCTTTAACCATGAAATCCTACATCACCACGTTCTGGTGTAAACAATTACCGATTTGAAAACCCTTTCAAATCAATTACCCTAATCATTTCCCAATGATTTCTCACGTCTGTTCAAAATTCATTCAGTATTCTCAGCCAGGCAATATCCTGAATCTAACTTACAATGCTCTAAGCATTAAGTCATCGGGATATGTTCATTAACACTTCTGATTTGTTCAGGAGGCTCGAGGAACCTGATGTAATCTCATTCCAAGCCCTTACGGAATCCTAAGATTACCAATAATCCTTGTGTCATGATTTCCGGAAACCATTTCCTTTCGGGGACTCTTTCTTATGCATCTTGAATCCCATCAAGATCATATTCTCAATGGCTAAGTCAATACTGTCAGTCTCATCTATCTGATAGATGTCTATGAACTACGTGAGCATGCTGCACCTTATTTGTTTCTTTCATGCCAATTCATTACACTTTGCAATGACAGGAAATTCTATTCCTGGGTTATGCATCTTGAATCTCATTAAGATCATATTGGCAGAATTCTGATCTATCTAATAGATGTTCACAACCACCTGAGTATGTTGTATCTCTTAAAGTTTTTCATAGCGAATCGTTTCTTAACACCAAGTCATTACACTTTGTAATGATAAGAGACGTTTCCTAGAACCAGTATGTAACCCACATACAATGATAGCAGATAACAACGATACTCCCACTGGCTTTGACACCGTTATATGACTCTTTCGGACTATTCACAAAATCCAGAACTTATGGCACATTTTGCGAAACCGAAATCCAAACCTTTCTGACATATTAAAGGAAATCTTTCAGGCTATTCACAAAATCCAAACCTTTTGGCCTATTTTGAGAATCCGAATATCCTTTCTTGCGAGATGCCCATGAGACGAATCCCAGGGCCATGTACCTTTTGCAATGGCATGCTCTATGTGAGTCCCTATTAGTGTGCCGGTAAACCACACACGCTCCACTAACGACTCACACTATGCCATGCAGAATCCTCTTGAATCTCATATTCTATTGAGAGTGCTCTTCTCGGAATCAATTGCTTGACTCCAAGTGATCACTCAATCAATCAGATGTTCTGTAAGTACATTTCTATGTTTTCCTTCTTTTGATGATTCAATTACTCCCACTGGTTCCTAGACCAGTTGTAAAAATCAATCAAACTGTCACATAGACTGTGTCTCGCGGTAAGGTTCTCTTATTTGGCAGCAACTGGGCTCACCAATGCTTCCAGCAGTCGGATTACTTATCCGTACCATCTTTAGTGTTTTACCACTACCCGGTATATCACCCAAATCATAACTCCTTATGACATTGACAATAACTACTGGTCAAGCGAAGAGAGGGTATGTCAGGTTTAACAGGAATCTGATTCCTGGTCAAGGCCCAGTGGTGACTAAAGGTTCTTTCACTTGGCTAATCCCTGAACTCCTTCAGGACTATTCTTACTCCCACTGTTTCCTTAAAACATGAGCTCTTTCTAAAAGAACTCTTCTTTCAAAGGATAACCGGGATGGCCAATGAAACCACATTGCTGATCAGTTTCAGGCTTGTCATGAGATTCGGACGAATGCTACATGACCCTGGACTTTCTATGTACCAGTGGGACGATCCCAGCATTACATTTCAGACAGTGTCAACATAACCTAATTAGTCTAAGATGTGGTCGGAATATGGCTTCTGCGGTCTGACTGGTTGAACATTCAATTCATTGAAATATTAGTCGGAAATCTATCCAGTGTATCTTATACACCGAGGATCAAAACTATTTCGATCAATGCTCCATCATCTTCCCTAAGACTCATTATAGCCATTAGTGTTCTTGGAAGAGGATAAACTGTGAAACATTTTCTCAGTCTATGTAGTCATTCAGGTTCTGTTGATCTTATACTTCCTTTGAAATCCTTGAACACTTCAAGGTTCCAATCAATCGCTTATTCCGATAAGCGAAGCCATATTTGTCAAACTATTTGGCAAATATTTTGAAGCATAACTAATCGTGTTCTGTTCGAAGATTCGAGCAATACACAGTAACTTATGTGTCTGTCGCTCAAAATCTTAATACCTTTACATCTCCATGTAAATTTATGACTTTGTTAATATTGTTCAAGACATGCAATCATCACCTGACTCCAAGTCAACTGATTCCAAAATCCTATCCATTGGATCTTTGGGTGATTCCTTTCTTTCCATAATTAATTTTATTGAGAACTCAATTCATCATGTGACTCTAAGTCAAATGATTCCAAAGTCCTGTCCAAGTGGACCTTTGGTTGAAGTGATTCTCATAAAATTCACTTTAACAATCATAAAGAACACAATTTATAAGTCTAATCCCATTGGATGTATCAACATTCAAGTTATTACCATTTATGCCATTAACACATTCACACAACATTTCGAGGATAATTAAAACAATCATGTTTTAAAAGAAAAAATATTTTATTAAACCAGGATTATCCTCAGGACAATGTACTATGCGAATCCATGTCATATGTATCAATAAACTAATAACAAGAACAAATATCTAGCCTAACTCCAAAAATACACGAGCTCCAGATCCAATCCGAATATGCTCCTGTGCGACAACATCCCGCATCCTACAGAGTCCGTGCATACAGAGCAAATGTGAGAAAACACATACTGTATCAAGGAAATGAGGATCAGGTATTGTGAGTTTTAAGATATTACTGAGTTTGCCAAACGGTTTGGCTTTGGAGCATTTTTCCAATCTTTCTTTGACTGTGTCCCACCTTATGGATTCCCAGTTTGAAACATCGAACAATCGGTCCAGACGATCCGGATCATTTCTTGATGTACCTTAAAACTGGACTCAATCCTGAAGCAGTTGAATCGTTAGAACTATGCTTCACCATGAATGACTCATACAGAGTCTACATCGAATGCATTTCTACGATTGTCTTATCCGATTACCCTTTCTGTTCATCTGGGTGAATAGATCAGCGAGTCGAGCTAACGCTTAACTCCCGATCACAAAGGGAAACCAGTTTTATGTTGTTTGCCTATGTATCCCTTAAACTTGGGAACATGCAAACTAGTGCTACTTCCTTCATGCTTGAAATTTCAAGCTCTTTGAAGATCCTAGTTTGTTCCTTTTTCCAACCAGTTCTCGGAACCTTTCCTCAACTAGCTGTGCCAACTTATCTGACCCCAGGAATTCTAAATCCCTACGGAACTCGGGGTCAATGATCAATGGCATAAGGCAACGAACTTCCTTGGACTCAATGGTCAAGGAGTCATGCTCATCACAAGCTGCTGTGTGATGCCATGTTTGGGAGCGGACACTCAGTCGGATATGGTTCCCTAGCAAAACTAAGAACTATTCTCTAATTGCAAAACCATATCACACAGTCAAGGCCAGTCAGCCTTACCATATTTAACAGGTGCTTTCTGAAGTTCTCAGAAATGGGTGAAGGAAGGGAAAGAGGAGAATGATACTTTCTTCAGACATATATAAAATTTGAATTTATTAGTTTAATTAATCCTTTTTAAATAATTACCCAATTTATTATTTAACAAGGCTAGGACCCAAAATACCCCAACTATGCTATGAAGAGGGATGTCGTAATCACAACACAGTGGTCATTAAGGTAGATAACATTTATCAATTTCAGTCTTATGAAATTCCTAGATCAGTGAGATTCATTGAACTGTTCAATGGCATGTTTAATCTCGGATATGCCCCACCGTTTGTGACTGGGATGCCGAGGATCACAAACCGGGTGTGAATAACCATGCAAATTAGCTTGGTACTCTCGGGGTCCATTATCATCTCAAATTGATGTGCCGGTTAACCACACACGCTCCATCAACAATGATAACACCCGAGAAACCCATTGCCACTCTTTATGAACCCCCATTGGTGTGCCGGTAACCTACACACGCTCCACCAACGTTTCATAAAGTGCAATGTGCAACTTCATGGATTAGCATCAAATTCACATTTTTCCTAAAGTAACTAGATTGGGATTTTGTAAATGGTTCTAGTACTTTGATCATTATACTTTTAATGATTAAGCGGTCCTATCAAGACTGTTCGGCTAACGACCCTCCACTGATCAGGCGAGCGGTGGGCGAGAGTGTTCACCCATTAGACTGCCATTTTATAGGCAGCCTCCTTATACCCACTTTATAGATCAGCTTCGTGAATGAGGCCTACTATTGAATTGACTGACCAATTTTATCTTATACATATAGTATTAACCTTTAATAACATATATAAGATATATTTTAAAACCCTTTAAAATATTCCAGGTTTATCTTTTAATTTTACCAATTTAACTATTAAATTTAAAATTAAATTAAACCTTTAAAAATCGATTTAATTATCCTTTAATTAACAATTAATTTGAAATAATTAAATCTTAATATTTTAAACATTTAAAATATTTTTCCGGATTTATCTTTAATTTTCGCAAATTTAAAAATTAATTAAATCCTTTGAATTATCTTTTAATTAACAATTAATTAAATTAATTCAAATGTAGATAGGTATTACCAAATTAATCAAATTAATTTTAAACCTATCTTAAACCCTTAAATTTCGAAATCAAACAATTTTGGTTTAAGGTTATCCATTTAATTAAACAATTAAAGTTACCAAAAATAGAAAACCTCCTAAAACCCTAAAAGGCTTTTTTCGAAAATTACAAGGGGGGGAGGTTAGGGTTTCCAAAACCCTAACCCTAAATGTCGATCCACATACACATAGGGTTTATAAGCTTTAAACCCTAAATTAGGAAAACAATTACAGCAATTCAACAAGAAAACAACCAAATGCTCTGATACCACTGAAAGGTTTTCTGCGAATCTATGAACTAAAACCCTAAGTTCACATGCAACCTAGATTGGATCTATGTTTTCTTATTTTGAACATGTAATTAATTCCTAAAGGCAAATCAAAAATTAACCAAAAGAATAAAATAGAAAAACTAACCTTTTAGTTGTTTCTTGCAAGCTAAGCAGCACAAGTGTCCTGCCTCAAATGAGATCACACCCAGGGAGCCAGAGGATAGTGGATGAAAATTCTAGAGAGAGGAGGAGTCAAGAATGGCGCAGAATAGGGTTCCCCAGGACCCCTATTTATAGTTTTCCAAATGGTTGCAGATAAGCCTTTAGAGATAAACCTTTTTGAATTCAAATAAGATAAACCTTTATCTTACAATTCAAAACCTTGTTTATCCTAATCTTATTTTCGAAAATCATAGATTATCTAATCCATATTTTCGCCAACCACCAGCTGCCAAAATTGTCACTTACTCAACTATTGAATAATTACAATTCAGCCCCTACACCTTTGATTAATCAAATTAATCACCAAATTAAATCCAATTAATTCCAGATTAATTTCTAATTAATTACTATAGTTTCTAATTAATATATTATGACTTTAATATATTAATAAACTATATATTTAATTCCTGTTGATTTATTAATCCCATAATAAATCAACCTTTCTCTCTACCGAACTTTCTACCAAACGTCCAGCTATGAGGGCAACCCAAATGGACTTTTGCTACTATTAATTAGGTAAATACAAATTATTAGTCATGGCTTAGACACCTAATCCAACAAAAGGGGACCAAATTTATATTGTTCACCTATGTGTCTCTCAGTCTTGAGAACATGTGAACTGGTGCTACTTCCTGCACACTTCAAACTCTTTGAAGAACTTAGCTCGTCCTTTCTCAACCAGTTCATGGAACTTTTCCACAACTAGCTGTGTTAACTTATCTAACCCCAGGAATCCTAAATTCCTTCAGAACTCGGGGTCAATGATCAATAGTATTAGGCAACGAACTTTCCTTGACTTAACAATCAAGGAGTCATGCTCATCACAAGCTACTGTGTGATGTCATGCTTTGGGGAGCGGACACTCAGTCAGATATGGCTTGCCAGCAAAACAGAGAACTATTCTCTATTTATGAAGCCATACCATATAGTTCAGGCCAGTCAGCCTTACAATATGTAGCAGGTGCATTCTGAAGCTCTCAGAAATGGGTGAAGGAGGATAAGGATGAGAATAGACACTTGTTTCAGACATCTACAATAAACAAAATTTATTAGTTTAATTAATCCTTTTAAATAATTACCCAATTTATTATTTGTTAAGGCTAGGACCCAAAATACCCCAATTATGATATGAAGAGGGATGCCGTGATCACAACACAATGGTCATTAAGGTAGATAATACACTTATCAATTTCATCTTATGAAATTCCTAGATCTGTTGAGACACATTGAACTATTCAATGGCATGTTTAGTCTCGGATGTGCCCCACTGTTTGTGACTGGGATGCCGAGGATCACAAACCGGGTGTGAATAACCATGCAAATTCGCTCGGTACTCTCGAAGTCAATTGTCATCTCTAATTAACGTACCGGTTAACCACACACGCTCCGTTAATAATGACAAAATCAAGAAACCCATTGCGACTCTTTGCAGACCCCAGTTGGCGTGCCGGTAAACCACACACGCTCCACCAACGTTCCACAAAGTGCAATGTGTAATTCCAAGGATTAGTACCAATTCACATTTTTAACCTAAAGTAACTAGATTGGGTTTTGTTCAAAGTTCTAGTACTTTCAATTATAGCATTATACTTTTAAGAGTCTTAGCGGTTCTATCAAACCCGTTCGGCTAACGACACTCGACTGACCAGGAGAGCGGTGGGTAAGAGTAGATACCCATTAGACTGCCATTTTATAGGCAGTCGCCTTATACCCTCTTTATATGACAGTTTTGTGAATGAGGCCTACTAATGGTAAGACTAATCATTTAATCTTATGTATAAATATTAACTTTTAATCATAAATATATAAGATATATTTTAATCTTATTAAAATATTTTAGAATTAATTTATTTAGAATTTTCGCTAATTTATTCCATTTTTTCGAAAATTTTAAATTAATTCTTTAAGCTGATTTAATTTATCTTTTAATTAAACTATTTATTAAATTAATTAAATCAAAAGATAGGTATTACAAATTAATCAAATTAATTACCTATCCTAAACCCTAATTTTCGAAAATAGCATGCAAGGTGTAAAAAGTTCAAGTTATTCTATTAATCGCAGTTACCAAAAATAACAACCTACTTTTCTAGCATACAAGAAATCGAAAAAGGGAAGGGATGAGGCTAGGGTTTTCAAAACCCTAGCCACCAATTTCATGTATGGCCTCATGGTGGGTCTATTTTCGCAAAAAACACCCAACAACAAGCAAAATAAATACATCAAATTCACAAGAAAACAAGCCATAGCTCTGATACCACTGAAGGGTTTTCTAGCAAACAATGAACAAATAATTCTTATGGTTCACATGCAACCCTAGAAAGATCTATGTTTTCTTCTATGAAGATATTACCTAAAACCCTAAGGCCAATAATAATTTCTAAAGATCAAATCAAGAATAACCAACCTTTTGATCTTGTTCTTGAAGCTAGCAGCAAAATAATCCTGCCTCAAATGCAAGTCACACCCAAAACAATGGAGAAGACAGTCCAGCAGAGTAATCATAGTGAAAATGGCGCAGGTTTTAGGGTGCCCAGGTGCCTCCTTTTATAGCCTCCAAGGGTTACAGCTGAAACCCTAAGGAGCCTCCAAATGGGCAAGCCTGTTGACTAAATGGACCAAGCCTTTTCTAAACCCTAATAGGGTTTCGCCAACCATGGAGAATCCCTCCATGGTGGTGCCACTTTTGGCCCCTGTCCCCTGGCCAGTAATTTATTTAACTATTGAATAAATACAAACCAGTCCCTGCACTTTTAATTAATTAAATTAATCACTAAATTAATCCAATTAATTACAGATTAATTTCTAATTAATTATTATAGTTTCTAATTAATATATTAACACTTAAATATATTAATAAACCATTTAATTAATTCTATTGATTTATTAAACAATTAATAAATCAACCTTTTACTCTACTGAACTCTATCCTAACCTCCAGCTATGAGGGCAACCCAAATGGACTTTGCTTCAATTAACAAGATAAATACAATTATAAGTAATGGCTTAGACACCTAATCCAACACTAATATTCTTGTTTGAAGTCTTGAGTTGATGCATAGAATTCATGGAATCGAAACCCCTAGTTATGAGCCGTTGTTTGATCTTGGTCTTAATCTATTGAGTGATGTTTTGGCTTGTTAAACCCCTAAAAAGTACCTTTTAAGTCAAGGGTAATGGTTTAAAAGAATGAACATCAAGTACTTAATGAATGGTGGGATATGATGCTTAAATTTAATTACACTTTCATATACGTCATAGTCGTTGATGCGGTCAAATATAACATATTAAACCTTAGTATCAAATAGTTAGGATAAGTAAGGGTGAAACCATGGAGTTCGTGGTTGGCACTATCGTGTCGATAACAAAACCATACTATAATGTCACTTTATAGAAGTAATGTTACTCTACTTGATCCCAAATCAAACTCAAGAGCAACATAAAATCATAAATCAAACGAGTTCTATGCTTGAACTATAGATCCAAATACCAACGAACGAAAAATGCTTCTTTTTAAAAAAAAAAACTAAAACCATCATTCTAACTATTATACCCGAAATAGGAACCTAATGATTCCAGAGATCTACTTGATGGATCAGTCTTCGATCCCTGAAATTCGACCTAGAAGCCTTTATTTATAGTTGTGAGATCTGACAGTTGACACTGCCGGCAATAGGTTTTCGCGTTTGAGTCTTGACTTATCCCCGATTCTTCGTGTTTTAAAATTCAAGTCAAACCTCGGATCACATTCTTATCTAACACTTGGCGGCCAGAATACCAGTTCTTCGCATTGTGAGTTTCTCCTAATCTTTATCCTTCGTTCTTTCATCGATATCTTTGCCAATTTTACGCTTTAAACCCTGTATTGTAGCATAAATTCTACACAATGCAAGTTACACTAAAAGTGAGCATTATTAGTCCTTTTACAAAGATAAAATAACTAAAATACGGTCAATAACATGTTAAATTCCAGCATGCTATAGTAGCGTTGCTGGCCTCCCAAATGAAACGATATATCGAGGTACTCCTTATGTCGGAGCAATTTCGGTCCAAGGAGAATCTAGCTAAGAACTCAAGCACGGGTTCCCGATACAACATATTGTTCATGTTAAATACTCGAATCCAAGCATTGCAAGTGAAATCCACTTTGAAGTTCTGCAGGCCTTCCTAAATGAGCATGGGCTCCAATGCAGCACCAATCCTGGCTTTCTTTGCAGCATCCCAATCAACGGCTTGAGCCAGTAAAATCTTTCTTCTCCGAAATTCAGTCATCCGTTTGTCGAAACGACGCCTCGCTGATGCCGATATGTACCCAGGGCTCTGAATCCATTCATGTGAGAGATATCCTGTACATTGTGACGACATTTTCTGAAAAAGGCAAACAATCTGATATGTATCAGCAAGTTCCGCGTTGCTAACATAACCTCATCGCGTCGCGACTGATAAATGTTCAACCAACGCAGCGTGAATAGACTATGTCTGCGGCGCGTCATATGAACATAGTTTATAATTTTACGAAACTAAGCTTAATGATTAACAGTTTTCAACTCCATTATGGTGCATATATTTTTTTGTTTTTTTTGGAACCGGCAATTTAGTGGTCTCACCAGAGGGTACTCAACCCGCCACCCAGGGCGGTTGGCGATTACCTAAGGCGCAAGGCCTTTTCCCTCAACCATGCCTCGCCTCCAGGGAAAATCCCCCATATGGGGTTAGTCGGATTTGAACTGACCTTCCACCACATGGGTATATAACACGGGTGCATCCACCCAGCTAGGCTAGGCTTCACTTGCCATTATGGTGTATATGCTACTGAATATGCTACTGAACATGGTGCATATGCTACTGAATATCCTACATTATGGTCACTTGCCATTATGGTGCATATGCTACTGAATATCGTACATTGCATATATAAAGCCAAAGGTTGTACTAATTTCATCTAATTCTAGTTAACTCGGAAACCTTAAATATGAATAAACATTGTGTAAAAAACTTGCCAAGTTCGCTGAGTGATTTGAGACTGAGTGTACGTAAACGATTAAACTTACTTGCAGGTAGTTGATTTTGGAAGTATTGAACCGTTTAAATAGGTTGGGTTTGCATATTAGGATAAACTTGTTGTTATCCGATTTTGAATTTGAATTACCTCACGGCGGTGAACACTGATTGGTTCTTATCTCATAATCGTGCATCCATGATCTCCGTGACGCTAATACAAGCCCTCCGTGACGCCTACTCCCTTACCTTTTGTTCTTTAATCCTGTCGATCACCAAGCTCTACCCCACACTCGAGTTTAGCTGCTATCTCTTTTATTTAAACCCTAAACCACATCTAAACAAAAAATGTGAAAAATGCTCAAATAATGAACTAGTGAGTGTTGTGGGTGATACAACTGAGATGTATAATTAGTGTGTTGTGAGATTGAGTTGTTGTTTGCAACAACAAATGAGCAAACTAATTATACAATGCCGGGGTAGAAAGGTTATCGCTGTGAGTCTAGTGTCACTTTTGGATTTCTTTGGATCGTCTGTTTCTTTCAGTCTTGAGTCTGGAATTTAAGAATAAGTAGAAGTTCCTTTCCTTTTCTTGGATTCATTAGTCTTCTTCTTTCCCTTCTTGACTTCTACTTTGGTGAAAAGAGCAACTGGAGTGTAGGGCTCAACATTCACTATCGTTCGAATGTCCTTACACATAAGGAATGACAGGATCAACAAACTTGAGAAAGCCATCCGAAAGTCGACTAATGGGACCATATACATAGATGTCTTTCGTTGGATTGAATGGTTTCAATGTAGAGCTTGGAAAGTATTCATCATCCACTGCTGTGATAAGGGCTGCTTGTTGGATTTCATGTAACTTTACTATGTACATGGCCCAAAATCTTCCACAGTGAAGCTTTCTTGGAATTCAGTCAGGCACTGGGATGTATTACAGAAAGTCAATGAATAAAATCTAAGCATAATGTACTTCTCTTCTGGGGTAAAAGATCAATGTTAAATCAATATGCCTTTTGGATAACTGATTTGTACCACCAGTATTGCTGGTGAGACACCGAAGGACAAGATATACTAGAAAGTGCCACAAGGGTGTTAATCTACCCTTTTTGTATCCAGAAGTTCTTTTAAGTTCGTGTTATTATCCCATGGAATAAAACATTTGGATACATTTTTCATTAAATGGAGTATGGAACATTGTACCAAGAGAAGGAGTTGGAATCCCTAGGGCTTGTGCAAAGATCTCTTTGGTCAATTGCACCCTGGTATCATTTATCAAAGTGACTTAAATCAATGGAGTCTGAGAGACGTCTTTAGTTGATGTGTCAATCTTGGAGACAATGAGATCCGTTGGAGCGGGTGGCGGTGGTCGGAAGAAGGCGGAGGAAAGTGGATGACATTGAAGAACGTCGACGTCCATGCGAAACCTATCCTTATATTTTCTCGGATCTGATTTTCCATGTAATTTGATAAAGCAAATATGAGTGCTGATGAGACATGAGCAGACTCAGAGTTAGAGGAATCATGGTGTTCTTAGGAATACACCATTGATAAACAAAAGGTTACAAGATTGGAGGGTGAAGAGAAGAAAAATATAAAACATTGCAGTTGATGAAGAAGATGAAGGTTTGAAGGCGATGAAATATATGATATGATTGAAAGTAATGGAAATTTATAGGTGGATGTTTGGAATTAAAAAAATGAAAAATTTGAAGAAAAGGACACACGAGAAGTGAGAGTTGATTGGGAAGACGCCCTTGACGTGATTGTGTAAAACGTTATGGCTTGTCATTTAATTCCAAGTCATGATTACAAAGATGCCATGCCGTTTTCTTGGAGGGTTAAATGATAGCTTAAAACGTGTCCTGAAGTATGGAAAAGATATTAGAAAAATACAGACCACGATTTCCAACAAACTTTAAATTTCAATTATATGCATTAAATACCGATATATTTATAGTACAAAACATTCTCTTGATATTTAATTCCTAGAAACATTTAATGCTAATAAAGTTTGGACACCGAGAGTAGAAAGTAGGAATGATCAATTAGGACAAGTTGTAAAGAATGGAGAGGGTAGATGACCGAATCCATGAAGGTCACCGAAGGTATGGAATACCGAGGATGGAAGACATTGTTGGAGTCAACGAAGGTGTAATAGTCACCGAAAGTAAACAAACCGAAGGTGGGCAAGATTGAGGGTAATGTTCACTAAAGTAAACATGCCTGAGATGTGCACCATTGAAGGTAATGTTCACTATGGTAAATCTTTGACATCACTGAAGGTTTTATGTAAGAGGGACAAACGTTACAACAAATCCTGACATAAAGAAAATTGAGATAAAAATGAATTTAAAAACAATATCATAAAGAGACAGTAATCTTCAAAGGAACCAAAATCTAAACATAGGGCAGGTGTTAGCTTCAAAATCTAAATATCCCCAAAAGCCACAGACCTTGGGCCTATCGGGATACCGGTAATCACCACCGGAGCCGACGCAGCTAGAAAAATCACACCCTCTTGAAGTTTGATTTGTTGTTGCTGCATACTGATATGAATTTACTACTCCTGAATTTCTCCTACAACCTTCTGTTGATCATCCATGTGTACTCTAAGCGGCGGCAAGTTAGCCAACAAGGGGCGTGATGAGGCTAACCCAAACGATGATGACGTTTCCAACATCAGAGAGTTATTGGTGCTTTCCAGATCTTCTGATTTATTAGTGCTTTCCAAAAGCAATCCAATTGAGGAAACCGATTCGGGTTTAGATAGAAACAAGAAGAATCAGAATGGTGACCGAGGGCGACTCATTTGCTGATAAAGGGCTTGGGGTTTGGGGCGGAACGATGAAAAGATGGTGGAGGGAGAAGGGGAAGGAGATGGAGAAGGGGAGAGGTGGAAGGACGGTTGAGACAGAGAGAAAGAGAGAGAGAGATATTTTTTAAGATTAAAAATAATAAATATAAAATTAATTAATTAAAAAAAGAAATGAGAAGGGTAATATAGTCAATTAAGGTCTGCTTGGGACCAAGCGTGCAACAAAATCAAAAAATAAGGACTTTCTGAGTTAAATAAAAACATTAGGGACCAAACACACAAATTACCCCTAACCACAATGACCATTCATGTAATTTACTCTATCATAAAAGTTTGATGTTAAAAACTTATGAAATTTTGTGGTTTCTAAGGCTATGGTGAAGATATATGCTACATGTTCCTTTGTGGGAATGAAGAAAAGTTTGATGTTACCTTGTTGAATTTGATCTTTGATGAAATGGTAACGAAGGTTTATTTGTTTCGTCATCGAGTGTTGGATAGTATTGTGATAAATTGCAATCGCACTCTTAGTGTCACAATAGATTGGCACTTGCATAAATCCATAGCCATAATCCAATAATTGAGTCTTCATCCATAATACCTAGGAGAAACAACTTGACGCGGCCACCTACTCTGCTTCGGCTAAGGAAAGAGCTACACAATTTTGTTTCTTTGAAGACCAGCTGACCAATCTTCCTCCCAAAAATTGGCAGCCACTGAAAGTGATCTTTCGGTCCAGCCTGCATCTGGCTAGATTAGAGTATGTGAAGGATTGAACACTAAATCCATCTCTAGCTGGATACCAGAGTCCCATTGATTTTGTTCCTTTAAGGTATTGGATGATTTATTTCACAATAGGTGTGAAACTTTGGGAGCTGCTTGGTACCAAGTACAAATGCATGTGGCAAACATGATATCTGGTCTACTGGCGGTTAGATAGAGAAGGGAGCCGAGCATGCCTCGATAGATTTTGTGGTCTACCGGTTTAGCAAAAATCTTGTGATTAGCTGACATTTGAATCTTTGATGTAGAAGAGTTCTCTAATGCAAACTTCTTTAGCAGCTCATTAGTATACTTTTCCTGATGAATGAAAAATCCCTTTGTCTGTTTGCTTGACTTGCAAGCCTAATAAGAAATTACTTTATTTATTTAAACTCATATGAAACTTCTCGGTCATGAGCTTGGCAAAATTATCAACCATTGTCTGATCAGGAGAACAAAAAGTTATGTCTTCCATGTATATTTGTACAAGCATAGTGTGCTTGTGGTGTGATCTAACGAAGCGATTTGGATCAATTGTTCCTATTCGGTCGCCAGTGTTCACAAGAAATGTTGACAATGTCTCATACCATGCCCGAGGTGATTGTGTAAAACTGCACGTTGCCAGGGCCGAGAAAAGTATTCAAAACCTAGAAGCTGCTGAAGATAGAAGACTTCGTTGAGATCACCTTGAATGAAACCACTTTTCATGTCCATTTGAGGCATAATAATGTTTTTATGAGCAACATATGTTAAAAAGATTATGATGGCCTCGAAACAGGCGACTAAAGCATATGTCTCATCGTATTCTATTCCTTCAATTTGACGATATCCTTTTGCAACAAGTCTAGATTTGTTATGTACGACAATTGTAGTGCCCGTAAGTCAGCACCGAGTATACACACATTTTTTTACACACAAATATCAACAAATATGTATACTCAAACCATGGAATTCACAAATAAATATCTTCGCAATAGATCCTATGATCAGAGCTGGGCATTACAATCTGCTAACCTGCACACACATATAAGCTATAAAGCTTAGTGAGTAACAATGCAGTAGCATAGAATAAACTCATTCACAACATAACATATTACCCACTCGGGGTGTAGAAAATCCCCATAACATCTTGTAGGTATTCGTTAATTTAGGCATATAGAACCAGTCATACTCAATCTCAATTACTACAAGTTACTTTTTATGTAGTCACATAGGTGTCCCCCGACACCTAACTCAACTCAATGAATAATCAATGTGTATCACAAGAAAACACAAAGCATACACTTAAGCTTCACTCTATATTGCCACACAGTAATCCATTACACCCACAAATACAAATCCATCTAGTCTACGACCCCCGCAGTCGTGAGCCACAGAGGCTGCGTATCTGTCCCCTCCTCGACCCTCCTCGGTCCTGAGCCACAGAGGCTCACCGTAACCCTTCTCTTTTATATAATATATATTGGGCGATTAAACCTAATCTCTTAGCCACTAAGGGCTACATGAACTCTAAGCCAAATATGCACTCACAACCCCAACCACAAGGTACTCGTTATGTGGTCACACGAATGTCCCCCGACATCTATGTCACAAAGATCTCGTTATGTGACAACTCCAAGCCACAAAGGCTCAATATCATGACTGTAAGGTACTCGTTATACAGTCATACAAATGTCCCCGACACTCATAATCACATACATCTCTATACCCTGACAGATGATCACAAAATACCCATTATGTGACCGTTCGACTTACTCTATGTGGCATGCAATGTACTCGTTATGCATCCACTTGACTCTAGACTACCAGCTCATATATAACTACAAAGTTCACATCTAACAACGTGTCACCTCTATAGTTATTGCTCATACTCGTTACCACCAAACCACATGGAACTCATTATGTGATTATAACTAAGTTCACTTTGTAACTTCTAGGTACACGTCTTGCTCTTATATTTATCACATATCTACGATTCACTATTCGTAGACTATATGTATATACTTCACTACCGATACTCGTACACGTGATCATAAGATACCCAATGACCATTCAATTTACACACTCACAAATACACCGTAATTCCTATGCACTTGTCAAACAACAAGAATAATATACACGCAACATCATAATTTGTATATATATATATGTCTCACCATATACATTCGTTATATACACACCTACCACATAGTTGCTAAGTACTCACTAAGCAAACCACTAATATCTCAGTTACGTATAATCGAAAAGCACTCGTTATGCGATCTGTAAGCCTTACCTTAAGTGAACACAAGGTTCTCGTCTCGGAACCAATTACTACATATTATTACCACACATCCCTAACACACTTAATCACAAAGAATCCCCTTATGTGACTACTTAGTTTACACCCACTCTAACACGCTATAAATCCTTATACACGTATCATCAACAATCAAGCATACTCATCATGCTACAACTAACATCCTAGGTAGAATTACCCACCTTGATAAACACGTAATGATTTTCTTGTTCCAAGCTCGTTTCCTCGTTTCCCCGAAACCCCAACCAGTCCAAGAGGTAAGGCCTCTCCCTTTGCTTCAAATTCTTGAATTCTAGGCATGCAATTGGATCTCCAAGTGTTCCATAGGTTTTCTATGGTTTCTGAGAAAAATTCTCATGAGTTAATTCTCCGAAATGAACTCCAAAATGACTGTATAACTTTTAAGTCAGTCGATAGAATGCGCCACTAGGAATGATCAATTAGGACAAGTTGTAAAGAATGGAGAGGGTAGATGACCGAATCCATGAAGGTCACCGAAGGTATGGAATACCGAGGATGGAAGACATTGTTGGAGTCAACGAAGGTGTAATAGTCACCGAAAGTAAACAAACCGAAGGTGGGCAAGATTGAGGGTAATGTTCACTAAAGTAAACATGCCTGAGATGTGCACCATTGAAGGTAATGTTCACTATGGTAAATCTTTGACATCACTGAAGGTTTTATGTAAGAGGGACAAACGTTACAACAAATCCTGACATAAAGAAAATTGAGATAAAAATGAATTTAAAAACAATATCATAAAGAGACAGTAATCTTCAAAGGAACCAAAATCTAAACATAGGGCAGGTGTTAGCTTCAAAATCTAAATATCCCCAAAAGCCACAGACCTTGGGCCTATCGGGATACCGGTAATCACCACCGGAGCCGACGCAGCTAGAAAAATCACACCCTCTTGAAGTTTGATTTGTTGTTGCTGCATACTGATATGAATTTACTACTCCTGAATTTCTCCTACAACCTTCTGTTGATCATCCATGTGTACTCTAAGCGGCGGCAAGTTAGCCAACAAGGGGCGTGATGAGGCTAACCCAAACGATGATGACGTTTCCAACATCAGAGAGTTATTGGTGCTTTCCAGATCTTCTGATTTATTAGTGCTTTCCAAAAGCAATCCAATTGAGGAAACCGATTCGGGTTTAGATAGAAACAAGAAGAATCAGAATGGTGACCGAGGGCGACTCATTTGCTGATAAAGGGCTTGGGGTTTGGGGCGGAACGATGAAAAGATGGTGGAGGGAGAAGGGGAAGGAGATGGAGAAGGGGAGAGGTGGAAGGACGGTTGAGACAGAGAGAAAGAGAGAGAGAGATATTTTTTAAGATTAAAAATAATAAATATAAAATTAATTAATTAAAAAAAGAAATGAGAAGGGTAATATAGTCAATTAAGGTCTGCTTGGGACCAAGCGTGCAACAAAATCAAAAAATAAGGACTTTCTGAGTTAAATAAAAACATTAGGGACCAAACACACAAATTACCCCTAACCACAATGACCATTCATGTAATTTACTCTATCATAAAAGTTTGATGTTAAAAACTTATGAAATTTTGTGGTTTCTAAGGCTATGGTGAAGATATATGCTACATGTTCCTTTGTGGGAATGAAGAAAAGTTTGATGTTACCTTGTTGAAATTGATCTTTGATGAAATGGTAACGAAGGTTTATTTGTTTCGTCATCGAGTGTTGGATAGTATTGTGATAAATTGCAATCGCACTCTTAGTGTCACAATAGATTGGCACTTGCATAAATCTATAGCCATAATCCAATAATTGAGTCTTCATCCATAATACCTAGGAGAAACAACTTGACGCGGCCACCTACTCTGCTTCGGCTAAGGAAAGAGCTACACAATTTTGTTTCTTTGAAGACCAGCTGACCAATCTTCCTCCCAAAAATTGGCAGCCACTGAAAGTGATCTTTCGGTCCAGCCTGCATCCGGCTAGATTAGAGTATGTGAAGGATTGAACACTAAATCCATCTCTAGCTGGATACCAGAGTCCCATTGATTTTGTTCCTTTAAGGTATTGGATGATTTATTTCACAATAGGTGTGAAACTTTGGGAGCTGCTTGGTACCAAGTACAAATGCATGTGGCAAACATGATATCTGGTCTACTGGCGGTTAGATAGAGAAGGGAGCCGAGCATGCCTCGATAGATTTTGTGGTCTACCGGTTTAGCAAAAATCTTGTGATTAGCTGACATTTGAATCTTTGATGTAGAAGAGTTCTCTAATGCAAACTTCTTTAGCAGCTCATTAGTATACTTTTCCTGATGAATGAAAAATCCCTTTGTCTGTTTGCTTGACTTGCAAGCCTAATAAGAAATTACTTTATTTATTTAAACTCATATGAAACTTCTCGGTCATGAGCTTGGCAAAATTATCAACCATTGTCTGATCAGGAGAACAAAAAGTTATGTCTTCCATGTATATTTGTACAAGCATAGTGTGCTTGTGGTGTGATCTAACGAAGCGATTTGGATCAATTGTTCCTATTCGGTCGCCAGTGTTCACAAGAAATGTTGACAATGTCTCATACCATGCCCGAGGTGATTGTGTAAAACTGCACGTTGCCAGGGCCGAGAAAAGTATTCAAAACCTAGAAGCTGCTGAAGATAGAAGACTTCGTTGAGATCACCTTGAATGAAACCACTTTTCATGTCCATTTGAGGCATAATAATGTTTTTATGAGCAACATATGTTAAAAAGATTATGATGGCCTCGAAACAGGCGACTAAAGCATATGTCTCATCGTATTCTATTCCTTCAATTTGACGATATCCTTTTGCAACAAGTCTAGATTTGTTATGTACGACAATTGTAGTGCCCGTAAGTCAGCACCGAGTATACACACATTTTTTTACACACAAATATCAACAAATATGTATACTCAAACCATGGAATTCACAAATAAATATCTTCGCAATAGATCCTATGATCAGAGCTGGGCATTACAATCTGCTAACCTGCACACACATATAAGCTATAAAGCTTAGTGAGTAACAATGCAGTAGCATAGAATAAACTCATTCACAACATAACATATTACCCACTCGGGGTGTAGAAAATCCCCATAACATCTTGTAGGTATTCGTTAATTTAGGCATATAGAACCAGTCATACTCAATCTCAATTACTACAAGTTACTTTTTATGTAGTCACATAGGTGTCCCCCGACACCTAACTCAACTCAATGAATAATCAATGTGTATCACAAGAAAACACAAAGCATACACTTAAGCTTCACTCTATATTGCCACACAGTAATCCATTACACCCACAAATACAAATCCATCTAGTCTACGACCCCCGCAGTCGTGAGCCACAGAGGCTGCGTATCTGTCCCCTCCTCGACCCTCCTCGGTCCTGAGCCACAGAGGCTCACCGTAACCCTTCTCTTTTATATAATATATATTGGGCGATTAAACCTAATCTCTTAGCCACTAAGGGCTACATGAACTCTAAGCCAAATATGCACTCACAACCCCAACCACAAGGTACTCGTTATGTGGTCACACGAATGTCCCCCGACATCTATGTCACAAAGATCTCGTTATGTGACAACTCCAAGCCACAAAGGCTCAATATCATGACTGTAAGGTACTCGTTATACAGTCATACAAATGTCCCCGACACTCATAATCACATACATCTCTATACCCTGACAGATGATCACAAAATACCCATTATGTGACCGTTCGACTTACTCTATGTGGCATGCAATGTACTCGTTATGCATCCACTTGACTCTAGACTACCAGCTCATATATAACTACAAAGTTCACATCTAACAACGTGTCACCTCTATAGTTATTGCTCATACTCGTTACCACCAAACCACATGGAACTCATTATGTGATTATAACTAAGTTCACTTTGTAACTTCTAGGTACACGTCTTGCTCTTATATTTATCACATATCTACGATTCACTATTCGTAGACTATATGTATATACTTCACTACCGATACTCGTACACGTGATCATAAGATACCCAATGACCATTCAATTTACACACTCACAAATACACCGTAATTCCTATGCACTTGTCAAACAACAAGAATAATATACACGCAACATCATAATTTGTATATATATATATGTCTCACCATATACATTCGTTATATACACACCTACCACATAGTTGCTAAGTACTCACTAAGCAAACCACTAATATCTCAGTTACGTATAATCGAAAAGCACTCGTTATGCGATCTGTAAGCCTTACCTTAAGTGAACACAAGGTTCTCGTCTCGGAACCAATTACTACATATTATTACCACACATCCCTAACACACTTAATCACAAAGAATCCCCTTATGTGACTACTTAGTTTACACCCACTCTAACACGCTATAAATCCTTATACACGTATCATCAACAATCAAGCATACTCATCATGCTACAACTAACATCCTAGGTAGAATTACCCACCTTGATAAACACGTAATGATTTTCTTGTTCCAAGCTCGTTTCCTCGTTTCCCCGAAACCCCAACCAGTCCAAGAGGTAAGGCCTCTCCCTTTGCTTCAAATTCTTGAATTCTAGGCATGCAATTGGATCTCCAAGTGTTCCATAGGTTTTCTATGGTTTCTGAGAAAAATTCTCATGAGTTAATTCTCCGAAATGAACTCCAAAATGACTGTATAACTTTTAAGTCAGTCGATAGAATGCGCCACTATTACCTAAAGATAGCATCGCTATCACTCAGATAGAGTCACTATCTACTCAGCTTGAGAAATATTCCACTCAGCTTCGCATTCACCTACTCAGCTTGAACCATAATTGCAACATACTTCCAGATAGCGTCGCTAACTCCCATAAATAGCGTCGCTATTTATGCTGAAGCTAACTTTCAACTCAATTTTTCCTGTTAAAAACTCCCAAAAGTATTTCCAACCACACCTCAACTCAGTTTTCAGCACTCACTTCTTTTTTAAAAAATTCTCAACTAACTTATATATTTAACAGATGACCAAAATACCATTTTAAGTCATTTTATCACACAACTAAATTTCAATCATACACATATTAAAATTTAAACACTTACCAAACAGAACACGATGTTACAACAGTGCCTATGTCGTCTAATTTGTTGCTGAATACCCATCTTGTGCCCATGATTGTTTGATTTTTAGGAGATGGAAAAAGATCCCAAACCTCGTTGCATTTAAATTCCTCAAGTTCTTCTTTAATGGCCTTGATCCATTCATCATCATCTATAACATCAAGTACTGACTTAGGTTCTACTTTGCTGATGTATCCAGCAAAATGTCATTCATCCTGAATTGACTTGCTGGATTTGGTTTGAACTACGGAGGAGGGGTTTCCAATAATTTGATTTGGTGGATGATCTGTGGTCCACATATGGAGTCTTGGTGTCTAATGATCAACTTCGTCAGTGTATACCATGTTTTGAATGACCTTCGGTTCTTCGGGGATTACATCTTGAATGTGTGAACAACCAGTAGAAAGTTCGTCATCCAAAGGAAATGTGAATATTGTAAGATCAGATGGTGTGTCTCTGGTCTAATTGTGTCTTTGGTTTTCGGTGTTTGGATCCCCTTGAGATCCAATCTGATTGAGTTCAGGGTCCCCCATAACTATAGAACTGTTACCTCTTTTAGATTGAGAAATACCATCAACATGTATTGGGAGGGGAGGCTCCCCCTAGACGTGTGATAGGAGCGAAGGCCACAAAGGTAGCAGAGTAACTGGAGTCCCCCTCTTTTAGTTGCATTGAATGAAGGAGATTCCACAGATGGAATGGTTTGTTCCACTAGAGAGGTTGAAGGAGCCGTAGTGGCATTTCTTGAAGGAGTTAGAGATGAGGCAACTGTCATTTGATGTATAGCAACCGGAGAAGTTAATACTTCACATGTGTGGCAGTTTTCTTGGATCAAAGAGAATATTGTAATCAATTTCAACAGATCTCATCCTACCATGATCTACATGCATATCATTCTCCAAGATAAATGAAATATCGTTGGTCTTCTTCCTCCAAAGATATTGATCATCAAAATCCACATCAAAGCTTTCTTCGATGACTCTCGTTCTTCTATTCAACACTCTGTAGGTGACATATCTTGATGAGTAATCCATAAATGTTCCTTCGTCACATCTAAACCAAAATTTGCAAAGTTGTCCTCTATTGTTTTTATGAAGCAATGACAACCAAAAATGTGGGAAATTTTAATATTTGGCTTCTGTCAATTCATTATCTCATATGGAGCATCATTAGCCTTTTGTTAATGAGTGTTCGATTTTACACAAAACATGTCGTGGCCACTGCTTCAACCCAAAAGGATAAAGGCAATTTGGCAAAGTTCAATATTGATCATGCTCCTTCAACGAGAGTACAATTTCTTCTTATGACAACACCATTTTGTTGCGGTATGTAGGCAGCTGGAAAATTATGCTCAATCCCTTTCTAAATGGGGAACTCGTATAATTGTTTGTTGTTAAATTTGTACCATTGTCGCTTCGTATCCTTCAGATGAGTAACTGGATCTTTAAATTTATCAATGTGATAAAATTCTTGAGCTCTTGGAAAGTCTCGGATTTTAGTCGTTAGAAGAATATCCAAGTGAAGCGGGTGAAATCATCCACATTCACCCAGATGAATCTATTATGCTTCATGTTGGGAACTGCTAATGGTCTACAAAGATCAATGTAAGGTAGTTGCAAGGGGTCAGTGATGCTGGAGTCGGTGATAGGCTTATGTGGTTTCTTTATTTGTTTCCGAAATTCACAGGCAGCATAGAGATGGTCGTTATCGAAATTGAGTAGTGGCATGCCCTGGACCATTTATCTAATTACCAAGTCATTCATGTACCGATAGTTAAGATGAGCCAACTTCTGATGCCAAAGACAACTAACTTTGGTGTGAGCTTTTGTTAGCAAGAAAAACTTTGACTTTCCAACAAATAGGGAAATATCTAGTGGAAACATCGTGTTTTTCCTTAGAGACTTGACTAGACTTTTATCTCTTAACTTGGTCATTATGTAGCCAAAGTCTTCATCAAACTCTACGCGTAGTCCCGTACAAACCGGTTGCCCAACACTTAAGAGATTATGTTTGAGTCCTTGGACAAAGGTAACTTTTTGTATTATCAAGATCCTATTAGTCAGCAACCCGTACCTTTTGATGATCCCATTCTCATCATTACCAAATGTTACATAACCCTCGTGACTAATTGGTTGAAAATCGCATAGAAACTCGATTCTCCCTGTCATGTGCATAGAGGAGGCACTATCAATAAACCATTCGTTGTGCTGCTCTTCCTCATGTAGTGCTTACAAATTCAGAGTGTTGGTTTTGGCACCTAGATTTGTTTTGGGGCCAGTGGATTTACCAGACATAATGTAGACATATTTTGGGAGTGACGACGTTGAAGCTTCGGTACAAGCTTCAGTCTCTGATGGAAATGGATTTTGGACCGAAGGTTCAATGACTAGAGATTTCACTCTCCATATTAGTAATTCTAGATAGGACACTGCTTGGAAGTTTCTCTTTGGGTTTCATTGAGTAAAGTGTGGACTTGAAGTGAATTTTGTTTTTAGAAACTGAAGTGACGAATGCTACTATTTTTGAAATGGTTTTTGGTTTAGCATATGTATAGCAGGCATTACTTTGGTGCTGTTTTTGCAATTTTTTGATAACAGGTGGGGAACCTTCTCCGAGACCGAAGTTTTAGTTGCTCGTGTTTTAGCAGCCATGTTTTAAGGTTTGTTTTGAACCCAGAAGGTGAAGGATTTCTCATTAACTCACTAGTTATAGTTTTTTTTCCTGATTTTTTAAACTTTTTGATTTTTGATCCGAGTCTACAACAACTTTTCCCTTTTGTTTTCTTGTAGAATTTTGTGCTGATTTGGAAGAAACTTCCTTTGGTGGCACCGCAGTGATAAATACTTCCTTTGATGGGACCGAAGTAGGTGATAGTTCCTTTGGTGGGTTGATAGTCTTTGCTGTTCTCCTAACAAACACTGCTTTCACAGGTGTTGCTGCTACTGTGGGAGCTACTGTAGGAGGGACATTCAGACAATTAGTAGTCTGTCGGTAGTGGACTTTGTTATTTTTCGTTACAACATGAAAATATTTTTTGTCTTCCATTATGGAGTTGACTTGTCTGGTTGCACGACAGTTTTGTCTTGTCATTTTGTAGGTGTGACTGAGTGTATTTTTGGAATGTGCGATATTGCCTTTCTCTTTGAGTTCAGGAATAAAGATGCTTGCTATGACCGAAGAGCTGGACTTTCCTAGAGGTTTCTCTTTCCTACTTGAGTATAAAAATATTCTTTCTTTTCTTCTCTAGCATGATATCTTGGGGACCGAACATCACGTCTATTTAAAATGGGCTTTTTCCCATTTTTGATCAAGCTTTTCCCCTTCCCCCTTTGAACGTTTTTTCTAGGAGAAGTGCAATCAGAAGAATGATCATTTGAAATTTTATTTTGTGATGTGTTAAACTTTTTGATGAGTGAAGTGGGTGCAGTTGTAACACATGGCTTTGGAAAATCCCACTTTAAGATGTTTTGTGTTATCACAGTAGCATATGTCTTATGTACAGAAGAGTCAGATGACTCTGATACGGAGGGCATTTCTATTGCAGCACCCACCTTTGGTACTGAGGAGTCTGAAGACTTCAGTGCCAAGGGTGATTCCACTATGGTTTTTGGACATGTGCTAATGACTTTCTTGGATGTTGATTCTTTTGAAATATTTTGTCTTGAATTGCTGTGTGTTTGTGGTTCCACCTCAATTTCTTCATCAATGTCCTTTTCATCATAAGTGTTGTTAAGAATTTCAACTTGGTTATTCGAGTTTTCCACCACATTGTGAAAAAATGGGCCAAATTCCTTAGTAACACAGTTGCTTTTGAGTTTGGAAAAATGTTTGATCATGATTGTTGATTTGACGTTGAGGGAACACAATCTTTTGGGACCGAAGTCAAGTGTCTAGGCATAATTAGGATCGAAGTTGTTGTTAATTGACTAGGTGTAACCATATCAACCAAGTCAACATAATACTGAATCGAAGTTGAGTTAGATGGACAAGCCTGGACCAAATAGTATGAAAAAAAAGAATGTAATGCTATTTAAAGCACCAATAGGTGCAATTTCTGGCTCATTAGGATATTTGCATTCTAGAGCAGCGTCCATGTCTGAATGTGGTTTGTCGTCATAAACGTTGACTAGGACAGGCTTATCCAATGAATATTTGAAATATGGGTTTTGTTTGGAGTAGACATGGTAGTTTTTATCGTTACATTTTCGGGACCATCCCCAATTAAATGTGTTACTTGGGACACCAGTCTTGGCAGGACAATTGATTGTTTAGTAGCATCATACAAACCATCGATAAGTTTATTAAGACGAATTTTGTCACTTTGGGCTGGATCCCGCCGAGTACAAAAAAATTTGGTTTGTATTTTTGGGCATTAATCTAGATGATACTTTTACTTCTAAATCTACTTTTGGCTTATCATGTCTTCATTTCTTATCTTCTGGCAGACTCGTTAAACGAACCACTTCATCATAGCCATCATCTATCTCCTCCAGAACTTTTTGGTATCACACTAGGTCATTTGCACATGTGTTAGTAATATTTTCAAAAAATGGTTCCAAATTAGGTCTGTAATGTTATTAACATTAAGCATTTTGCATACCTGCTCTATGATGCTCACATCGTTGCCACTCTTGTTGACCATAAAAGCATAATTCTTAGGTGCTGAAGAAACGTCGTCGTAATTTTTCTTTATAGCCTTTCCTATCCATGAATCATGACACTTGAGGTTTCTTTCACAATCATGCATTCAGCTGTTCCACGTTTCGTTTTGTTCTCGTTCACTTCTTCTTCGTCTCCTGAAGATCACACTTCTACATTTCTCATTGTAGCTACAAACGCCTTTGCCTTCTCCTCATTTTCTTTCCCATAATTCCTAGGTAGCCGATAGTCTATAGCAAAATGCCACAGACCACCACAATTTTGGAAAGTAGGATGATCTTTCTTTGGTTGCTCTGGAGCCCCAGTTTCGATATGACTAGATGTAGGTTCTGCTAGTTGCGTAACATGGTCCACTTGTTGTGGTTCTGGAGCTAGTAAGTATTGAGTTTGTGAGGATTGTTGTTGATACGGTGGTTTTGGGTGTATGGATTTTTCAGGTTGAAGGGTTTGTGTTGGTAGTGTGAACGTTGGTGATTGGGTTTATTGTTGTCGTTTCTTGGGCTGAAGGTAGGTATGTAGTTAAATTTATGGCTAATTAATGCTATCTCGTGCTAATATGCCCCTCTTCATCATCATGTAGTATGATTTAGTTGGTGATGGAAGAAGGTAGTTGGGTGGCATGGTGTGTGACTGAACAGGTGGTCGGTAACTTTGTTGTTTGAACGGGTATAGATGGTTGATATGTAGGTTGAACAATTGATGGGTATTCAGTATGCTGGACTGTTGGTTGATACATGGTGTTGGTCATCAAACGTTGATAGGATGCAGCTTGCTCCAACCACTATGGTGAATTTCCAGATGTTGGAGCCTTCTGAGCTTCCATTAAATTGAGTAGCCCACCAATATTGCTTTGATTGTGGTTCATAATTGTTGATTCTTGACCGAGAATATTGTTGAACTGCTAGTATATGTTGAGTTGCTTTATCTTACCAGAACCTTGAATAATAAGCTTCACCATTATCCACTCACTGTCCAGACCTTCTAGGAACCGAATGTTGGTTTCGTGGTTGGATCTGACTACCCCAACACTTAGGTGTCGAGTCATGATAAGTGAAAATATGGTAAAGGAATCACTAAAGATTCACCCGAAGAGAATGCAAATCGATTGTATTCACTAAGACTAGTGGAGAGTTTCTTGTCCTTGGCCTGCTTAGTTCCTTCAAACATGTTTTGCAACAAAACCCAAATTTTTTGAGCCGTCGTGCAATTTTATACGACATCAATGATCTCGGGTGGAATGCTATAGGAAATTACAGTGAATGCAATATGGTTATTTTCCATCTTTTCAATATATATGGTCGTACAATGACCTTGAACAACTTCTCCACCGAGAGCTCCCTCGGTGTTATCGAGTATTGGTGTAACAGCTTGGACATGAGGTCCCTGTTCAATAGATCTCCATATATCCTTGCCTTGACGTTTCAACTTGGTACTCATGACTGTCGCCCAGTGGTGATATTCAACCAGTATGAGTATGGGTGCTCTCGTAGAGCTACCAACACTGTTGGCGATACTCATGAAGTAAACATTTTGATTTTTCATTATTGTAAAGTCAAAAGAAAATCTAGGTTAAAAAGATAATTTTACCAAGAAATATGCGCACAATATCATGCAGAGGACCGTGATGATACTTGGACTTCAAAGTGCAAACAAACCAGGGTTTGAATGTAGTATAAGTGAAGAACAATTAAGGCCAGCTATTCTGTTCTAATACCAATTGTTGAAATAAATTTTAAAGGATAAAATCTGGGATCTTTCTCTCAACAATAATATAAACAAGATAAGTGTAAAAATATTTAATTGACTTAAAGTAAATCGTGGAATATATAAATGCACGAATCAAAGATAAAATACTTGAAATGTAAGACAATAATATGATGGTGAAGTTCTGTATTTAATATAACAATGAAGAGTTTACATATTGGAGTTTCAAACCATGACTAAAATCATAAAGCTAGTCTCCCCTTTATAACCAACGGGAAGACTGAAGGACAAAAGAAGGTATACATAAACCTTCCTATGTCAGAAAGAGTGACTTAAACTATAAAACAATATAATTGCAGACTAAGGTGGCCCATGCATGATTATACTAATACAATGAGTACAATGGACATTCTTATTGGGGAACACGCCTAAACAAGTCTAACTCATAGGCTTTATCATTGAGCTTCAGTGCACTTTGAACTCTCCGAGTTTTGTTCTACAAGTTGCGATGCAACGGTATCAACTTTGGTGCATGCTTGAATTGTTGTTTGATCAAGTCTACCTTTAGTATGTGTTTATCACAATCCTCAACTTTACTTTCGGCTCAAGTGTTGTTTCCGTCTGATCAATCTTTATTTTTTGAGTAGTCTCTTATTTCAGTTTATACTATCACTCTCGATCAGATCATGTTATACTGATCAATCATTACTTTCAGCCTAGACACATCTCTCTGTCTATCTCTACTTTTACTATCGGTGTATATTATAAGATCATTGAAGAGATTCATTCAACAAGTAAATTGTTCTTTGATAAGCCATTGACAGAGATATGAAATACATCGATATCAATTCCAAAACTTAAACAAACAAATGATCCCAACAATGAACATCTAAGAAAAACCTAAACAAGCATAACAGGCATCCTGGTTGGTTAACAATCTCAATTCCCCCTTTGATGACCAACCGAAATAGAGAATTCTATCCCAATGATGCATTTTGAAGGTACTTCATAACTCTTGACCAAAACCTTCATATATCCACCAACCACTCCATTCTTTGGATAATTTCTTGCTTCATTTCCTCTGTCGTATACATTAAATTCTTGACAACATTAATACATCCAAGTAGATAGTCGTTTGTGCATTTTCTCATATCTGCCAGCCTGAAGAACTTCTTTTCAAAGTGATTATTGTCTTACATTTCAAGTATTTCATCTTTGATTCTTGCATTTATATATTTTGCAATTTACTTCAAGTCGTTTAAATATTTCCACTTTTAAATATTTCCACACTTATCTTGTTTATTATTATTGTTGAGCAAAAGATCCCAAATTTTATCCTCTAAAATTTATTTCAATAAAGACACTCTTTAAAAGTTTCAAACTTGTTTGGGTTCCTAAGATGTGTTCTTAAATAGCAAGGCTGATGAGATAAAGTCTTGAGTAAAATACAAAAGATTGGTTGTGTTAATTTTTAGAATTGGCGATGGATGATGTTTTCTAATTCTAAAGTAATTTTGATTCATAAGAGGTAAAGTTGATGTTATTATACTTCAGAAGTGAAGTTTGAAGTGTTATGGTTTATTCTGAAGTTGAAAGTTAATATACAGAAAAGTAGAATGTTTGTTTTCAGAAATGGGCTGAATTCATGATATAGAGAAGTGAAATATTTATTTCTTTAGAAGAGGATTATTACTTTTTATCATGAAGTATTACAAGTATATAGAACATTTTTGTTTTTCAATATGGAAGATCCTTCATGCTTTTGTAATCATACATTTTGGAGAAAATTTTGGTATTTTGCAACAAGATTCGAAGTGTTATTGTTCAAAACCGAAGCATCTGTACACTTCGGTATCTTTCTATAAATATGGACCTTTTCGCCATCAAATTTGACCACTTCGCATCTTCTATATGCTTCGGCACACTTCGCTTCTTAAATATGATTCTTTATCACTTCAGCATACCTTGACATGTTTTTGATACCAAAAAGAACCGAAGCTTCACAATTCTTCAACTTCTGCAATTCATCTTCTTTATGCTTTGGTTCTTAGAGGTTCTTCTACTTCACTTCGCCATACCTCTTTGTTGATTAAACATATGTTTGATTCCAAATTGAACTCATGCTTCTGTTTGCTTTGAATGAAAATATGAGAAAGTTGATTCAAACATATCTCTCTCTCCAAATAAAATGCATTACATTCTTTTACCCACTTAATATGATACATGCATTGGAATCTCAAAAAGGTACACAAAGGTGACAAGGCAACTCTCTTTTATTGCAACATGTAGCTATCTTTTTCTCTTACTACATGTCTGCAACACACTTTCTCTCATATACAGATTTTGGCTGAAAAACCAAAGGACAAGTATTCGTCTCTCATGTCTCTCAATACACGATACATAAGAAATGTGAACTTCTATTGTACTTGCATGGGACTTGACTCATCTTATCCAACGGTATTATCATCACATTATTTCCATAGTTCAATGAAACCCAACCATTATTCCTTTTGACACCTACTTTTTTAAGCCTCTAACTTTGTTTTACACATAAAAATCACAAAAATATATCCCTTTTATTATTTATTTTTTTAACATTAGAAAATCTAAAAAATACGAAAATATTTATGATTTTCGTTCTTCCTTTCGTTTCAATCCCAGAAAATCTAGAAAACCAAAAAAATTATAGGATTTTTGTTCAAGTTTTGTAGAAGTTTATGGAAGTTGGATTCGGCACACCAGAATATTCATGGGATTAGTGTATATATATATATATATATATATATATATATATATATATATATATATATATATATATATATATATATATATATATATATATATATATATATATATATATATATATATATATATATATATATATATATATATATATATATATATAGAACCAAAGAACCAACCTATTAACTATTGGATCAAGCAATCAATGGATAATAATAAAATGCTAATATATTTTTGATAGAAATTAATTAAGAAAATAATTGTGGGTAATTTAGGTATATATATATATATATATATATATATATATATATATATATATATATATATATATATATATATATATATATATATATATATATATATATATATATATATAATGGAATGATTCAAATGCGAACCACTAAAAGATTAATAACCGTGAGAATCACTTATTCGCAGTTTAATAATGTCGTATTTTAATTTTTTCACACTTCTTTTTTTATCAAAAAAAAGTTCCCAAACATATAAAAATTAATAATTATCCTTCCTTTATTATTAAACATTAATTTTGATGTGTTTTAAGGAAAATTTTTGCACGTTATCGTATTCACAATTTAATAACTATAATTTTTTTTATTAAATTTGAATATTGTAAAACATATTAGAAATTAAGAAAGTTATTAAGTTTGATATATTTTATGATAATAAACAACTTTAAAAAAACAAAAAAAAAAATCATAATTTTTAATGTGTGAATATTGGTTCTTAATCTTTTAGTGGTTTTCATTTGAACTCTTTCCTCTCTCTTTCTCTTATATATATATATATATATATATATATATATATATATATATATATATATATATATATATATATATATATATATATATATATATATATATATATATATATATATATATATATATATATATATATATATATATATATATATATATATATATATATATGTAACGCCCCAATTTCAAAATTTCTAAAATTCATTTATTATCAAGGTTCCAATAAAATATTTATTCCAAAAAGTAAATCTGTTCGGCATATTTATTAAACCAACAGCGGAAACATTTGAAAATCATAACATAATTCATTAAAATAAATCTCTTGTATGCGATGCGCCGCCGTCACGCCTGACCCTTCCCTTTGTCATTTGAAATACCTGAAATGTTATAAAATCAACGGGTAAGTTTAAAGCTTAGTGAGTCCACAAATTACCATACATGCCGACACATTAAACAACCCGTCCTCGAGAACGACCCGACCCTACCCGCCATACAACTGCTACGGGCGTCCATCATACAACAGCTATGGACACGGGAAGGTTCTACCCATCATACAACAGCTATGGGTTCCTGGTTATGGCCCAGCCCATCATACAACAGCTATGGGACAAGGCAATAGTCCAACTCGTCATACAACAGCTACGAGGGGACACACATCAGTACTGAGCCCAACAACAAATAACCACAGATATAGAGCAAGTCATATAACTGTAAATAATACACAAGATGCCTAACATGCAACATCATATAGTAAGGTGAGGATACTGACCTGAATCACAATCGTCCGGATAATCGCTAATATCCCAAACTAGGCTCGTCCGATCACCTAAATCCCACATACACAACATATTAATAACTGACCGAACTCCTATAGACTGGCCTAAAGGTTAGACCCAACATTTGCTAACAACCATGGGTCGAAAGTAAGCTTTTGGTCAAACAGTCGCTCGCCGTGGCGCGACCTCTCCCTTACGCGTCGCGGGCTATCATTACACTTACGGGGGTTTACTCGAACCCGCGTCGCCGACATAGCCTGTCCGCGTCGCGGACTCGTAATAGTCCGAAATCCTCTTTTTGCTCTTAACCAGTACAGCCATCGATTAGGGTTCCATTCTACACCCTTCCTGGGATCAGAAACTACCCTAAGGTCACTCTCTTATGGACATGCAAGTCCATGCATGTCCATGGTCCAAAACCCTCAGTATTACAAGCCATCTAAGATCACTATCCAAGAGATAACACTACATGACGAAATGAAATGAAATATCAGAAGGTATATCCTTTTACCTTGCTTCTGGAAAACAGAGGAATGCACCCGATTGACTACAAGCCTTTTCCCACGTTGTATCTCTTCCTCCATAACTTCAAAGCCTTAGAACCGAAGAGCTTCTGCTGAAACCAGTCGACTCCACTCCAGAGAACTTCCAAAAACACGAACCCTAGGGCTGGGGTCCTTTATATAGGCGTGTACATCCGAATTAGGGTTTTTCACAATAGAGGCGCACCGCGCCGCGGGTTCTTTCGAACCGCGCCGCGCGTACATATCCTACGCGATTCTAGATTCTTCCTAAAGCCGCGTCGCGGATTCCTCCGGGCCGCGACTCGGCGGAACGGGTCTTACAATTCTCCCCCACTTGAATGGATTTCGTCCCCGAAATCTGTGCCTGAAAACAACTTGGGGTAATACCTCCACATTTTCTTCCTCGGGTTCCCAAGTCCATTCAGACCCCTTACGATGCTGCCACTGCACCTTAACTACCCCTATCGTCTTATTTCGTAAAGTCTTTATTTCCTTTCTTTGATAGCAACCGGTCGCTCCAGATAATTCAAGCGTTCGCCAATTTGGATACCCTCCAAGGGCACAATTGAAATTTCATTGGCAACACACTTCCTGAATCGGGAAACGTGGAACGTGTCGTGAATCTAGCCAAGCTACTCGGGCAGATTCACCCAGTAGGCTACCTTACCTACTCGCGCGATGATTCGATTTGGTCCAATGTACCTAGGGCCAAGCTTTCCTCGACTCCTGAAACGAATAACTCTCTTCCAAGGCGACACCTTAAGAAGAACAAAACCTCCAACCTAGAACTCGAAATCGGACAGTCGTATCGCAATTTCTCTCCCAATTGCACGCTACCGAACACGAAGCCTTGCACAGCCTTAACTAAGAAATCTAGAAGTTACCACGAGCCTGACTGAACGATAGATTCTATCTACTACACTAACAACGATCCGGTATACCCGGGGTCCAACTTTCCAGTACATCGGTACCTTAACGACAAAACTCCGACCGATAAACTCAGGTCCTATCACTACATATTATCATGATTCTTCTTTCGGCTCAAATCAGTCTACAATCTCTTCCTAAACACATAGAAGTCCTGACACCCTCTCCCGTACGACTTCTTGCACAAGAGACCATTTCTCGTGTGCTAACCATTATCATAAAGGACTCTACCAACGTTACATAGGAAACTACAACTCCCATCAAACTAAGAACGTAATCTCGAAGGAACTCCTACATTGATCTCTCCATACAGCCATCCTTCTAAGGATGATGCACAATACTGAAACGAAGTTGGATGTCGCAACTTTACGAACCTTCTCCTAAACTCCTGAGTGAGCTGCACCTCCTTACCTGATATCACCATCCAGAGCACCATATCGGGGTACCTTCTCCTGAGTCTTAACATCATCCACCCTTCGTAGCCCAACATACTATAACAGACTCAAAGTGAGCACTCCTGCTCCATCGGTCTACAACATCCTTGATTTTATCAATAAACTGAGGGGTTCCTTGGTACTTCCGCGATGAACCCATACAGGCATACCTCCAAATTCTACCTCGGAAATCCTCGGAGACCAAATCAGCTACCTATCTTTTGATGATTGGCCTTGACCTTTCCACCGATCAAACCTCTCTCCTCTTAACCATTCCCCACTTCCTTACCGGTCAGATCACCAATAATCCTCTCCAATATCATACACATCCGTGTTGCCCCTTGGGCAACGAAAAACTTGACACAAACTTCTTCGTTCATCTCCGCACGGAAGCTCCGTCTATATCTAACATCCAAGGCGACCATAATGGGTTAGCCATCCTCCGCTAACCCTACACCACAACATTCATTTACCCGAACTGTCTCACCTAAAGGTGTTCCCTTCCACGGTTTCTCATCTAAATCCTTATCTTGAATCCAATCCGCCCAGTCTTCATGTCGCTCTGATCCGCCCTTGGTTTTCATTCTCACCAGCTAAACAGCCATCAACCAAAACCAAAGTAGTCTTCACCTCAACTACTTCGGCAAATGTGATCATGGAGGGGTCCATAATCATCTCCCATCCTACTGAACAATCCTAAGGGTACTAATCCTCGGCACCCAGATAACCATTATCTCATCCTGCACAGAAATCATCTGCTCCACAACCCAATCTGACCAATCAGCCTACTAAAACCGTATCTTGTACTCGAGGGAACACGTCACACTATTGCTACAATAAAGCTACCGGTACTCCCGATCAGCACGAAGTATTCACCAGAACATAGCACAGTACCACCTCAACATAGTACACTCCATCCGACAACACTTTATCTCTCACCGAGGCACAAGCGGGCACAACCTCGAACAAGGCACAGTACCCCGGTACCTACGTGAGATACCAATCCTCCAGGACGTAAAATCCTTAATCGATCACTACACCAATACGACCCAATGCTCATGGCCAACGCTTATCCTTGTTCCTAGCATCGCTTAGCATAACCCTCGTCCTGTCTTCATATTATCGTTGCTTAATATGTTGCTTCCGCGCTGATCCTTCCTGATCGATACACAATCTCACCAAAATGTTTCCTTAAAACCTCGCTCCGACCCCTTCCTTACTTCCACCCAGCCTTTCCTGCCTTGGAAGGCTTCTCAGCTCGCGATCCTTTCCTTCCTGAAACTATTGACTAGCGCTCCTGAGATGAGCTGTCCCATATGACACATCCCTTACTTCGAAGACTTTTGTCCTACACACATAACTCTTGTTGAAGCCTGAAGTAAATTCCCAGTATCTGAATAATTCCTCTGCGTCAATCCTTCTAAGTATCAGTCCATGCAAGCAGAACCCTTGTGTTCCAAGTCAGCATAGCTTGCGCAATCTTGTAGTCGACCCAACAGGTCGCGTTGTCTCCTCAGCCCGGCGTCTCACCTTCCATGCTCTGCCCTTTTTATATTAAAACTCGACTCTCTCGCTCCCACTACTGTCAAGGTCCTGAGTTGAAATGAAATACAATCGTCCAGCGTTCCCCACGCCTTAATGGAAATAATCAAAAACTCCCATGGAGGTGACCATGCACCCCTAGCATGGCCAAGATCCTTGCCTCTTCGCAATGCATACAACCTCCAACCGCTTCCTTGAATTCACAGAATTCCCTTTACTCAAAGCTATTCCAAACACCTTTACCTTAAGGTGAAAAGCTACTCGATGCACCAATAACCACTTGCTAGCTCCAGCACACAATGACACTCCCATGTTCCTCCTTCAAACTACAACTTTCCCTTTTCAAGGACTTAGCCCCTGCCGGCGAGTTCCCTGCCTTGTCAGATCACGGGTATCCATCCTTACGCCGTTTCCCTCATTGCCATGAGACTTCCATCCTCAATGGTCGGTTATGTCACACTGGGAACCCTTCTTCCCTTTCCGCTTCAACCCTCTACTTGTGGGTATCTGTCCAAGGAGCCATCTTCTGTGGGTCTTTATCCCATAAGTTACACACTACTCGCATTTTTCGTCATACCTTGTATGTAGTCTCCAATTACTCTAACTTCAGCTGGGTAGCAGGAGTCAAGGTCCATCAGCTTCAGCAGCTGGACGGGCCCTTCCTGCTCTTCGAGTGACACAAGTCGACATAACGTCAGCACTTAAATCAATCTGGATTCTCGTCCATTCCCCTAAAGGAGTACCTGGAAATCCTCTGGAACCTACCTGCAGATTCCCAAGCCACGATTTCTAATTAGCTGCCAATTCCTTCTCCCTCTATCATCATAACCCAAGTCCAATGCTTGATAATTCGTAATGCAAGTACTCCTATATTCCAGTAGCTGAGCTATTTGCGCATTAAGCTTCGCTCCTTCTCTTAGAACAACAACTCTCCCCCACTTGGAATCTGTGCCAATACCTAGTGCTGATCACGATCGATCAGCACCTCGAACCTTTGTAACAAATTCAATCCTCATACCATGTCGTTAGTCCATTAAACAGGAATAAGGTCTATCGGGATTCACATCCATAGACCTTCGAAACATTGACATGCAAAACCCAAATGCATCGGCTAGCAACTCGGATGCATCGCCTAACCCATTGCTGCCAATCATAACCCTCGTTGATACCTCAACGGCGATCAATTTCTGCACCTATGATCCATCCCGATCCATCTCCATTGGTTACACCCGAAACTACTCCCAATCCACTCTTCATTACTGAACATCGCCACGATGAAGACGTGTACTTTCCTTTCGCAACTAATTCATAATGTAAATCATACCTGATTCTCTACCCTACCCGGTTCCTTAGAATTTTGGGTAACTCTTCCTGACTCAAGTATGAATCCTGTGCTTTCGGTAGTACGGGCCCGGTACTACCTTCCACACCTATTCGTACTTGTTTCAGAATTTGTCCCCCAATACTCTAATTCACCACCCACTCATCTATTCGACATTGGTATTCATACGGTCTCGCACCCAAGTGCCTAACACTCATCCTAGGCTACCTAGGATCTCACACGCGACCCGTGCCTAAAAGAACTTCTGCTAACACCATCGAGTCGCCTCACGGACACACAGTCGTACACAATCGAGAATAAGATAGACATTAAAATAAATGATCCTACCCCAAAGTCACAACCAAACAAGGAACAGCCAGTAAGGCTAGACCAAGAATTCTTAAGCTATCTTATCCTAATTGTTTATAACCCAATAGCATTCACTAAGCAACCTAATAGTATTAGCATAGATTCTAAAGCAGCACAAATAACAAACAGGCAGAAGGCATCCTAATCCAAGCATTTCTAGCATGAATTTCCTGACTAAATTCCACGCCTACTTTCTGGCATACATATATCATCACACAACACAAACTTGGCATGGGTAATTGGGAATCACAAAAACTTACTTGAGCTCGGTTGACGGTTCGCATCGCATCTCATTCTTTTCAAAACTCATTATCCGTTAAAAATCATAAGTCAGATGTGCATACCATGTTTCAAACCCCCAAGAAACAATCAAACAAGAACATGCAAGGGAATCTTCCACATGTTATTCAACCCAACTACTTAAAACTTTTTATAGAGAAAACATTATTTCTTTAACGAAAAGTTCTCAGTCCTAAGTTTGAGTTTGGATTCCCAATACAGTTCATCCAAATCCCTCAAACCAAGGCTCTAATACCAATTTGTAACGCCCCAATTTGAAAATTTCTAAAATTCATTTATTATCAAGGTTCCAATAAAATATTTATTCCAAAAAGTAAATCTGTTCGGCATATTTATTAAACCAATAGCGAAAACATTTGAAAATCATAACATAATTCATTAAAATAAATCTCTTGTATGCGATGCGCCGCCGTCACGCCTTGCCCTTCCCTTTGTCATTTGAAATACCTGAAATGTTATAAAATCAACGGGTAAGCTTAAAGCTTAGTGAGTCCACAAATTACCATACATGCCCACACATTAAACAACCCGTCCTCGAGAACGACCCGACCCTACCCGCCATACAACAGCTACGGGCGTCCATCATACAACAGCTATGGACACGGGAAGGTTCTACCCATCATACAACAGCTATGGGTTCCCGGTTATGGCCCAGCCCATCATACAACAGCTATGGGACAAGGCAATAGTCCAACTCGCCATACAACAGCTACGAGGGGACACACATCAGTACTGAACCCAACAACAAATAACCACAGATATAGAGCAAGTCATATAACTGTAAATAACACACAAGATGCCTAACATGCAACATCATATAGTAAGGTGAGGATACTGACCTGAATCACAATCGTCCGGATAATCGCTAATATCCCAAACTAGGCTCGTCCGATCACCTAAATCCCACATACACAACATATTAATCACTGACCGAACTCCTATAGACTGGCCTAAAGGTTAGACCCAACATTTGCTAACAACCATGGGTCGAAAGTAAGCTTTTGGTCAAACAGTCGCTCGCCGCGGCGCGACCTCTCCCTTACGCGTCGCGGGCTATCATTACACTTACGGGGTTTTACTCGAACCCGCGTCGCTGACATAGCCTGTCCGCGTCGCGGACTCGTAATAGTCCGCAATCCTCTTTTTGCTCTTAACCAGTACAGCCATCGATTAGGGTTCCATTCTACACCCTTCCTGGGATCAGAAACTACCCTAAGGTCACTCTCTTATGGACATGCAAGTCCATGCATGTCCATGGTCCAAAACCCTCAGTATTACAAGCCATCTAAGATCACTATCTAAGAGATAACACTACATGACGGAATGAAATGAAATATCAGAAGGTAGATCCTTTTACCTTGCTTCTAGAAAACGGAGGAATGCACCCGATTGTCTACAAGCCTTTTCCCACGTTGTATCTCTTCCTCCAAAACTTCAAAGCCTTAGAACCGAAGAGCCTCTGCTGAAACCAGTCGACTCCACTCCAGAGAACTTCCAAAAACACGAACCCTAGGGCTGGGGTCCTTTATATAGGCGTGTACATCCGAATTAGGGTTTTTCACAATAAAGGCGCACCGCGCCGCGGGTTCTTTCGAACCGCGCCGCACTTACATATCCTACGCGATTCTAGATTCTTCCTAAAGTCGCGCCGTGGATTCCTCCGGGCCGCGACTCGGCGGAACGAGTCTTACAATATATATATATATATATATATATATATATATATATATATATATATATATATATATATATATATATATATATATATATATATATATATATAGAGTCCGTTTCAAGGAAGAACCAATATTTTCCTAGGAACCGTAGGAACTTTTTGACTGAATCTTTTTTTTCAAAAAAAATGACATAATACATCTAGTCGCTTATATTTAAGACTTTTTGTCAAAAAAAATTTGAAAAATAATATGTATACACGAAATGTGCATATATGCATTTTTTTCGCACATGTGTATACGATTAGGTGTATTATGTCATTTTTTATGAAAAAAAAATTTCAGTAAAAAAGTTCCTACGGTTCCTAGGAAAATATTAGTTCCCATTTGATATTTAGTCTATATATATATATATATATATATATATATATATATATATATATATATATATATATATATATATATATATATATATATATATATATATATATCTATATATATATATATATATATAGAGATGAGTTCAATACAGAACCAAAATTAAATCAACTAACCACAGAACCATCCTTAAAACCCTTGGATCATTATATAAACGTCTTAGATTAAAAATGATACACCATAAAATCATACACCTTGTGCAGGGGATTATTACTAGGTAAGGTTATATTGGGTTTTTAAGCCAATCGATCACCATCTTCACCTCGTTCCAACTTTACACCATCGAAGGCCCCTTCGTTCCCATCCATCTCTTCTTCTTCATTTCGACTTTACACCATCGATTTCACCCTTCGTTCCCATCCATCGCCGCTGATCTCCTTGCTCACGGCGGCTCCGACGAACTCCATGGATACATCGGCGACATTGAGAAAGCAGCCGCCACTTCATTATCATTCTTTGTTAGTTTAATTTGAAAATTTCAGTCTATAAATGCTCCGATTTTCCCACAGATCCCATATCTACACTTGATTGAATGTTTAATTTGAATATCTGATCCAATTTCATGCTTCGCCTGTTCATATATCTTCATTAGTATATATGTTCATTAGTGAACATATGTTCATTGATAAACATATGTTCATTAGTGAACATATGTTCATTGATGAACATATGTTCATTGATGAACATTTGAATATCTGATCCAATGAAATCCAATATTGATGTTGCCATTCCTAGTGGAAACCATAAGAATATGATCATCCCACCAAGTGAAATCTAATATATTTTTGAAGTCGTTTTTTTGTTTGTAATGAACTAGTGAGAGAAGACGTTTTTTATCAAAATTATAGATGACTAAACATCCCCTTACATCCACTGTAGCAATGAATTCCCCTTGTGGTGAGAATACAACTTTTGGAGATGACATTTGATCTGTGTAACCTTTTGTTTTGGTATAAAGACCTTCAAACTAAGAAGATGATACTTGTTGTAAGCCTGATTGTCTACACCATTGCCAAAGAGAAATACTGTAAGTACTTGGAAGTGATAGAAAAGAAAATGAGCATGTTTTATGATTCAGACTTTCAGTTGTAAACAGTAACCAAGAAAGGCTTTGAATGTTACCATGGCTAATGGTAGAAGTTTATGTGATGCTAACAGTACTACTAACTACAACAAGCAATGAGCTATCTGGATGGGACCTACAACAAGAAATATTTTGAGGGAATTTTTTCTGTAACAATGGGTCAACATTTGAGCTGCTCGTTGTGGAAATGGAGGCACTTGGGTCCTGACTAATCTCAATATCATGAACTGAACCATCTGATGCAAGTATGCTAAAGGTATACCTGTAAAAAAATTGTTCATTTCAAGAAACATAAAGAGATTCAAAATGATGATCACTCTGATAAGTTATTACTTACAAACAAGACTTTTTCACATTCTTGTCATCATGAATAACAAAACTGATAATTGGTAAAGGCACTTTTAAATGCTGCTTTGTAATTCTGGTTATCTCTTCACCATTTGCTCTTATAAAATAGAGGGTGTCTGTACTGTCATAAACTCCAAGAACACCATGATACTCTAACCATGCTCCAAATGTATACGTGATAGGGTAGCTGCCTAGTTTAATAGAGAAAAATTAGCATGCCCATCAAGCTATTTCTTATGAAAGAAAAAAATAGTCAATCATGTAAATAAGGGTATTAAAGTAAATTATAAGGTAGAATAACAAGCATTTAGACATTTAGACATGTCCAGGAATCTTACAAGTGAATATCCCACAAGGCTCTTGGTAGTTATCATCCCTCTGTAGAATGGTTATTTCTTTTCCAACTACTATAGCCACATGCTCGCCACTTGGAGATATGAACATCTGTTGAGTCATTAATTAAGATTGAGTCAAATATGCTAATCGGATTTGTTGCCAGATTTTGTGCCTATAATTTAGCTATCGGTTATGGAATGGGTCTGTCCTTCCATTCTTAGTTTTTGTTTAAATAGCATGTTCGTACCCTCATTAGGGTTAACTTTTGTAATCTGATCACGGCGCTCATACAGAATAGTTCACATCGAATTGTTCTTGAGTTGCATTTTAATCATTAGACATCAGTTCTTCATATTGTCTGTTCTTGATCTTGTTTATTTACATTATTCCGCATTTTTGAATCTCGATCCAACTCTCTCATTTCAACAATTGGTATCAGAGCGGGAGTTTGTGTTATTCACGGATCTGTTTTGATTATCTTCATCGTTTCAATCGATTTTGGATATCAGACCTTGATCTTTTACGTTCGACTCTTCTTTTTGATTTGAACTTACACTTCTGATTCATACAAATAAACAAGTACCAATGGCTTTTGACGACTCACATACTCAGTCCTTTAATCTTTCAAGCAGCATTGGATCCACTACCAGGACTCCAATTCTGTTTACTCAAGAGTATGAGGTCTGGGCGTTGCATTTTGAAGACTATGTTCTTGGCATTGAAGAACATGGATCAACGATCTGGCAAGCTATCACTGAAGAAACTCACGTCCACACAGACACAAGGAGGGTTATCAAAACCCTAAAAGAATACAACAACTTGCCCGTCACTCACACAAACATTCCTCAAGAAGAAAAAGATAAACTAATGTGCAACATCAAAGCATTTAGAATTATCAGGTTCGCTCTCCAAGCAGATACTCTTCGTCTGGTTAGTTCTTGCGAAACAGCTAAAGAGATCTGGGATAGACTTAAAGAATTGTATTCTGGAGATGCTGACCTTGAACACTCCATTCAGACCACTCTTCTTTCCGATTTCGGATCTTTTGCACAAGGTTCGGAAGAAACTTTAACTCAGACCTTCAATCGATACAATCATCTTCTAAGTCGATTATTAAAATACAATCTGGCTCGGACTGTCATTGAGCAAAAGGTTACCTTTCTTGATGGTCTTCGTTCCGAATGGAAGGCTATCGTTTCTACAATAAAAGCGCATGAACAGTTCAAAACTTACACTTTGGCTAAAGTTGTGGGAATCCTCAAATCCCATGAAAAGGAAATCATTTCGGAAGCCAAAGCGACTACCAGTCTTGGTTCACTTGCACTAGTTGCTGCCGGAAAGAAATCGGCCGAAATTGATTCCGAATCTGACTTTTCCGATGATGATTTGACCAGAGAAGACAAAGCATTGATGGTATCAAATCCCAAGAAGTTCTTCAAGAAAAACTTTTCCAAATTCAAAAATCGAAATCGACAAGGAGGTTTCAATTCTGAAAAGACTGTGGAAGAAAGTCAGAAAAAGAAGAATGATGAGGAGAAGAAACTTGCTGGCGACTCAGGATATGACTGCCATTATTGTAACGGCAAGAACCACTTTGTGAAAGATTGTTTGCTCCGAAAACAAGCTGAGAAGAAGGAGCAGGTGAAAGATGAAGCTTACTACGCAAAGAAGATTGCGGAACTGAAAAAGAATGATGGTTCATCAACCAAGGCGGCCTTTGTGGTGAAAGAGGACAGCAAGTTTGGAGCTATTGAGGTCTGGTCAACGGACTCAGAAGACGAGGAGGTGAGGAATCCAACGCATGGTCGATGTTTGATGGTGAAAGCTGATCATTCCGACAGCAGAGGTTACTCTACCGACGGGTGTCAAGCCTCAGCAAGTTGTTTTGCTGCGAAGCCCGTCTATGAACAAGTTGAGGAATGTGAGGCTGTGGTCAACAAGGTACGCTCTATCCTTAAATCTTTAAATATTTGCTCTTCTAGTTATGATGCTGAATTAGATGATCTTAGATTTACTGTCTCCAGTTTGAGTGATAGCTTAAAAAGGACACGTCTAAGCAATTCTAACCTAAATGATCAATTGAGCAGGATATCGAATAAGAATGAGGAGAGACGAATGAGAATCGAGACGTTGGATAGTGAGTTAGTCAAAGCAAGAGATGATATTATTTATGTCAAACGGGATAATTTAGTTCTTGTCAAACAGAGAAACATTTTTTGTTTAATTGCTAAGCGTCTTTACAATAATATTACTCAATTGCATCTTGATTGTGACATAGGCAGGGGTTTACACAAAATGATTTTGCCCTTTCTTGAGTTGAAAGAGGATGAAATCGATGCAGAATGTCATAGGTGTGAAACCATTGTTTCATCTGATGAGGTTTCGGAAGCTTATCGAATCGGACTTGATAAAATTGAAAGCTATATACAGTCCAAAGAACATAAAAGTATGGTCAAAGAATATTTTTCAGAAAATGATCACGAGGAAATTAAAACAGCAACTCTAAAGAATTTTCATTCATTATGCTCTAAACTAAATTCCGATAATGTTCCCATTGATGAGAATATTTCAGATTTTGATGAAAGTGATATGAGTGAAATATCTGTTGAGGATGAAATTGACTGTTCGGAATTCGTATCAAATTCTACTGAAACTAAGAAAAATCTCATTTCTGAAAATTCAGTTGCTTTTGCGAGAATTGTCAAAAATGAAGGATCACACACTTTAAATGAACAAGCTACTGTTTTTCCAAAGATTCACACTGTACCAAATCAAGTTTTCGTTAAACCAGACCTAAATACAAAAGATGTAACTGAACTTAAAGTCCTAGTCGATAACGATAATTCCGATGTATGTGATTCTTTCTTTTGGTCGGAACCAATTGACAACTCAGATGAGACTAAAGGCCTTTCCGAAATGACCTCGTGGAAGTCTCGTGGTAACTACATTTCTGGATCATTGAACTGTAAAAATTCTGTCTCTCAAAATGGTTCATGGGGTATAGAAAATGTGAAATCTAATTCTTCAAACCCTAAGACGAGCACTTTCAAGTCTGATTCTAATCACAGCTCGACATCTTATATTCATAAGTCTCCTGAAGAGCTCATTGCCAAAAGGAAACAAATGAATGCCAGGTACAAAAAGAATCTGAAAGAGAGAAAACAATTCTGGAGAAACAAACACGACTCAAATTTAAACCAGAAAGTCAACCCAATTCCCATTCGGAAAGTTGAGCCTACTCCAAAACCAAAACCAGTACCTAAACCATCTGTCTCAACAACAACAACAAAGAATCCCACACGTGTTCTCAGTTCAACGGATTCAAAAGGGAAGGCAAAACTCTATCCTGAAATCACTCAGGATCTTAAAACCAACAAGATTCATCCAAACGTTGCTATCAAAACAAAACCCTCTTCTCAATCGGTTAAAAATCAAAATCCCACTTTTCTCTCTCACAATCAGAAAACTCATTACTATCAAGTTACGAACACATTTACTCCAAAGAAATCTCGTTTTGCTAAAGAACAATGGCAATCCACAAAAATGAAAGTGTTCAGAATTGAAAATAAGAAAAATCAGTCATCTCTGAGAAAATCCTTTTGGGTTGAAAGATCATGCATTTTTCCTATCTCACGTAAATTCTCACATGGGCCCACACTGGTTTGGGTTCCTAAATCTCTCTAACTTGTGCAGGTTCTACGTGACGAACAGTATGATCCGGAATGGTACATTGACAGCGGCTGTTCATGTCACATGACTGGAAGGAAGGAGGAATTACGAGAATATCGCTCACTGACGAATGGAGGAAAAGTCAGTTATGGAAACAATGCAACAGGCAACATCAAAGGCTATGGCATGATCACAAATGGTGAAATTTCGATACGAAAAGTGGCATATGTGGAAGGACTTCAGCACAACTTGATCAGTGTTTCACAACTGGTCGTCGGAACAGGTCTTAAAGTCTCATTTGATGAAGATGGCTCCGAGCTAGTTGAGAAGGAATCCAAAAAGATAATTTTGAAGTCAAAAAGAAAAGGAGAGATGTTTCCTTCGGACATGCGACCTATCCAAGGAAAACCAGCAATCTGCCTACTCACTAAAGCTACGAACGATGATAGTTGGCTATGGCACAGACGGTTGTCTCACATGAACTTTCGTGATATCAATAAACTGGTACTTGGTGATCTTGTACGAGGATTACCGCTACTCAAGTACGTCAAAGACCGACTCTGTGATGCATGTGAGCTAGGAAAACAAAGTCGGAAGAGCCATTCTACAATCATCAACACAAAGATCATCGAACCATTGGAACTTCTGCATATTGATCTTTGTGGTCCATCTGCCATCGAAAGTGTTGCTCATAACAAATACATTCTAGTTGTGGTGGATGACTTCTCTCGTTTCACATGGGTATTCTTTCTCAAGCAAAAATCTGAAGCGGCGATCAACATGATTAACTTCATCAAGCAGATAGAAATCCTTCTCCGAAAACAGGTTCGAATGATAAGAAGTGATAATGGGACAGAATTCAAAAATAAAGTTCTAGATGATTTTCTTGTCAATAAAGGAATCACGCATAACTTCTCTGCCCCTTACACTCCTCAACAAAATGGAGTTGTAGAAAGACGAAATCGTTCTCTTTGCGAAGCTGCTCGAACAATGCTCTCTTTTGCAAAACTTCCTTTATACTTCTGGGCCGATGCCATCGCAACTGCTTGTTATACTCAGAATCGATCAAACATCACAAAAAGGTTCAATCTTACTCCCTATGAGATCATCAACAAGCGAAAACCAAACGTAAAATTCTTCCATGTTTTCGGATCCAAGTGCTTCATTTTTAACTCCAAAGAAAAACGAGTTAAATGGGATGAAAAAGCTGATGAAGGGATTTTTCTAGGCTACTCTCTTACCTCAAAGGCCTATCGTGTTCTGAACAAAAGATCTCGAAAGATTGAAGAAACATACTACATCACATTTGATGATACATACAATTCCAGAGCAAAGCACGTTAGTACAAAGACTGAAGACATCTTTCCCGAATCCAATAAATCTGCAATTCCTCTTCTGGATCTATATGAGGAATTCTTGAATTTGTTCGATGACCAAGAAACCGCAAAAACATCAGAGGCAAATGCACGAGATAACCAAGAAGATGAGTTATTAAAACTTATAGAAAGTACAGTCAGTGAAAATGAATCTTCACAAGAAAATTCTACTGATGTTCCGATTCCGAACAATACTCCAACTTCTGTTACTGATGCACCTATCCAGGGGGAGAGTTCAGCACCTGTTCAGGGGGAGAGTATGGTTCATGAATCCGAATCAACCACACTACCGGTTGAACAAGATCACTCTGATGATAGAAACGATGCAAACTTCCAGGGGGAGAATGAAGTTGAAAATAATGACCTTGACACACAGTCAGAGGTACATTCGGAAGCAGAAGAAATCATTTCGGAAATTAATCCTGAATATGATCCAAATTATCCTCCAATGATAAAATGGACGAGAGATCATCCAAAATCTCAAATCATCGGAACGACTTCTGCTGGTGTTCTCACTCGAGCTCAAGCTAAAGAAAAACAAGCTGCATTATTTTCCAAAGTGGAATTCTGCATGTTTCATTCGTTCATCTCCAAGATTGAACCTAAAATAGTTAAAGTAGCACTTGATCATGCTGACTGGGTCCAAGCAATGCAAGATGAGCTAAACGAATTTGAACGCAACAGGGTGTGGCGATTAGTTCCGACTCCGGAAAAAGCATCTGTTCTCGGAATGAAATGGGTTTTTCGAAACAAGTTAGACAAAGAAGGGAATGTCATTCGGAACAAAGCAAGACTGGTTGTTAAAGGTTACTGTCAAGAAGAAGGAACTGATTATGAAGAAACATTCGCACCAGTAGCCAGACTAGAGTCCGTTCGGATTTTTCTTGCGTATGCAGCACACAAAGGGTTCGATGTCTATCAGATGGATGTCAAGTGCGCTTTTCTGAATGGAGAATTAGAAGAAACAGTCTACGTCGAACAGCCACCAGGCTTTGTGAGCAGTAAACATCCTGATCATTGCTATGTGTTAGACAAAGCTGTTTACGGCCTAAAACAAGCTCCAAGAGCTTGGTATGAAACTTTAACTCGGTTCCTCAAGCAATCCAAGTTCAAGCAAGGATCTGTCGACCCAACTTTCTTTCGCAAAAAGGAAGGAAGTCACCTGATGATTGTTCAAATCTATGTCGATGACATCATTTTCGGATCAACTCACCCTAGCTTAACGGCCGAATTCCGAAAATTGATGTAGACAAAATTTGAAATGAGCTCGATGGGTAAAATCAATTTCTTTCTCGGACTTAACATCAGACAAAGCTCAGAAGGCATATTCATCAATCAGGAAGCTTATACCAAGTCCCTCTTAGAGAAATTCGGAATGAAGGGAGATTCTAAAGTCAAAGTTCCGATGACTTTCGGAACAAAACTTACTCCTTCACTAGACAAACCTGCTGCAGATATCACTCTTTATCGCCAAATGATAGGTTCACTTCTCTATCTCACTTCGAGCAGACCTGACATTATGTTTGCTGTTTGTTACTGCGCAAGATTTCAGGCAAATCCTAGAGAGCCACATCACAGTGCTGTGAAGAATATATTCTGATATCTCAAAAGAACAACCTCTCTTGGATTATGGTATCCATCAGGATCTGGTTTCTTTGTTCAAGCATTTTCCGATGCTGATCTTGGTGGTTGTGGATTGGATCGCAAAAGCACTTCAGGTGGTTGTCAACTACTCGATGGAAAACTCGTAAGCTGGCAATCAAGAAAACAGACTTGCGTGTCACTCTCAACAGCTGAAGCTGAATACATTGCTGCTGCCTCATGTACCTCTCATATAATATGGATTCAAAATCAACTAAGAGATTATGGAGTCAATATGAAACGTATTCCTCTTTACTGTGATTCCGAAAGTGCAATTCGGATCTGTCACAATCCAGTGCAACACTCAAAGACTAAACACATTGCACTCAGATATCATTTTATCAAAGATCATGTTGAAGACGGCAACATCGAGGTTCATTTCGTACGCTCAAATGATCAACTGGCTGACATCTTCACAAAGGCCCTTCCTGAACTAGCATTTAACAGAATTCTTCAAGGTCTCGGAATGATGGAAGCTGAATCCGTTCCGATATCTAACTGAGATTCCGATTGATTCCGAAAATCGGAATGCCTCGGAATCAGATTTTAGACATGGAAGATTCGGAATGCATGTATCCTTTCTAAAACATCATTTGTGTTTGTTTTTTTTATTTTTATTTTAAATTTTTTTTTCTGCTTTACTTATTTCAGACATTTATTTTCTTTATTTTGATATATCTCAAAAATTATATATATATATTTTTTTGCTGTTTGTCTTATTTATTTTTTTCTTTTTCTTATATTTCTAATTTCCTGTGTTGTGTATTTTATTTTCTTTTTCCTTTTTTTTTTGTATTGTTCTTCTTGCCCATATCCATGCGAATGCAAATAAAGAATTCAATCAGAAATCAGAAAACAAAAGAAAACTACATTTTATTCAAGCTACGGGAACAAAGGTCATTACATCAAAAGGCAAAACAAAAACAACTTCAACCTATAGCTTGTAATAATGCCACATAGGGGGATCACCGGGATGGAAAGCTTGGTAGAGGCGCAACTCACTCTCATCAACAAAGAGGCGACTCCCATCAGCCAGTCCCACATGGAACTGGTTGTGGGGAGTGGTACGGATGATCACTGTCGGCCACCATCCCCTTCTGTGCCAGACCTCAACGAGGTCAAACTGTTTGAACACCACCATAATTCTTGGTGGGACAGGCTGCAGAAAGGGGTAGCTTGTTGGGACGATCAGTGGTCCACCACCCTCGCCGTTGTTAAGAGTGGTCATTCTCACCTCATATTGGTGATTCCACACTCTCGTGACAACCCCGCCATAGATGCCTCCAGCGTAGTCGCCTTCTTGCATTTTGACCTCCACTTTGTCAAAACGGTTGTAGGGACGAAGCGCCATGTGATATCTCTTTTGGTGGTAATTTATATTTTTTTTGGGTATGGATGTTTTCTACTAACAATGCTTCCTTTTTATAGGCAGAAATGACACCGGTTAAGCTTCCAATTGTGGATATTTAATTACTTTATGAAGTAATGATGCAGCCTGCTGTCATTATTATGTGTGTTGAAAATACGATAACTGATCTCCACGAATAAGGTTTTTAAGCCGATTACTGTGTGACAGATATGTATTTTAGCTATAATATGCGGAATAAATAAGAGTTGCGGAATAAATATAAACTAAAATTAAGTTACTGAAAGCTATAAATAAATAAAATAAAGCGATAAATTTAAACTAGACAGTATTTAAATAGACAGAAAGCGGTAAATAAAGTAAATGTTAGAAGTTAGAGGTTAGATGTAATAAACACCATTATCAACGATAAAGTGTTTTTACAATAAATAAAAGGTTAGAAGTTAGAAGTTAGAAATTAGATGTCTCGGTTAAATACAGTCCACATATGTTTTCGTTGTCAAGGTTCAATTCGGATGTATTGGATATTTGGTACAGTTGATTTATAACAGTTTAAATAAATCAATAACGACACAAATAATTTCAAAAGAACTTATCGATAGCTGAGGAAGATGGTGTTTTCTTTGAAGCGTCGATTCTTGTTCTTTACGGTAGGATGACGTTTGGTAGTTTTTGGTGTTTGGTGAAATGGGTTTTTGGTGTCGGTTTTATTGAGATGCACGGGGTTTTTGTGGTTTAGTTTTCGTGGTGTATGTATTTGGTAGAGGGTGTGTAGGTTTTGTAGTTTGGTTTTCGGGTTGAGGTTGTTTAGTGGTTTGAAGTTTGGTGTCGGATAGAGGTTTTGTTTTTGTGTAGGGTAGAGTTTTGTTTGGCGTCGGGTAGAGGTTTTGTATGGTGTTGGGTAGAGGTTTTGTTTGGTGTCGGGTAGAGTATGGGTGTATCGGTTTTGTTTGGTGTTTGTTTGGACGTGGATTTTCTTTGGTTGAAAAGGGTTTTCTAGAGAGTTTTTGGCAGGTTTTTTTTGCTCTTTGGACGTGGGGTAATCTTGATGTATTGGTGCTTGAATGGGTATAGTGTGGTGTAAGGTTTTTCTGCACAAGAATGGCAAGAGGTGAGCTTCTTATTTATAGTTGCTGAAATACAGGCTTCGCGTCGCGACCAAGGGGTCCGTCGCGTCGCGAGGGTGCTTGGCTGGTGGTCGGTGCGCTTTTTGTCGGGTCAGTGCGTCTTCGCTGGTATGTCGAGCTTTTCGTCGCGTTTCCTTTTGGTCGCGTTGCTTTTGGTCGCGTTGCTTTTGGTCGCGTCGCGAAGACTCGTTGCTGAAAGTGTCGTTTTTGGTCGTCTCGCGATCAAGAAGTTGGTATAGTCGCGTTTGGCTCTTCGCGTCGCGACCATGCATCCCGTCGCGTCGCGAGCACTGTGGCAATCTGGACTTCTGTGTTTTGCTCTTCTTCACGTCGCGACCACTGTGCCTGTCGCGTCGTGATTGCTGTAGCAGGGTGATATTTTTGTATTTTGCTCTTTGGTTCGTAGCATTACTTCCTCAGGTTTGGTTGTTTTCTCAAAGTTTCTTGGGTCTTGATTCAAGTTTGTTTTTGATCTCGAATCCATGCAACCTGAAATAAACTGATAATATTTGTCAGATAAAAATAGTTCATCTTATTTCTGTGATGATCACATACAAAGATATATTTTTCAACAATTTCCCCCTATGTGATCATTATTGAAATAAGAACAGATTAAAAGGTAAGGTTGAAAGTTCTTGAAATTTGGATAAAACATTTATAAAACCATATCACTTGTTTTGAAAAAGTGTGACTAGATTTTACTTATGTTTTGAAAAATGTTTGTCAAGAATATATGTTTCTGAATCAAGGTTTCAGGTTCAATTATCAAAAGGTTTTTGTATATGTACTTTCATAATATTCCTTAAGATTTTATAACATTTATAAAGACGACAAGTGATCTTAATAGGTCGATTCAGATGAACTCTCATAGGTATAGCTCACACTTGACTGAGGTGTTTTGGTTGTTCTGGGTGCAGAACTGGTGTATAATCACTAAAGATGAGTGATATCTCTCAGTTTGAAGGTGTTGACTTATGCTTAATGTGGATTTATACCTATATACTTTAGTCACTTGGTCTTCATATTAGATAATCAATCACATAAGACTGGTTTCGGCATTACTCAGAGGGTTTCTTCATTCATGTCATTGATGTTCACTCTCTCTCCGTCGGGAAATACATGTAGAGGGGTTTAGAAATTTTCATAGTGCATATTGCAACTAAGAATATTCAGTTTATGAAGGCTACAGTATCCCGGTAAGTCTTCGGTTTTGACAGCCATATTTGATAAAGCTTTTGAGAATTCGTTGTTTGAGAGATGTCTGTCTTTATGGATTGTTGTAATAACTCTTCTTTTGCTTTGGTGAAGTGTTCACCTTTGTTTTATCTTTGCTTGATTTTCGCGAATACCTTTTGTGTAAAAGATATCTGATGTGGTTACCAGTTTGACATCATTTGTTGGATACGACTTTGCGTTTTGAGATTTTGAGTTTTCTTCTGGTTTTCTTGGATATGACTTTGTCGTTTCTTCAATTGTCAGACTTGCTATGCAAGATGATAAATCTTTTCTTGATGTGGCTTGATTGAGGATAGGGATAGGTGATATAAAAGACAGTTTGTCTAATATATAAGAAAATAATTGTATCGTCCCTGGTCATTTTGATATCTAAGCAAAAATGAGACTAGCATCACGGTATAAGAGTATAAATCCTATAAGTCATAATGAAAACACCTTTGCTCACAGAAATGAATTTCACTTAGCAGTTGAAGACGAGGCACAAATTCTCACATGGGTTTGGTTTTCATCTGAATCTCCTGATCTTATGTCCCTTAATTGATAAAATCGTTATAATTGAAATAAATTCAAAGGGAATAGGAGAGTGTACATAACAAAAATGTTGAGATTTGAACCTTCATTTTAATTTAAGAATCAATATAACTGAGAACATTCATCGAGCATAAGTATCTGAAAATTTAGTCAAGAAGATGTTAATCACATGGTTTTATAAGGACTTTAAAAGATAAAACTTTATTCTAATTTTTTTTTTTTTGTGATTTTTGATTATGTGGATGTTTTGGAAAATTTTGGTTATGGGGGTGAGAATGGGGTAACGAGAGTTCCCCCATAAATGATGCACTGGGATCATTTTGGATAGGTAGATTGGGATTGTTTAAAGAGGAATTTGGTTTTGGTGGTTCTCCCATAAATGATGCATTGGGATCTTGTGTTTTAGGAGGGTTCTGGTTTTCGCTGGTATGTCGAGCTTTTCGTCGCGTTTCTTTTTGGTCGCGTTGCTTTTGGTCGCGTCGCGAAGACTCGTCGCTGAAAGTGTCGTTTTTGGTCGTCTCGCGATCAAGAGGTTGGTATAGTCGCGTTTGGCTCTTCGCGTCGCGACCATGCATCTCGTCGCGTCGCGAGCACTGTGGCAATCTGGACTTCTGTGTTTTGCTCTTCTTCACGTCGCGACCACTGTGCCTGTCGCATCGTGATTGCTGTAGCAGGGTGATATTTTTGTATTTTGTTCTTTGGTTCGTAGCATTACTTCCTCAGGTTTGGTTGTTTTCTCAAAGTTTCTTGGGTCTTGATTCAAGTTTGTTTTTGATCTCGAATCCATGCAACCTAAAATAAACTGATAATATTTGTCAGATAAAAACAGTTCATCTTATTTCTGTGATGGTCACATACAAAGATATATTTTTCAACAATGTGTCATAAAGGCGAAGACGGCTGATTAGCAACTGATTGGACGTTTTCCTTCCTTTTCGCCTGAGCATTAAATGTTTTCTCATGATAGCCAAGTCCTTGTCAGCATTCTTCAGCAAAAATACAATTTTTTTGTAACTATTTTTGAATTGATGGGCTTCTTCTTCTCTTATTTTCTAAGTACCAAAATCGAATATCCATGATTATTGAACTCTCAACCAATTTCAATATATGATTTCGTAAATTCTAGTCAAAGATCGCGACTCATTTCCACCATGGGGCGCTGTGAGACTCATCATACTCTCTTGACCTTTCTATCACTTCTCCATACTTAATACACTTCCATATAACTGTAACCCTTATGAAGGTCTTCAGAAATACCACTGTGAAAACTGATGGTTACCCAAAATTCTGTGTTCGTGATTTCGGAATTGTTGTTACCACCATTCCGAATGAAACCCAAAAATCCGACCCCACTAAGGAATTGACGAAAACTAAAGGAAATCTCAATCTTTTACATCTGCGTGTTCTTTATGAAATCTACTACACCCAAGTGTTTTCTATCCAAAAAGATCCAGTTTTTAATTTTTTTTCTGAGATTTCCAAACATTTTACAAGTCAGACGAAACTCTCCTAACCCTCACTTGTTTTCATGACTACTCTGGTCAGACAAGTACTGTCTTCCGATTTCGAGCATTTCTCACGTTTTCGGAATCCGAAAGATAGTTAAACCCAACCCATTCAGCTAACATCTTAAAAGAAACCTTTCAATGATTCTTATCAATCAATTGATCGTAATTCAACGGGAAACCATACAAATCACTTTTGAATCTCTCTTGATTCCAAAGAAAGAGATCATTGACCGGGATCACTCAGTTTTATGTCATTTCTACATCACAGACTACCAGATAAAATTTGATTTTTTTCTTTATCTTTGGCACACTCTTGCACGAAAATCATTGTTTGATTTTGCTAACTCTGGTTGCTTTTTCTTTGATAAGGATTCAGATCGATGACCTGGTAATTTTCTTTTTCTTTTCAAAAAAAAAAAAAAAAATCAGACGTGGCTGTTATAACGTCCTCTCAACAACAGCTACTTTATCGCTTTTCACGTGCCTGCAATGCGAAATTTGGGGGTTACTCATGATGATACTGCGTGATTCTAGGGAACCGTAATCGACTGAAGCGGGATTTCCTTTTTCAAACACTCTTCAAAGGATATTTAAAAGATTTTTGGCTCATTATTTCTTTTCTCCGCTCTTCATCTCTCACACAGAACTCTTCGTCTTCAAAGCCCTCTTTCTCTCACGAACATTCAAGAACTCTCCAATGGCTGGTTCATCCTCAGCGAATGAAAATACTTCCTCTTCTCTAATGTTGAAGATCAAACAAAATCAAAACATGATTATTGATCTTCATTCTTCGAAGTATAATGAAGCTCTTCAACCGATGATCGAATGTCTCAAATTCTCCAGGCTCTGCAAAGCCCTAACTGCTTCAGAGGAGGTTCCAATCGTGTATCTCTCATCTGCATACTCATCCGCATTCTACAACAAGGCTGATGATGTTGTTACTTTTGAAGTTGGATCCGTTAAGACGCGTATTTCCAAGTCTCGATTTGGAAAATTGCTAGGGTTTACTGATCAAACCGATATTGTCGATCCTGATTCCCTTCCGCCTTCTACTCTTCCACGATTTTTCTACCAACTAGGCTACAAGAGTGATATCACGCAACTTTCCAAGTTCACAAAGAAGAGCCTACCGCCTTTGTGGAATTTTCTTTTCACGATCCTGTTCAAAAGCTTCTCCGAACGCACAACAGGCACAGACAGTGAAAGTAAGCTTTTCTACTCTTTATTTTATGGCCTCTATAACGACATCAACCTTGATTACGGGTCAATTCTCTGGAGTCAATTTGTCGAGAGCGTGAACTACAAAAATCGACACTCTGAAATTTCTTGTGCTCGATTTTGGTCCATTGTGGTAAAAAGGGCTATTGAGCAACATCATCTTCATATTATGACTGATTCCGTCCTAGCGGTCATTCCGACATTGTCAACCACACAGTTTGCAACCACCAAATCGGAGGATTTTGATTTCATTGGGTCCATTCCGATCACAATGTTGGATCGTGTTCCGAAGGACGTGCCATGCATTGCTGCGTATCGTCAACTACCTCCATCATGAATTCGTGCTATTGATCAAGCTCATCAAGTTGCATTTGATAGACTTGAAAATCCGAAGAAAATTATCAAACGAAAAGGTAGAGCTGTAGCATCTGACACCGAAAAACAGCCCAAACGTCCACGGAGACTCCGAAAGTTTGTCCAAACTTATGATTCCGAAAACGACCTCTCCGATACTCATCAAATTCTGACTTCACCGCACGACATTCCGATTACCGACAACCTTGAAGATGTTCCACCTACCAAGCCTTCTCCACCTCCTGCATAACCTCCTCCCGCTTCACCTCCTCATGACTCCACACCAAAAATCACTCCTCATTCTAGTCCGTAATCCACACCTGAACGTTCACCCCTCCGAACCACTAACACTCAAAAGTCTCCATCTTTATCACCAAAACAAACTGCAACTCCTGATTCCCCTCATAGCAACCCCCTTACCGACGTTGATGAAGAGGAAGATATACTGGTTAATGATGACCAGGATGATCTTTCTGATTTCCTTGAATCTCCATCAAATGTTAAACTGAAGACACCCAGTTCTTCTGTTCCGATATCATCTGATCAGCTCTCGGAAATCTCTGCCAAACTGGATTTACTTCTCCAATCCACGGCGCAACCCTCTGTCTCCGATTGGCAATCCCAGTTGGATGCTCACAAGGACTCGGTGGACACCTTGATCACCGAAAATGTTAACCTTATGCATCAATTCACCTCCCTCATCGAGAAATATGAAGCACAAATGCGAGATTCTGCCACCTCTATTGGCAGACTGGAAAAAGATGTTCTTAAATTTACTCAAGATTTCCGTGACTCTCATGTTCGGAACAATGAAGGTATGCATCAGGTTATCTCCAACTTCAACAACTCTTTGAAGAACGAAAAAGAGGCACTATCTACCTTACGTTCGGAACTGAAACAGCAATATTCCGAATGGGTATCTTCTATGGATACACGGGTTGATCAACTGAGGACAGATTTGGCCTCAGAAAATTATCTGATGGACAAATTAGCCGCCAAAGAAACAAAAATCCAGCTACTCAGGTCCGATCTTCGTAACAAGTCTGCCATTCTTGCCTCGGCTTTATCTCAGAACAAAGCTATTCGAAGTGGAGTATCGGAAATTGACTCCTTCCTTCATCGGATTGTTGAAGACGCTGATCCAATTCTCAATCCTCTGGTGCGTAGACATCTGACACTTAAGCTTCATCCTGTGTTCAATCTTCTTGCTGCCTTAAAGGGTGTTTCAGAAAGTTTTGCCTCTCCGAAACAAGGGGGAGACGAAACAAATGAAGAAAGTACATTTAATCAGGAGACTCCGAAGAAAACAAATGAAGAAAGTACACTTAATCAGGAGACACCGAAGAAAGACTCTCCGGTTAAAACCAATGAAAATGCTGAAGGTAGTGGTGGTCCGTCAAAAGACAAAGGCAAGAAGATAGTAGAAGAACAAGAATCCGATAAGGATGCTGCCAAATCGACCAGGGAGAAGGAAATTGATGAAATTCTCAACCTTACTCGGAAACTTGATGCTGAGGAAGCTGCCAAAAGAGAGGCTGAGTTACTCCTGAAAACCCAAATGTCTTTGTTTCCTCCATGGCACTACAAAAGAATGACAATGGAAGCAATTACTGAGCATGTGGAGAACTGGCTTCAACCAATAGCCTCGTACAACACAAGCAATGATGTAAACTCGCAGTTTGACTTTCCGATGACTGCAAAAGCTCTCCTGTTCCGAGGGTTTGAGGAACTCAAAGACACCCGTCTCTCTAGTTCGGAAGTGAATGATTTGTTGTTCACTTTTTATTTGAAGAATGCGCGTCCTCAACACTTAACGTGGAGTTTGAAGAAGATTGTGCAGCTGACTCCCCGTCTTCCTGAGGTCAATGTTCCTTTTAAAAACGCAAGGTTTTTGGCTTTAAGAGGAGATGATAAAGAGAAGATGGAATTTTCTCTTGCTGACCTTCCATTTCTGAATCCATTCGACTAGATATCTCTGTTCAATATCTTGTCGAGAGAACAAAAGTATCAACCCATTTTTGATCATATCAAAATAATGATTGGATACTACATTCTTGAAGTGGCAAAGCTGGATCTTGAAGTTGCTGGTGTTCTGGATAAAGTTCCTTTAACTGTGAGACGTCCTCCTCCCAAAAATCTGAGCAAGCGTAAAATCGGAAAAATTGTCAACTCAAACTGGAGTGTGGCATACAATTCAAAGGAAGGCCTCGAGAATGTTAAAAGGATATTCTTTCTTTTAGACAAACATCTTTACAGGACTCCAGTGTTGGAACACAGTCTTCATATCATCAATAAACTCCCATCCAACACCACTGATGATAAAACTTGCATCAATGACATGCTGAGGTGGTACATAGAGTTTCGAAAAAGGATCCTGGCAATCATTCCGAAGGTGTTTGACAGACAAACAAGTGAAGTAAAGCCTGAAGAATGAAGGAAAGTCGCATTTTTGACTCAAAGGGGGAGATTGTTGAGTCATTAATTAAGATTGAGTCAAATATGCTAATCGGATTTGTTGCCAGATTTTGTGCCTATAATTTAGCTATCGGTTATGGAATGGGTCTGTCCTTCCATTCTTAGTTTTCGTTTAAATAGCATGTTCGTAACCTCATTAGGGTTAACTTTTGTAATCTGATCACGGCGCTCATACATAATAGTTCACATCGAATTGTTCTTGAGTTGCATTTTAATCATTAGACATCAGTTCTTCATATTTTCTGTTCTTGATCTTGTTTATTTACATTATTCCGCATTTTTGAATCTCGATCCAACTCTCTCATTTCAACAACATCGATATCCATTTGCTTAAGTTTTGTTGATGTTTATTTGTGGTCCATTTTTCTCTAAACTCACTGAGACCTTCACGGGATAATAGAAGCAATAAAGGAATGAGAAGTGAATAGTTTTCCATATTTAACCAATGAGAAGCACAACCATATACATTGTAAATCGTATGAGGAACTCGCATCACATGTAAGAGAACATGTAGACTTAGATGTTGATAACATATGGAAAGATAACAAAAGAGAAAATATAACCATCTTATCTAGTGCAAGGGACAGTGACAAGCAGATAGTACACAAGCAGCCGATTTAAATTGCTAAATACAGTTAAGAAAAATGGTGAAGATCGAAATGCACCTTGCGTCGAATATCTCATCCAATTTCCTGCTTACGTCTGTTCATATATCTTCATATGCTTCGTCTGTTCATATATCTTCATTAGTGAACATATGTTCATTGATGAATATATGTTCATTGATGAACATATGAGATATCAACGTATTGCAAAATCAAGATTCACATATTTCCATATGTTCGTTGAAAATTTTTAGAACCTATAGTCTTCTTTTTAATTGATTGCGTATCACTTGTTTTTAGGTATAGTATCATTTAATTTGTTATGTGCAGTTACGAGAATGTATATATGAACATTACTGGATGTTAATTTGACCATCATACCCTTTATCATCAAAACTAGATCAACGGTGAAAAATATGGTTCTGCAGTTAGGCAATATATTTTGGTTCTGCATTGAACCCATCCCTATATATATATATATATATATATATATATATATATATATATATATATATATATATATATATATATATATATATATATATATATATATATATATATATAGTGTGTGTGTGTGTATATAAAAGCAAAAGATAGGATAATTGCAAAAGCAGGATAATGTTTCTCTAGCTATATCGATAAACAAACTGAAGCGTTAGAAGGATGACATAACGGATATGTGTTTTGGGACTCATTTTGGTCATCTCTTTTTATCGTTACAAAGATATAGATAAGGACATAGAGTGACTACATTTGGCACCAATGCTATTAAATTTTGGGTTTAAAAAAGCAACGTATATTTTAATAAAGTTTAGAAGCCACCAAATCATATCTAGCGGAAACTTTTATATCATCAAAATAATATTTTTTTATTTTATTATATTTTTATTATTCAAATTTGAGTTATATTTAGGGTTGAGAAATTAAAACTCTTCGGGCTTTAACAACAATCTCCTTGGTTCGTTCAAATAGTAGACATATTTCTTTAATGTTTTGAACCGCTTTAAAAAAAATTCTAAACGCCAGTCAAATATTTATTAAATATGGATTAGGAATAAACTAGTAAAAACAATATAGAGAGATATTTAATAGCCATAGTTGGATTAGTAAGTCAAGCTAATCAATCTAGGCTTACTAAATATGACTAACTCTACATACATTTTGTTGTGTTAATTTTTGAGCAAATTCCAAAAAAAAAACTATTAAGTTTTCGAGAAATTCGATTTTGACATTGTGTTATTTTTTTTCCAATTAAGTTACTAAGTTTTTCAATTTTTTCTAGTTAACTCACTATGTTTTTAATTTGACAATTTGATCGGTCAACCCGATAGCCAACTGACCTGACATGATGGCGTATCAGTCTTTGATGATGCAACGCTGACATGACATGTTAACGTGGCATCCAAGTGTCAAAATTGAAAATATAGTGACTTAATTGGAAAAAATTGAAAAACTTAGTGACTTAATTGAAAAAAATAACATAGTATCAAAAATTGAAACTTTTTTTTAAAATTTTGCCCTATATTTTTAAAAGAATAAGTACGTCTTTTTACATTTTTAAAAGTATAGATATATTTTTTTACAAGTATAAATATGCATTTTTATATTTTTTGGAATATAGATACATTTTCAGAAGTATGTATTGGTATTCTTATGCTTTTAAAAATATAAATACGTTTTATTGCATATAAACATGTCTATATCAATAAAATACATATTATAAAATGAGTTCAAGCTTTTTTCTCAAAAAAAAAATTCATTATAAACATGCTTTTGATTGATACAATACGTGCTTATATGCAAAACAATACGTATTTGTATTTTTTAAAACATAAAAATAAGTATTTGTACTGCTAAAAAAATATCTACAATTTAAAAAACATAAAATATGCATTTATAATTGAACATATAAAAGAACATATTTATATTTCTAAAAAACATATAACCATATTTTATACTTCTAAAAAACATAAAAATATGTATTTATACTTCTCAAGACGTAAAAAAACGTATTTATACTTCTAAATATGTATTTATACTTTTACAAATGTATTCTACTTCTAATCAAACGTACTTAAACCAACAAAAAATATGTTTTTATACTTCTAAATGAACAAACATACATGAACGAACTTAAACCAACATAACCGAACGAATATAAACAGACAAACATAAATTAACGAACCAATACTAATTTTTATGTTTTTAGAAATATAAAATACATTTTGTTTTACATATAATAACGTATCGTATCAATCAAAAACATGTTTATAATGGAAAAATGTTGAGAAGGAGGCTTGAACTCGTTTTATAATATGTCTTTTATTGATATATAAATGTTTATATGCAAAAAATGTATTTATATTTTTAAAAGAAAAAAAATACGTATATATACTTTTGAAAATATATCTATATTTCTAAAAATATAAAAATACGTATTTATACTTGTAAAAAATATATCTATACTACTAAAAATGTAAAACGACATATTTATACTTTTAGAAAGCGTAGGAAAAATTAAAAAAAAGGCACTAAATTTTCAAAAATAAAAAATCAATATTGACACTGTGTTATTTTTTTTCAATTAAGTCCCTAAGTTTTCAAATTGTTTCAATTAAGTCAATAAGTCTTCTATTTTTTTCCAATAAAGTCACTATATTTTCAATTTTGTTTCAATTTTGAAACTTGGGGCCATGCAGCATGCCATGTTAGCGTCACATTATCAAAGACTGACACGTCATCATGTCACGTCAGCTGATTATCGGGTTGACCGGTCAAATGGTCAAAATTGAAAATATAGTGACTTAATTGAAAAAAATTGAAAACTTATTGACTTAATTGGAAAAAATAACATATTGTCAAAATCGATTTTTTTTAAACCTAGTGTCTTTTTTGGAATTTGCCAAAAAATTAATACAACTCTCCCTACTTCTTTGAAATTTTTCCCGGAAATTCAATTCCCATTTCACTATTCTTCTTGATGTTAACCTAAGAAACACGTGGCTTCTAGCATCCTTCTAAACTATACCAATAACACCAAGAAATCATTATTCCATAAATACCTCTATAGATGATTGCTCTGTACTTTCTCCCTTCTAATAGTTGTAATGAGATGAATTTTAAACTTGAATGGTAACCAATACCCAATGGGGATGCTGTCAAAGGGAGATACCATCCCAACTACTCTGTGGTTTTAAACACATGCCTACAACATGTCCTTACGTGTCTCAAAGATCTTATCATTCTATCCATCAGTCTGAGATGAACAATAACTTGTGCCCATGACCTTAAGGGACTTTCCGAAAAACATAATGTACACCTAGCGTCCTTAACTAAATCACATATATGGAACTTCATGCTTAGACACACTCTTCATGACATGGATGTCAACTAACTTTGATAAGTGTGTGGGTGTTTGTTTGGTAAATTGCAGCAGAATTAACAATAAAAATTAAGGATAGAGTTATAAACAACCTAGACCTATAGATTTATTATCATTTGAAGACAAGCTAAGACCTATTAACTTAAATTCGTGTCAAAATCAGGAAATCATCCCTCAAAAGACGAAATTGTGAGTGTAAGCAACAACTCAATGAACAAAGTTCTTGTTTTCTTGATTAATTTTCATCTATATGTTTTTCCATGCAAAAAAAGTTGGCTTATATCAATCCTTATTACAAATGTAGTGGTTACAAGAAAACCAATCAACTACTTATTAAAGCTAGTAAATGATATGTAACACCCCGATTTTCATACACCTTAAATGGTGTAGTATTTTATAGAAAAAAGTTATGGAACAAGATTTCATACTTTAAAAAAAACTTTTCTCATGACGTCGAGTCATGTCTTAAAATTTCGGTCCCAACAAAACAATCAAGTTGTAAAAATGTTTATACAACTATGAGGGTTACAACTTCATATCAAACTAGACCATAGAAAGCAAGTTAGGATGACGAATCGTTACATCAGTCATAATTCGCTCCATCTAGGATCCCAATCTCTTCGGGTTATAAACTTGTTTCTAACCCTCGTGTCTAGAACCTAGGATACATGACATAAAACAGAATACGTAAGACAAAACGTCTCGTGAGCTACATGGGTTTGGACACAAACGTTTGCAAGCCCAACAAAGCATTTTAAAACTGTTATAATCAAGTCATGTATTGACACTAGTTGTCAAACCGTTCATAAACAAATCATATAATAACACTTGCTGTAAAAATCTTTATAATCAAATCATATAGCAATACTTTGCTTTCAAGCCTTTCAAAATAATTCAGTGAAGCATAATAACGTTATTTCATAAAGCATAATAACGATATTTCATAAAGCATAATAACGCTTGCTATTTCATAAGAAGTTTGTCATTATAAAACTTTCATTAATTAAACTTGACTGGTATTAAAACACATTTGAATTTTTATACTTAGGGCCTTAATCACTCTTGTTGATACCCCAAGTCCATACTGAGATGGTAAGAACATAATCAAACCACCTCAGCATCTTATCACATACGTTGACTGGTATCATAACATGCTTGATTCTTATACTTAGGGCATTAACCACTCTTGGTGATACCCCAAGTCTATACTAGAATGGAGAGAACTTGATCAGTCCATCCTGGCATCATTAGCTTAGGACATCTACTTTGCGAAGGGGTCGGTACCACCCCAGTAGATTCCTCTAGGATCCGTTACGTGAACATCATGGCCCAGGGACAAAGAACTATGTTCTTTGTTCATACTGCTTTACATTTCTTTGCTTGCATTAAACACCAGTCATTCATACACATAGCATTGCTTGTTATCAAAACATTCATTCACAAATACATTAAGGCTAGATGCCAAAACTTTCATTCATAAACATTCGTAAGGCTAGATGCCAAAACTTTCTTTCATAAACATTCGTAAGCTAGATGCCAAAACTTTCTTTCATAACTTTCATAGGCTAAACGCCAAAACATACTTTCAAATCCTTATGGCTTGATGCCAAAACATACTTTCAAATCATTACGGCTTGATGTCAAATCATACTTTTCAAACATAGTAGGCTTAATGCCAAAAACATAATTTCATAACATTATTTCTTAGACGTAGTACAACACTTTCATTAATATGACATAAGCAAAAAGGCTTGCATTTCATTTCATATTTGAAAGTCATATAAAGATTTATATGTACTTTGCCATATACCCCATAGTGGGAAAAAGCCACATGTACTCACCTTAGTAGCTAGGTATATCTAGCTACACTAATCCACATAACTCTAGTCATTTGTTGCTTTCAAGCGTCCTTCAAATTTCTATTAATCAAATAGGAGATTAGAACTTATTAGACAACTAAACATGTAGTAATTGTCTAAACATTATTGAACTATTTCTAGTCATCATCTAGCTCCATTCCAATGGTTAATTATGATCTAAAGCATAATAACCATTTTAGACAATTTTACCCTTTTGTCCCATCTGACCAAAAATGGCATCTTCAAGTTCTACAAAGTTATTTTAGCAACTTTCATATTTTTACATCCTTATAAGCTTATTTCAATGGTTAGATGTCAAAACATCTTTCTTTTTACTAGTTTATGCCATTTCGGCTAAATTCAAGGAATAAAGTTTCTAAAAATAGAAACCGTCAAAATCTTTGTATTTACTTTCCAAAAGTCACTAATATGTTGTCAACCTTTCACAAGTTTCATCATGATTTCAACTGTTATGCTAATGCATTTAATTTAGACTAAAATAAAAGATTTTAGTCTAAGCGCGACTCTTTTAGTCTATTTTTAGACATGACCAAAACATCTCATTTGTTGACTCAAACTTAGTTATTTCTTTCTTATAGACATATGTTCATCATACGGTATTATAATGTTCAAGTTTGATGTCATTTTCCAACTTTTCATTTTCATGTTTTAAACGGCAACTTAATTGCCATTTTAACCAAATTTAGAATTTTGACCAATATAAATAATTACTCATATGGATGTTCTTGAGTTCTTATCAACCATTTCCAAGTTCACTTGTGTCATATAACATAGGGTTATTTACAGAAAAGTCCCGGTATTTTGGGGGAATTAATGAAAAAGTCCCAAAATATTTTTTTTGAACAGAAAAGCCCACGAAACCGGCAAAATTATTCAATTTAGCCCTTTTTTTACCGGCTACCGGCAAAAAAGGGCTAAACTGAATAATTTTACCAGTTTTCTGGGCATTTCTGTCAATAAATTATTTTGGGACTTTTTCGTTAATTTCTTCAAAATATCAGTTTTGGTCATTCACAATTTTGGTTCTTAACACTTTTAGTCCCTAACAGTTAATCCTTCACAAATTTGGTCCTTAACAACTTTGGTCCTTCACAATTATGGTCCTTCATGGTTTAGTCCTTCACAGTTTTGGTCCTTAACAGTTTTGGTCATTCACAATTTAATCCTTGACAGTTTTGGTCCTTCATAGTTTTGGTCCCTAAACCTTAATTTTGTCCCAACTAAAGGAAGGGCTAAAAATTCAGAAAGTCATGGAGATGTTATATGTGGGACAAACGATGTTTTTACGCAGACCCTAGGTACTCAGGAAAACCGTGGGCATGTACGTAGGATGAGAAAATATGTAACCCCGCACCAATACTTTTTTCTCATTGTCCATGTAGTGCTTAATGGTATTGGCAAAAAAAATTAGTGCAGGGTTACATATTTTCCCATCCCACGTACATGCCCACGATTTTCTTGAGTACATAGGACCTGCATAAGAACATCGTTTGTGTCACATAACCTCTCCATGACTTTCTGAAAATTTTATCCCTTCCTGTAGTTTGGACAAAATTACGGATTAAGGAGCAAAACTATGAAGGACCAAAACTGTTAAGGACTAAAATTGTAAAGGACCAAAACCATGATGGACCAAACTATGAAGGACCAAATTGTTAAGAACCAAAACCGTAAAGGACCAAAGTTGTTAAGGACCAAAACTGTGAAGGATTAACTATTAGGGACTAAAATTGTTAAGGACCAAAATTGTGAAGGACCAAAACTATTAAGAACTAAAACTGACGCTTTGGAGAAATTAACGAAAAAGTCCCAAAATAATTTTTTGACAGAAAAGCCCCGGAAACTGGTAAATTTATTCAGTTTAGCCCTTTTACCGGTAGCCAGTAAAAAAAGGGTTAAATTGAATAATTTTTCTACTTTCTTGGGCTTTTCTATTCAAAAAAATTTTTTTACGACGTTTTTGTTAATTTCCGCAAAATATCGGGACTTTTCTGTAAATAACCCTATAACATATCAAAATACCGCATTTGCTTATCTCGCTCAATTCAACTATTTACTAAAATTATCCCATTTTTGTTCTTTATGTGATGGAATTCAAGATTCCATTTCTTTATTCAAATTCTCAATACCAAGTTTCTTAACAACAAGGAACATCCAAAGAATCCATGTATAAAACTATTACTAAGAAAATTTTCATCGTTTCGTAGATCTTTATCTACCGAATCCAACATAAGTCTTAAAGTTTTGTTAACTTGAAAAATCAAATATGTTCAAATTCCAACAACAAGGTATTCTTAAAACTTTCCAACAATCCTTAGCATGCATTTAACCATTCCAAATCAAACCCGACATAAAGAATTTTCTTGTGTTCTTGATTTCTTGAAGTTATTATCAAACCAAGCACAAAATCAACCACACCAAACAACCAAAACCTTAAAATCATAAATGTTTCTTGAATCCATAAAGTGTTAAAGCCAAAAACCCAACTTCAATTCCACATGCATGAAGAAATTTCGGTTTAATCAACTAGAGTTCCAAGGAGTTAACCTTTACCTTTCACTTTTCTTGTGCAAAATCTGAAGTCAAAGATGTGTTCTTGAATTCATAACCTAGTATGATTAGAAAACCACACCCCATTCAAACATGCATGGACAAAAATTCAGATTTAACAACTAGTTGTTTTCTAGAATCATTGATACCTTTGAGTTTCTGCCCAAAAATCTCGAAATCGGGAGATAAATCACATTTTTCTGCACCAATCGGACCACCACTGGCCACCAAAGGACCACCGCCGACCACGGCTAGCCTGAAAAACGCACTAAGAGCATTTTTGCTACTCCCTTTCTCCTTCCTGCCTCGATTTTCTGCAAGAAATCGTAAAGCACAAGGACTGAAGTCTACCCTTTAGCCACTCCAGGTTTATACCATCGTTAAGCCATCGTCGGCCTCCCAAACCTGCCGTCAATGGCGGCCCTGCTACGTTCGTTGATCTTCGTCGGTAGCGGGTTGCTCCCTTCCGACTTTTGATTTTCGTTTGCTGATAAAAAAATTCAACCCATAGAGACACTGATCGATCTCGACATTCTCTTCTCTCCATCGATCTCGTTTTCGATTTTTCATGAACACGTAATTGGATGTGTGTGTTGTTTGTTCTCCGTACCCTATTTCTAATTTTCGATTTACGCAACAAAAAGGGGGATCGACACCCACAGGAGAAAGAAAACTGATGGATGATTTACATTGTCAAATGACAAAAATACGCCCGCCTTCTAGCCTTAGAAAATAGTTTCAACTTTTTCTTATTATTTTCCCCCAAACTTACATGGACATAACTTCTTCATGTGATGTCCGATTTTTGAAAAACTTATACCTTTAGAAAAGTGGGAATGAGCTTAACAACTTTCCCCTACTGACTTAAGTCCAATACTTTCTAGAAGTTTTGTTACTGACCCTTGAACATGACCAATTGGTCATTTTTGTCACTTTTGGGCTATTTTAATTCCATCATAACTCCTTCGTTACAACTCCAAATGACCCGAATATTTTTCCTATATTTTTATTATCTCAAATATTACAAAAGTCATCCTGATGACGTTTGCCCAAATCTTCCTAGATTTTGAGATAATAATTTCCAAAGTTTGTACAATAAACTTTTCACTTTTAGTCCTTTCTTTGAAACTTTGCCCTTATGTCCTTAAGATTAAAATACTAATTGATTAACCATCGTATAATGAGTTAAATAAATGTCTTAACAAATAAATTCTTCATATTTTCACCTTCTTGGACCATTTTGCCCTTGCTCAACATGTTGAGCTTATTTAAGTATAAACTCTTTTATATTGAATACTTGCATAAATTCTTATCTTATATATGACAAAAATTTTGATTGTCACATGAAACTCTAAGTAACTCCTCAAAACAACAAAAAAACGTCTAAAACTTGAATAACCACAAAAGTAACGTCTAGCATCTTAAAGAACCCAATTAACTCCATCAAATGTAACGACTAGAAGGAGTTAAGATTTGAATAACCACAAAAAACGTCTAAGACTTTATGAAGTCTTAAAATGCAGCCTTTATTTCGTCCAAGTCACTATACAAACAAATTTAGCCATAATACCACTTGCCACATCACCATTCCACTTGGCAAGCATTAATTTGTCACCTTTGGGGTCCACATTGATCATATTTGTATCATTCCCTCCCTCTTTAAAAGGAATTCACCTCAATTCTGCTAGGCCATCATCATCAATGTAAGGTGAAAGGTCCCCTACATTGAAGGTTGCATGTACACCAAAGTCTCCTCCCAAATCCACCTTGTAAGCATTATCATTCACCCTTTACACCACCTTGAAAGGACCCTCCGCGCGTGGCATCAATTTTTTCTTTCTTTTGTTAGGAAAACGTTCCTTTCTCATGTGCTCCCATACTACATCACCTTCTTGAAAGACACGTGGTTACCTATGCTTGTTGAAATGTAATTTTCATAGCCTTTACAATGTATTATTGGATATTATAATAATACGTACACTAATTCAGATCAATTATCGGGTAAACGTTGTAAATACGGATAATAAATTACAGTAGCGTAAAAATTCGATAATCATATAAATATTATTTTGGTATTAATAATATTCATAAAACGATGTATTCGTGAACACGAATCTGTAGACAAATAGAACGTCCAAAACGGAGTTTGTATGAGAAAGTTACAATAGTTAAACGTTGGAACGATAAACATACACAGCGTTTGGATACTAAAATACAAAACGTGGTGCCTTAAACATTAAAAATGGAATAACGGAACACATATTATGAAGCGTAATATGGTATAGTATTTAATTTCATAGCCCAATTAATTTTCCGGTAAAATGTCAAATATCGCGTATTCGGAAGAATACCGATCTTAAACGCGTATATCTTCGCCTAACGAATTACGAATCATTCTAAATAGATGTTTACTAATATTTTTATGCATAATATTGATTTACATATTTATTAGTTATTATATCTCCGGAAACTTATAAAAATTCGCAAAACATTTTACCGCTTTTTATAAAAACACCCATACTATATAAAACATGTTTATATTTTATAAAAACTAGAACCCCACCCCCACCCTTTTCTTTTGACCAGCCATGAGCCACCATATGACACCCCATATCTTGCCTTTAAGAGACATATATTCTTATTTAATGAATATTGTACATAACATCCAAAAAGTAGATTTTACAAATCTTTGGGAGTTCCCATGCAAAAATCACCCAACATTCTCCACCACCACCATAAATTCGGCCAAGCAAGGCCATTCTCCATCCTCACTTCATCCTCAAGCTCACTTCTCATATCCTCTGAAAAATCTTCATGAATTTCCAAGCTTTTGCAAGTGTTTCCAAGCCTTTCAAAGGGGTTTTAAGCAAGATCTTAATTCTCTTGAAGATCAAGCCACTTCCAAGTTGCCATACTTTGATTCTTCTTCTTCAAAACTCAAATATTTGCTTCAAAGGTGAGCTCATACCCCTCTTTTTTATCTTTATTCAAGTTTTAGGGGGAGAATACAAGATTACACCATGAAAATGGTTATTTACACATGTTTTTAACTAGTTTTTGTGTAAAAATGTTTCTACTTGAAATAACGTTAGATCCAAGTATTACGAACATTATTATGTGGTATGTTTAGTAAAAATACAAATCTATGAAGACTATGAACATAAACATGTTAGAAGTTTTAAGGAAAAGTCATAAAAATAAAACTATTAAAAGGAACATGACTTTTCTAGCAAAAATGGTTATAACCAAGTTATTACACCATTTTTGTGGGAAATAACTTAAAAAGATGTTTTATGAACATTTAAACAAGTTAACGTGTATATATATATATATATATATATATATATATATATATATATATATATATATATATATATATATATATATATATATATATATATATATATATACTTTCATATAATTATTTGTTTTGTTCCAAAAAGTCATGATAGTGTTTGTACCCATTGACTATACCTATTATAGTTTATTTTAACTGTTTGTTGTACATATATATATATATATATATATATATATATATATATATATATATATATATATATATATATATATATATATATATATATATATATATATATATGTATATATATATATATATATATATATATATATATATATATATATATATATATATACATATATATATATATATATATATATATATATATATATATATATATATGTGTGTACAACAAACAGTTAAAATAAACTATAATAGGTATAGTCAATGGGTACAAACACTATCATGACTTTTTGGAACAAAACAAATAATTATATGAAAGTATATAATTATTATACAGTATTTTATTATCATGGAAAAGTGATAATGAAAAATACAATGGTTTTTCATATATGAACAAACGTAAACAAGTTGATAACAAATTTTGTGAGACGGGTCTTCACCATACTTATTTAAGTACGCATACTAAAAGTCCTAACCAGAGTCTCGGTAAGAGAGCCTGATATTTGTGTATAAATCTATACGGGATTGACAAACCCGCACCTGAATTGTTAGCTATAGCTAGACTGGCAAGTCTGAGGTGACAAATGTCTAAGATTCCGATGCTTAAAGAACGTCGCAGCAGGCATACATCGGTCACAGTATGGTTATAGAGAGTCTCACATGGGAAATCAACGATACATTTAGTTTACGTGGAAACATGCATTTAAAATAGTTTTATACTTAATTAAAACTATGTTATACTAATTTTAAGTATAGTAATACTTATACATTTTTGGTCTTTGGAATTTTAAGACTACAACACTTTTATAAGAAAATATTGGATTTTCTGGGTTTCAATACTATCTTTTACAAAGAAATTGATTTTCCCATACAAAACTCTTATGAACGCACCAACTTAATTGTTGACACTCTTTCGAACCACTTGTATTATTTGGAAATTGATAAGATAACTACAAGCTTTGATGATGGGTCGCTACCGCGTCATACGATGTATTTTGATATCATATTGTAATTGTATTTGAAACGTACAATCTTTTGAACTCATGTAACATTTAAAATTATATATATGATGGACATGTTTGCTTTGATCACTATTGTACAAATGTTGTTATGATACTGTTCATGAAGTCCCTGGTTTGGGGGTGTGACATGTTTGTACACCTCATTCACAGATTCTATATTCTCACAAACTTGTTGGTGTAGTTTCATCATGGCCTTCAACTTGTTATTAGCATCCTTGTGAACCAATTCATCCTTTGGTAATGGAATCAAATCCAAAGGCATGTAAGGATTCACACCATACACCACTTCAAAAGGAGAATAACCTGTTGCATAAGTAGGAGAACGATTATAGGCAAATTCAACATGCCCAAGCTTGATATCCCAATCCTTTTGAGTTTTGTTTACTAACCCCCTTAACAAAGTATCCGAAGTTTTATTAGTCACCTCCGTTTGCCCATCCGTTTGTGGATGGTGGGACGTACTAAAAAGTATCTTAGTACCAACTTTCCTCCACAAAGTATTACAAAAGTAACTCAAAAATTTGGAATCCCTATCAGAAACAATGGTTTTAGGAATACCATGCAAACGAACCACCTCTTTAAAGTACAAATCAGCCACATTAGATGCATCATTAGTTTTATGACATGGTAAAAAGTGAGCCATTTTCGAAAACCTATCCACCACTACCATAATGGAATCCTTCCCCCTTTGAGTTCTTGGCAAAGCCACAATGAAATCCATGGACACATCTTCAGAAGGACGAATAGGAACCGGCAAAGGAGTGTAAACACCATGCTTGAAAGTTGTTTTCGCCATGTGACATGTAACACACTTGACCACATTGTTGGTTACATCCCCCAACATCTTAGGCCAAAAGAAATGTTCTTTAAGCACCTCCAAAGTTTTGGTAACGCCAAAATGACCAGCTAAACCACCATCATGAGCTTCACGAATCAGCACCTCATGTATTGTATGTTTTGGAACACAATGGCGATTGCCTTTGAATAGGAAGCCATCTTGCATCACAAATTCACCATTAGGACCACCTGCACATATCAAAAACATATCTCCAAAGTCTACATCAGATTGATAATGGTCCTTTAGAGTTTCAAACCTCAACAAACGAACATCCAAAGTCACCAATAATGAGTAACGCCTAGACAGTGCATCAATCACCACGTTACTTTTGCCATCCTTGTATTTGCATGAAAAATGAAAGGGTTGCAAAAACTCCACCCACCTTGCATGTCTTGTGCTTAATTTTTGTTGCCCATTGATGTACTTCTAAGCTTCATGATCAGAATGCAAAATGAAATGATTTGCACACAAATAATGACTCCAATGATCTAAAGCACGAACAATAGCATAAAACTCCTTATCATAAGTGCAATAATTCAAACGATCACCACCCAATTTTTCAGAAAAATAAGCAATAGGACGCTTGGATTGTATCAAAACAGCCCCAATACCAACTCCACTTGCATCACACTCCACTTGGTTGAGCAAAATCAGGAAGAGCAAAAATATGAGCATCACACAACAATTCCTTGAGTTTCTCAAACGCCTTTTGAGCTTCCTCTCCCAAGGCAAAGACTCCTTTCTTCAAACAATGGCAATGGTGCTAAAGTCACGAACAAATCTCCTATAAAAAGAAGCAAGACCATAAAATGACATGTTAGTAGGAATAGGCCATGACTTGTTTTCTTCTGTTTTGGATGGATCCACGGGCATGCCATCTCTCGACACCACAAAACCCAAAAATGCCACCTCTTCCACCAAAAACAAACATTTTTCTAGCTTCCCATAGAGTTTTTGAGCTCTAAGGGTCTCAAAAACCTATTTTAAGTGCCCTAAATGATCCTCCAAGCTCTTGCTATATGCCAAGATATCATCAAGGTATACCACCACAAACCTGCCCAAAAAGGATTTTAGCACTTCATTCATTAGTCGCATGAAAGTGCTAGGTGCATTAGTTAGACCAAACGATATCACAGTCCATTCATACAAGCCATGTTTTGTTTTAAAGGTTGTTTTCCATTCATATGGACACACAAGCCATGTTTTGTTTTAAAGGTTGTTTTCCATTCATCCCCTTCACGCATACGAATCTGATGGTAACCATTTCTCAAATCAATTTTTGAGAACACAATAGAACCATGTAACTCGTCCATCAAGTCATCAATTCTAGGAATAGGAAATCGGTATTTTATGGTGATGTTATTAACAGCCCTACTATCAACACACATCCTCCAAGAACCATCTTTTTTGGAACCAACAACATGGGAACAACACAAGGAGTTAGGCTTTCACGAACATAACCCATTTTCATGAGTTCATCAATTTGTTTTTGCAATTCCTTTGTCACCTCTGGATTACATCTATAGGCAGTTTTATTAGGCAAAGGAGTGTTGGATTAGGTGTCTAAGCCATGACTTTACAACTGTATTTATCTTGTTAATTGAAGAAAAGTCCATTTGGGTTGCCCTCATAGCTGGAGGTCAGAATACAGTTCAGTAGAGTAAAAGGTTGATTTATTAATTGTGTAATAAATCAATAGAATTAATTAAATGGTTTATTAATATATTTAAGTGTTAATATATTAATTAGAAACTATAATAATTAATTGAGATTTAATCTAGAATTAATTGGATTTAATTTAGTGATTAAATTAATTAATTAAAAGTGTGAGGACTAGTTTGTATTTATTCAATAGTTGAATAACTGGCAAAGAGAAGTCCAGGGGCCAAAAGTGGCGCCACCCTTGGAGGCTTTTCTAGGGTTGGCGAAAACCCTAATTAGGGTTTAGGGATCTGGTCCAAGTGGTCAACAGGCTTGCCCACTTGGAGGCTCCTTAGGGTTTCAGGTGTAACCCTAGGAGGCTATAAAAGGAACCCTCTGGCTCCCCATTATTCACGCCAACTTCAACCAAGATTACTCTGCTGGACTGTCTTCTCCATTGCTGTGGGTATGACTTGCATCTGAGGCAGGATACTTTTGCTGCTAGCTTCAAGAACAAGATTCAAAGGTTAGTTCTTCTGATTTAAACTTTAGAAATTAATTGTTGGCCTTTAGGTTTTAGTTTATTATCTTCATAGAAGAAAACATAGATCTTATTAGGGTTGCATGTGAACCATAGGATTTTTGTGTTCATTGTTTGCTAGAAAACCCTTCAGTGGTATCAGAGCTGGCTTGTTTTCTTATGAATTTGATATAAACTGTTTATGTGATCATGGGGTTTTCGAAAATAACCCCTTGGGAGGCCATATTTTCGTCCATGGTGGCTAGGGTTTCAGAAACCCTAGCCTCCCCTGCCTTATCTGCGAATTGCATGCTGCCTTGAATACTTGGTTGTTATTTTTAGTAACTAGATCTTCTGAATAACTTGAATCTTTATTCACTGCATGTTAATTTCGAAATTTGGCTAGGGTTTCCTAACCCTAGCCGCCACCCTTGGTCCCCCCCCCCCTTGATTTGCTTGCTTTTTTTTCGATTTTGCTATGCTTGGTAAGTAGGTTTCCTATTTTTGGTAATTGAGATCTATTAATAAATGGAAACCCTAATCCCATTGCTTGCTTTTTTCGAAAATTAGGGGATTAGATAGGATTAAATTAATTTGATTAATTTGTGATGCCTATCTAGATTTAATTAATTTAATTAATTGTTTTAATTAAAAGATAAATTAAATCACTTAAAGAATTAATTTAAATTTTCAAAAATTATTTAAAATTTGCGAAAATCCTAATTAAATTAATTCTAAAATATTTTAATAAGATTAAAATATATCTTATATATTTATGATTAAAAGTTAATTATTTATATATAAGAAAATTGGTTAGTCTTACCGCTAGTAGGCCTCATTCACAAAACTGTCCTATAAAGAGGGTATAAGGCGACTGACTATAAAATGTTAGTCTAATGGGTATCTACTCTTACCCACCGCTCTCCTGGTCAGTCGAGTGTCGTTAGCCGAACGGGTTTGATAGAACTGCTAAGCCTCTTAAAAGTATAATGCTATAATTGAAAGTACTAGAACCTCAAACAAAACCCAATCTAGTTACTTTAGGATAAAAATGTGAATTGGTGCTAATCCATGGAATTGCACATTGCACTTTGTGGAACGTTGGTGGAGCGTGTGTGGTTTACCGGCACACCAACTGGGGTCCGTAAAGAGTTGCAATGGGTTTCTCGATTTTGTCATTATTAACGGAGCGTGTGTGGTTAACCGGCACGTTAATTAGAGATGGCAATCGACTTCGAGAGTACCAAGCTAATTTGCATGGTTATTCACACCCGGTTTGTGATCTTCGGCATCCCAGTCACAAACAGTGGGGCACATCCGAGACTAAACATGCCATTGAACAGTTCAATGTGTCTCAACAGATCTAGGAATTTCATAAGATGAAATTGATAAGTGTATTATCTACCTTAATGACCATTATGTTGTGATTACGACATCCCTCTTCACACCATAGTTGGGGTATTTTGGGTCCTAGCCTTAATAAATAATATATTGGGTAATTATTTAAAAGGATAAATGAAACTAATAAAATTCTGGTTATTGTAGATGTCTGAATCAAGTGTCTATTCTCCTCCCTCTCCTCCTTCACCCATTTCTGAGAGCATCAGAAAGCACCTGCTTAATATGGAAAGGCTGACTGGCGTTAACTGCACGGAATGGCTTCACAATTGGAGACTGGCTCTCGGCATTGCGGGCAAGCTTCATCTCACCGAGTATCCGATCCCGGTTCCACCGAAACAAGTCATCATAAAAAGCCTTTATGATAAGCATGACTTATTAGTTGAAGAATCCGAAAAGATTCGTGACCTCATGCTATTGTCCATTGACCCCGAGTTCCTCAAGGATTTTGAATCCTTAGGGCCATATGAGTTAATGCAATCGGTTGAGGAAATGTTCCGAAAACCGGTTGAAGAGGAACGAGCTAGGATCTTCAAAAGACTTGCAGAGTGTAAGTTAAAAGAAGGAAGTAGCATCGATTCGCATGTTCTTCAGATTGAAGCGTACATAGGCGAATTGTACAAACTTGGTTATTCCATGAGTCAGGAGTCGAGTGTTAACACTCTACTCGCTTCACTGACTGGTAAGTACGATCTGTTCACTCAGACGTATAGAAAGGAAGACCAGAAAAAGACCTTAATGGAAATGCGTCTACTGTTGACTTTATACGAGTCACTCTTGGACAGACATAGCTCCATTGGTTCAGCTACTTCTGGATTAAGTCCAGTGGAAAGACACAGCAAGAAACGATCCAGATCGTCTGGATATGTCTTAAGCTGGGAATCCACAGAATCGGATTTAGTCGCGGAAAGATTGAAAGACGCTCCAAAGTCAAAAACTTTTCAAAGCTCAGGTATATCTAAAAACCTCAAAACTCCTGTTCCATAATTCCTTGATGCATAATGTGATAGTCACATTTTGGTTTGTATGCAGGGAATGAGTATGGTACGGGACATTGGCGCATAGGAGCACATTTGGATTGGATTTCCGGCTCATGCGGTTTTGAAGTTTAGTTAGATATTGAAATAATGTTATTAGCTTATTAGATGCGTATGACATGGTCTATCATATGATACATTGTTCAAGGATTTTGTTTTAATAAAATTGTCGATTTTCTTTTAACACATGTTGTTTGAAATATCCTTGAAATGTTGTATGATTGTGTTGAATGCAAAAATTAGTAATAACCTGGATGTTGAATACATCCAAAGTGTTTGGATTTTAGGAATTGTGTCCTTTTATGATTGTTAAGATAAATGTATAAGAATCAATTCAACCAAAAGTCCAGTTGGACAGGACTTTGGAATCATTTGACTTAGAGCCACATGATGAATTGAGTTCTTAATGTGTTAAGAAATGAATCAACCAAAGATCCAGTTGGACAGGACTTTGGAATCATTTGACTTAGAGTCAGATGATGATTAAGTTCTTTATAAAGCACATGTGGCAAGAAATGAATCACCCAAAGATCCAAAGGATAGGATTTTGGAATCAGCTGACTTAGAGTCAACTGAAGATTGCAAGTCTTGAACAAAGTTAACAAAGTCATAAGATTAGGAGCAACAAACACATCAGTTGCTGTGTATTGCTCGAATCTTCAAATTGAACACAATTGTTTGTACTTCACGATATTTGTCAGTCGGTATGACGAATATGACTTCGCTTATCAAAATAAGCGATTGGATTGAATCCTTGAACAGTTCAAGGACCTCAAAGGAAGTACAAGATCCACGGAACCTGAGTGACAGCATAAACTGGGAAAATGTTTCACAGTTTATTCTCTTCCAAGAACATTAATAGCTATAATGTGTCTTAGGGAAGATGATGGAACGTTGGTCGAAAGAGTTTGATCCTCAATGTATGAGATACATTGCCAATTAGTTTCCGATACATTGAATATTAAACCAGTCAGACCATATTCCAACCACATCTTCGACTAAGTAGGTTTGCAGACACTGTCTGAAATGTAAAGCTGGGATTGTCCCACTTGTACATTAAAGGTCCAGGGTCTTGTAGTGTTCGTTCGAACCTCACGACTGGCCTGAACCTAATCAGAAATGTCATTTCACTGACTATCCCGCTATACCTGGAAAAGAAAGAGCTCTTTTAGAAAGAACTCATATTCTAAGGAGACAGTGGGAGTTGGGACAGTCCTGAATGAGTTCAGGATTAGCCAAGTGAAATAACCTTTAGTCATCGCTAGGCTTAGATCAGAAATCAGATTTCTGTTTTAAACTGACATAACCTTCTCTTGACCAGTAGTACTGATCACCGTCATAAGCAGTTATGATCGGGGTGACATACCGAATGGTGGTAAAACACTATAGTTGGTACGTATTTTCAATCCGACTACTTGGAAGCATTGGTGAGCCCGGTTGCTGCCAACTAAGAGAACTTTAGTACGAGATACAGTCCATGTGACAGTTTGATTGATTTTACAACTGGTCTTAAAACCAGTAGGAGTAATCATCAAAAGAAACCAACATGGACAGAAACGTACCTTCAGAACATCTCGTTGAGTGAGACGATACTCAGAGTCAAGTAATTGACTCCGAGAGAAGCACTCTCAATAGAAGATGAAATCTGAAAGGATACTGCATAATGTAAGTCGTTAGTGGAGCGCGTGTGGATCACCGGCACACTAATGAGGACTCACAAATAATATGCCAGTATAAAGGTACATGGGCCCGGGATTTCCCCGTGGGCATCTCGCAAGAAAGGATATTCAGATTCTCAAAATATGCCAAAGGATTGGATTTTGAAAAGGGGCTGAAAGATATCCATTAAGATGTCAGAAAGGTTTGGATTCTCAAAATGTGCCAAAAGTTCTGGATTTTGTGAACAGTCCATAACCGTGTCAAAGCCAGTGGGAGTATTGCTGGTATCTATCACAATACGTGTGTTACAAAATGTTTCTAGGAAACGTCTTTTTTTTTCATTACAAAGTGTAATGACTTGGTGTTCAGAGACGGATCGCTATGAAAGACTTAATAAAGATACGGCATGCTCGGGTGGTTATAAACGTCTATGAGATAGATCAAAACTCTGCCAAGATGATCTTGATGAGACTCAAGATGCATAGCTCAGGAAAAGAGTTTCCTATCATTGCAAGGTGTAATGATTTGGCATACAAAGAAGGTGCAGCATACTCACATAATCCATTGACATCTATCAGATAGATGCTGTCATCAGCATAGACCTGGCCATAATAAGCATGACCTTGATAAGATTCAAGATGCATGAGAAAAAGTCTCCGAAAGGATATAGTTATTAAAGGTCCTGACACAAGGATCATGAGTAATCCTAAGATTCCAAAAGGTTTTGGAATAGGACTGGATCGAATCCAACAAGTTTCTTGGATCGATCAGAAGTGTCATGAACATGTCTTGATGACTAAATGCTTAGAGCATACTGAGTCAGATTCAGGATAAGACCTGGCTGGGAATACTTAATGGATTTTGTACATACGTGAGAAATCATTGGAAAATGATTGGGGTGAATGTTGATAACAATTTGAAAAGAGTTTTTCAAATAAGGACTTAATGGTTAAAGAATTTCGTTGGCATTCCGATGGAGCGCGTGTGGCTCACCGGCACATCGTAACACCTCGAAATAGTCTTAGGGTGCAGTCATGTGGACTAAAGATCCCGAGAACCATGGAAAGTCATAGTACATAGAATGGAGTTGTTAGTGAGAATGACAGTATGGCAAATTGAAATATCATCGGAAGGATATCCGATCGTATAAAGTGTATAAATGTATAACATTTGAATAGATAGAAAGAATGAAAGGTCAAGTAGACATAGATACATAATACGAATTAAATAGTTTAAAATCTAGAAACCGATAATAGTTTATGTAAAATCCGACCTGGTGATTACCTCGTGGAGACTTGGTAATTAGGCAATAGTAGCCACCAGTCAGATTTTAAGTTTCAATTTTGCATGTTTCACTTCCCGAATAATTTGATTATTCAAAAGGTCCACAGTCGCTCATACTTTTCGGGAGTAAGTATGAACAAAGACTGTCGTGAATTGGTTTGTAGATTGTCTAAGGAGTTAGACATTGCAGTAAGACTGCTACAACGTTCATGAGTACTTAGAAATAGAGATTTGAGTATTGGATAAACCCGCGCTCAATATATTGCTTCATGGATTACATCACGAGCAATGTTGAGACGATAATATCGTATGGTCTTGAAGCAGAGACATATGAGTTGAAATTTACGAGTCGGTTGTGCATTGATAATGCGGAAACGCATCGGTAACTCGATGTTACAAACGCATTGTTGTGTACGATTTGATAAGTAAAAGACACAACCATATGAGTCAAAGCTTATTCGTTCCTTGACCCTGATGGGAAACAGATATATGTAGGCCACTCGATGATTTTGAAGTTGACTAAAGAGCTGGCCAGCCGGGACTAAATTGATGTGTTCAATTAGAAGTCTTAAAGTCATAAGCAGAATCGGAAATCGGGAAACAGAGTATCAGACAGAGATTGATCTCAATCCATGTCTCGTGTCTGAAAATATATTGTTGGACGAAGGATCATATGATCACTTATCTTTGGACGGAACTGACTAGGTCAGAGTTCGGCAGCAGTTTCTGGGAAGCTGCAGGTTGTTTATTAATCAGAAGATAAATTAAAGTCATAGACTTATCCAAGTGGGAGACTGTTGGATTAGGTGTCTAAGCCATGACTTTACAACTGTATTTATCTTGTTAATTGAAGCAAAGTCCATTTGGGTTGCCCTCATAGCTGGAGGTCAGAATACAGTTCAGTAGAGTAAAAGGTTGATTTATTAATTGTGTAATAAATCAATAGAATTAATTAAATGGTTTATTAATATATTTAAGTGTTAATATATTAATTAGAAACTATAATAATTAATTGAGATTTAATCTAGAATTAATTGGATTTAATTTAGTGATTAAATTAATTAATTAAAAGTGTGAGGACTAGTTTGTATTTATTCAATAGTTGAATAACTGGCAAAGAGAAGTCCAGGGGCCAAAAGTGGCGCCACCCTTGGAGGCTTTTCTAGGGTTGGCGAAAACCCTAATTAGGGTTTAGGGATCTGGTCCAAGTGGTCAACAGGCTTGCCCACTTGGAGTTTCCTTAGGGTTTCAGGTGTAACCCTAGGAGGCTATAAAAGGAACCCTCTGGCTCCCCATTATTCACGCCAACTTCAACCAAGATTACTCTGCTGGACTGTCTTCTCCATTGCTGTGGGTATGACTTGCATCTGAGGCAGGATACTTTTGCTGCTAGCTTCAAGAACAAGATTCAAAGGTTGGTTCTTCTGATTTAAACTTTAGAAATTAATTGTTGGCCTTTAGGTTTTAGTTTATTATCTTCATAGAAGAAAACATAGATCTTATTAGGGTTGCATGTGAACCATAGGATTTTTGTGTTCATTGTTTGCTAGAAAACCCTTCAAGGAGCACCCGTAATAAGATCAATTTGGTGTTCAATAACACGGATTGGAGGCAAACCCCGTGGTAATTCACTTGGAAACACATCTTGGAACTCAAGTAACAAATCAACAATAGGACTTTCTTCATACACGATTTTTGCCACCTTTGCATGCTCATCAGCCATGAGCATATACATCACATCACCTTGGTTAAGAGCTTGCTCCACCTCCCTTTCACTAGAAAACATAGAAAGATTAGGTTTTTTACTTGTTTAGAATTCATGGACCTTATGGCCATTGGGGACATAGGTTTTAACACAATTTTTTTATTATTGTGTCTCAACTCATATTCGTTACTCCTCCCCCTCTGTAACACATCCCTATCAAATTGCCAAGGACGCCCCAACAAGATATGACATACATCCATAGGAATAACATCACACAACACTTCATCTTCATAAGACCCCATAGTTAGACCGACTCTAACATGTTTTGTCACCTTTATTTTGCTTCCATCATCCAACCAATGAAGAGCATATGGTTTTGGATGGTTTGTAGTCGACAAACCTAATTTGGACACCATTTCATTAGAAGCAACAGTAGTACAACTTCCACCATCAATAATCAAACTACACCACTTGTCTCTAACCAAACATTTGGTGTGAAACAATTGGTCTCGTTGATCCATATCAGCCATAGTTTGAACCCCTTGAGTTTTAAGGGTTCTAAGCACCAAAACCGTGTCATAGATTGGTGCCACATACTCCACTTGCTCCTCTTCATCTTCTTGTTGTGGTGCATCATAAAAAAGACCAGCCAACCTCTCTTCTTCCTCCAACTCTTCACGACATTCAATGGCCTTCCTTAAAGTCACCACCCTTTTGTTTGGACAAGCATTTTGGTAATGACCAAAACCTTGACACTTGAAACATCTATTTTTAGCCAAACTAGTTTCTTTGGTACCACTAGTAAGTTTAGGAGCAATGGGAACATTATTAGAACTAGAAGGAGTAGAAACAAAATTTTGTCTGTTGGTAGACTCGGGTTTGGACCATGACTTGGACTTGGAATTTTCAAGACTAGAACTTCCACCATAACGTGCGTTGGCTTGTCCCTCCAACTTCAAACATAAACCACAAAGAGTTCCAAAATTAGCATAAGGATACAACTCCACAACATTGGCAATGTTGTAGTTTAACCCTTTGAGAAAACAAGACATTTTTTGTTCTTCAACTTCTTCAATATCCCCCATCAAGGACAACTTTTCAAATTCATCAATGTATTCTCCAACACTCATTTTTCCTTGCCTCAAATCAGCAATATTCTTGTAAGTAGAAATTCTATGAGTAGAAGGAACATATAGTTTTCTTAGTTTTCGTTTTAGAGAAAGCCAAGAAGAAATTTTTTTCTTTGCCTTCACGGGTTCTCATGGCCTTAAGCCCTTCAAACCAAAATGAAGCACCGCCACTTAGCTTGAGAATGGCATACTTGCAACTTTTTTCTTCATCTACTTCCTTGAACTCGAACATTCTTTTAATCCTCCTTTCCCACTCCAGGTAGCGTTGAGGATCAGTCCAACAAACAAATTCAGGCAATTCAGACACCTTGAATTCTTCCACCAAACTTGGCTGCCTACGTCTAGGCTGCTGCCTTTCCCCTTCTTATAAGTTCCTTAAAGCTTCAGGTAAGTTATTGAGAAAATCAGGATCTTCCCAATCTATAGAACAGACGCTCTAATACCACTTATGATACGTATATGGGTGTTTGTTTGGTGAATTGCAGCGGAATTAACAATAAAAATTAAGGATAGAGTGATAGACAACCTAGACCTATAGATTGTTTATCATTTGAAGACAAGCTAAGACCTATTAACTTGAATTTGTGTCAAAATCAGGAAATCATCCCTCAAAAGACGAAATTGTGAGTGTAAGCAACAACTCAATGAACAAAGTTCTTGTTTTCTTGATTAATTTTCATCTACATGTTTTTCCATGCAAAAACAAAAGTTGGCATATATGAAGCCTTATTACAAATGTAGTGGTTACAAGAAAACCAATCAACCACTTATTAAAGCCAGTAAATGAAACTCCAAGTAACTCCACAAAACAACAAAAAAAAACGTCTAAAACTTGAATAACCACAAAAGTAACGTCTAGCATCTCAAAGAACCAAATTAAGTCCATCAAATGTAATGGCTAGAAGGAGTTAAGACTTGAATAACCACAAAAAATGTCTAAGACTTTATGAAGTCTTAAAATGCAGCCTTTATTTCGTCCAAGTCACCATGCAAACAAATTTAGCCATAATACCACTTGTCACATCACCATTCCACTAGGCAAGCATCAATTTGTCACCTTTGGGGTCCACATTGATCATATTTGTATCAAACTTACTCAAAGGTGAAATTTTCTTGAAGCTTACTAGATGGCACTAGGGTTAAGTTGTTCCCTTCACCTTATCTCTCTAGGCCTAAACTTGTAAACATGCAACTCATCCTATTACATATTAACTCTATCTTATTCATCTGATGTTGCACCTTCCATGGAACTGATTCGTCTGCAAAGGACGTACACATAACTTTGGGGTTTACCATAAATACTTGTAATAACCCATATCATTCATGACTATTATGTTGGATCTATATGCTTAAGAATCATTTTAGAATGATGTTTGCCAATAACATATTATCCTATAGGGTCACACCATAAGAAAGTTCGCACTTATTTAGTATTTATTATTAATATGATCATTAATAAATAATTAACTCTTCCATTTAATTAGAACTATTGTTTTATGAAAAATAATAATTAAAAAGGAATAAGATAGTTCTAATATCATATAATACGATTTTAGTTTAAAACCGATGAACACCTATTGTTAAATATCACCAAATATCTAACTCTCAATTACATGAGAGGAACAAATCCCATTTTGACTACATACATACTCCTGTATAGTTTATACTATACCCAACAATGGCCTTTATAACTTCACGGTTACGAACAACGTTTAACCATGTTAAAGTACCATAATTCCTATACATGAAAGCCCAATATGTGTCCAAAAGGTCAAAAGACATAAAGATATTTACCATTCTTCAAGATTCACTTATGATTAACGATCCATGAAGTGATTTTTGAAGCGGGGAATATCCAATAGTTGTTCTCCAACAAGTACATATGAACCTGGATGCAACACTTTGCCATTTCATCTCATGAAATCATCCAATCCGATTCATATTAGTCTTAATTCATAGTTTCTCCCACAACCATGAGCGACTATAGACGATTTAGAATAACCAGTTTATTCATGGATAAAACATGCTAACATAAAACACAATAACATTAATACAAAATAGATATCTCATATATCAAAAGAGATTACATGTCATTGCTATATAATTAAGAATATACAGGTATTAATAAAGTACAAATTTAGATCCAATCAAGAGAAATTCGAAGCCCAATTCCTTTTGCATGATTCTCAAACTTGTTTTGAGAAAGGGGCTTCGTGAATCGATCCACTAGATTATCATCTATATGAATCTTTTCAATGCGTATATTTCTCAATTCCAATTCCTGACGAATGAAATTGTATATTCGTTGAATGTGTCTGGTTCTCTTGGTAACCATGTGGTCTCTCGCAATAGCAAGGGGCACCGGTGTTGTTACAGACATCTTAATGGCATTTTTGGTGTTTGGGACAACCTCTAGATCACCGATGAACGTTTTCATCCGATAAACCTCTTGATTTGCTTCTGAAGCAGCAATATACTCATATTCTGTTGTAGATAGTGCAACCACTTCTTGCGTTGAACTTTTCCATGTAATGGCCCTTCCATTTAGGGTGAATAAGTATCCCGACTGTGATCGAGAATCATCTCGATCAATGTTGAGCTAGCATCGGTGTAATAGCTATCGAGCTCTTCATTAACTCCTCCATAACTTAAGAACATGTCCTTAGTCCTTTTGAAGTACTTAAGGATGTTCTTTACAGCTATCCAATGCTTTTCACTAGGATTAGCTTGATATCGACTAGTCATGTCCTTAGTCCTTTTGAAGTACTTAAGTCCTTAGTCCTTTTGAAGTACTTAAGGATGTTCTTTACAGCTATCCAATGCTACATCTGACCTTATGCATGTCATGGCATACATAATTGAGCCTACTGCTGAAGCATACGGTATCCGACTCATTCTTTTGATCTCATCATCTAAACTAGGACGGTTTGTCTTAGAAAGAATGGTGCCAGGCAGCATATGTACAATTCCTCGTTTTGAGTTTTCTTTTCATAAGCGTTTTTACGACTTTATCAATGTACGAACTCTGACTCAATCCATGAGTCGTTGGGATCTATCTTTATACATCCTAATACCGAGTGTGTATGTTGCATCCCCTAGATCTATCATTTGAAAAGACTTGTTTAGATAAGCCTTAGTCTCTTTCAATGTTGGGATATCTTTCCCCATCAACAGTATCTCATCTACATATAGAATTATAAAAATAATTTTGCTCCCACTTGGTTTGATGTATACACATGGTTCATCATGGATTTCTGAGAAGCCAAACTTTTTTATGTTCTCATCAAAGCGATGATACCAACTCCTAGATGCTTGTTTCAATCCATAAATTGACTTCTTTAGTTTGCACACCTGCTTTAGGTTATCTGGATCGACAAAACCTTTATGTTGTTCTATATAGACATATTCATCAAGGTATCCCTTAAGGAAAGCGGTTTTGACATCCATTTGTGTAACACCCTAATTTTTTTAATAATAAAACATTAATTAAATCTAAAATACACTTTTGGACACAAAAACTTATAATAAATTAAAACAATTTAAATTGCTTAAAAGGTCCATTCCTTTATTCTGATACGAGCTCGAAGCTATCACGCCGTGTCCTTTCCAAATATACCCTTAAACCTGAAATGTTTGAATTCAACGGGTAATCGGAAACGCTTAGTGAGAAACACAGTCCTCACATATTATATCAATCACATGCATTCACGTATCACTTTTATATATACACGAACATATAACATAACTTAACATAAACATTATCGCATTATTCTAAACACATATTGTTGGTACCAACTCTTTCATGCGGACCGGTTCCCCGAAGGGCTGTGACACGCCTAGGTCGTCGTGCGGTCAAAAATAAGAGAAAACCTAAAACACACACTAGCACTGTGGTAGTCAGGGTCGATCCGCAGGAGCTACGTGGTTAGACCAGATGAGAGATTACCAACTATAGTGTCACGCTATAGTCGGGGGACTTCAGTTTCCAAACCCTTGCTTTTAAACTCAGAAATTCTAAACTAAACAATCCCAAAACAAGCATAGACTAAGCTAAGCTTCAAACAAACCTAGTTACTTTCTGAAATCAGAAGTGCATCTCTAATTTAGAAGTAAACAAAGGCATCCAAACAATCCAACCATAAACCAAAACAAGGTATAAACTAAACCAATAACTAAGGTCCAATGGGACAGTCACTAGCTAAAGTTCAAACCTAAAAGGCTAACCTAATTGGCTACTGAAATCAGTGAAGGAAAACAGTCCAACAAGGTCAAATCAAACATCCAATCACAATTCCAACACAATCCAAGCATTCAAAACCAATAACAAGCATCAAACACCGAAAAACCAATATTACTTGTAACCAAATGATTATTACAAACTCAAAACGAATTCCAATTATCCAATACAGTAACAAAGACTGAAAAACAGTAAATCAACTGCTCAAGGTCAGTGGTTGTCACTCCCAAAGACCCTAGACACTAATGCTAACTATTGAACTAAAGGAAATTAAAGAGCCTCTACGGTCGATTTTCCACCGGGTCTTTGCTAGGGTTTTCAGCTGTAAATGGCTCTATTTATAGCTACAATTTTCCCGCAGTCGCGCCGCGCAATTAAGAAAACCGCGGCGCGCGTAGGGTTTTATCCCCGTTTCTTCGGACTTTGAATTTATTCCACCGCCTTGAATCCGCGTCGCGCCTTCTTGATTCCCACGGCGCGCGTACATGTTTTGCCTGATTTCTTCTTCTTTTCCAACTTTCTCTAATTTGCACGCTTTTGGTCCCTGTTTTCATTATTTTCTTCCAAACAAGTGCTGGCACGAAAAGTGAGAATACCACGATATATATGATATAATTTCACTAAGAATAGGGCTCAACATTGACTAAAATATGTAATATCACTAGGCGTTGTCAAACACCCCACACTTGTGCTTTGCTTGTCCCCAAGCAAGAGAGTTTTTGATAAATTCTAACTAAGACTCAAACAATTTTTGACTGTGTTCAGTTTCAAAGCTTATTGCCCCAAGAGTTAGAGTGAAATAGTTCACAAGAACCTAATCAGAATGTTCTTTGGAATTCATGGCTTTCTAGAGAACCCTTGATTACAAATTTTCTGTCCACAATGAAGTGTACTTACTCATTCAGATTCTAAAGGCCATTAAGGAATTGTCCATGACTTTCGATGTTGTCCGTGTAGCGAGCTTTCAGAAATACCATCCCAGATCGGACGATCTTAGGTGGCAAGGTGCATGAGGCCCACCTATTTTAGACCTACCGGCTCGAACATTAAAGACCATAGATTGACATTTCCTTCCTAAATTCTAATCCTAAAACAATCCAATCGTCTAACTCCTAAAACTCAACTTGTTTGACTAACTAATAGCATGATCACAACTAAATAGTATTTCTCGAAAAAATACTAATGCTATCACAATCACAAACCATTCGTTTCAAAATTACAATTTAGTACAATTTTGAAAAAGTTGCTAAGAAATTTTAAAATTGGTCTTTTCTGCAAAAATTTTCAAAAATAAACTCTTTCGACAGTCCACACCCCACACTTATAACCGTACAACGTCCCCGTTGTACATAAAAAATATTTAGAACAAGGGAGAAAGAGTTACCCTTTTGGACGGTAGATCGCTTGGTTGGTACTCGGTATCACAGGTACAAATTCGAACAAAATAATCCTTTAATTCACATTCTGGAGTTGTGGCGCAATAGTGAACACGCCGGTGGTCAAGACAAGTAGAGGGGGCACGGTGACCCCATACTTGTCTAAGACAACTCCTCCCCAATTTGGTATAACATTCATGACTCAACAAAAACATTAAACACAAACAGATAACAAATAAAATATAAACATACAAAAGATAAGGATGTGTCATAGATTCAATACATATATCCCAAAAATAAAAGAAAAAGAAAAATACATCAACTGCCACCTGGTGGCCTGGAAGATCCAGCCTCATGATCATGGGCTCTGGCTGGGAATGGTCGGGGGCGCTGACCCTGCTGGGTAGCTAGATCCAGAAGTACCTCCCCGATCCACTCAAGCTGGTCCTCCATCCTGGCAACCCTGGCTGCCAGTCGGTGGATGGCCGCTGGGTCCTCCTGCGGCTGAGGCTGTGGAGCTGGCTCTGCTGGTGCCGCTGCCCTCCGGCGTCTCCTGCCAGGCTGGGCATATGCTGGCTGGGGGTCTTGGGGTGCCTCGGTCTTTGCCCTCACGAACTGTCCCGGGCTGTGACATCCCGGAAATTTATACCTAGAACTATAAACAGTTAATTCACCGCAAACCTCTTTATAACCAAACCTTTTGAGCCTCAATGCATACTTTGGAAAATATAGTGTCATTACGATTAAAATAAGATACGAGATAAAATCTTACTTCCTATAATGGAATATCTCAAGCACAAACTGAAACCCTAGTTAATACGTCTGAAAAACTGAAAATAAGTATTAACCATTTGTGAAACAAAACAAGCAATCTAACCTCAGAGTACATGTTTCCCTGATTCCGGAAATATAAATAACATTCAAAACGGAGCTCATATGCAAAAGTTACGACTGTTATAAGAAAACAAGCCAAAACAAACCAGTATAACACTGATTTTATTTAACTACATAAATCGTTTCGATGCGTTGAGGCACTTGCGCACCTCATATGGGAATTCCGAGAACATTATTGGACTCAGACTATGGTCTATTATTGGATTCCATACTCAAAATATTTTTAGCAAAAATATTTATAAAAGTCAAACACTGGATGCTACGGATAATCGAACGCACATATTTAAACACGTTTTCCCAGTGTTCTACAACTCGAAAAATAAATCCGTTTGGGTTTCTGAAACCGGTGCACTCGGCTCGACAATTCTCCGGTCTCGAAAAAAGACATCGGGATCTTGCGCACGAATTATGTCATCCACGACATCACCTTCACCAACCCCAACTACTCCATAAGACTATAAATAAGAGGCTTTGCATCTTATTTTTCTTCACCAATTCACCAAAGCTTCTAGCTTTTTCTTTCTTTCTCCAATTGCTCTCCTTTTGGCCAAGAACACCACCACCATTGGCCATCGCTCCACTACAGTCGCACCATCACTTCGCCGCACAAAACCTTGTTGTTTTGTGGTGTTATTTCGCGGTGCTTCTCAAACACGATCGTTCTTATATCTAAACTGAATTCACGCTTCAAATGTGAGTGTTACGGCCCCTTTGTCTATGTTTTTATATATTATGGGAGAGAATACATGTGCAATATAAACATTTACCAATTTCATATCAAGTTTTTATAAATGTTATTATAGCTTTATAAAATGTTTTCAATAAGCGAGTATTGTACACTATTACGTATATACTTATCAACATACTTGGCTTTTATAACAAAAACCATTTTGGGATGAGACTTGTCTATCCTACATTTATCAATGGCTTAGATAGTGAGACACTATTCATAACTAAGTAGAAATACCTAGACCCCACACTACTATAACCGTTAATCAAGCAGAGCGAGATACATATGTATAGATCTATACGGGTTGACACCCCCACCTATGGTTGTTAGCTACAACTTCGACTTGCAAATCGATGTAGGTGATACTTATCTTTTTCATTACTACGACGTCCATGAAGCGTTGTAGGGGGTACATTTCAGTCGAATAGCTCGGTTATAGGACTCAACAATATGCATTGATGGTTTTCTCATAAACGTACATATCATTTATAAGTATGGTATTACTTATGGTTTTCAAAAACTCTATACAATTCATTTATAAGTATGGTATTACTTACGATTTTCAGCAACTCTTTACAAACTCATTTACAAGTATGATTATACTTACAAAAGGAATACTTTTAGTTATTTTAAAAGTATCAGTGCTGTGTTCAGCATAAAACCAGTAACTCTCACCAACCTTGTGTTGAACCTCAAAACTACATGTATTCTCAGGAAATCAATGAGACTTTCAGAAGATGGAAATCTTCACGGATTTCAGGCAACCTAGTTTTGTTATATCTGTTAAGGCATTTCATGTACTCTACTATTATTATTTGTAAGAACCATGTATTTAAATTTCAAGATGAAATACAACTATCCTTTGGTTTATTGTTGTACTTGTACTGTATATTCAGTTTCCTGTGATCCAAGAACTTAGTCGCACAGCCCGGCATGTTCCTCCGCCTCGGTCGGGGGTGTGACAGAATGGTATCAGAGCTAAATTGGCTATAGAGAACTCGTATCCTCGAAAGAGGAATACAACTATAGCAACTGGCTTCAAATAAAAGTATTATTATTAATTACACTACTTCTCGACTACTTACGGGTGAGGTGTCTAGTTTGAACTATCGCTTGGGTTTTCGATTCAGAACAGCTTTAATGCCAAAATGATCCTACCCACCGGTACTTCTCATTTGGCCGATCCTTATTTGATAGTCTTGAGGTACAAAACAAAAACTAATAATATTACACACCCCACCAACAATATATATAGGAGTTATATATATACTCTGACCCGCGATGAGAACACTATATACAACTATAAATACAATGAGACTAAAACTCTCTAAAACATTTCGTACAAAGTATACTTTTAACATACAATGATATTGTTATAAAGTATAAGTACATACATAGTAGAACAGTGTCATAATCAGAACAATACAAAAGTAATAAGATGAGTTGAACACTACGAGTAGGCCTAGGTAATTATGTAATCATACCTAGGATAGATAGAGCCTGATCAACTATATTGGTCCAATGTGTGACTAACATGTACTTAGGAATAATCGTAGTGAACAACAAGTCTAAAAACTTACCAAGATTCATATACAAAGAAACTCTAAAATAGAATATGAAGCTAAAATACTGTAGGAATATTTTATAATACTATAGAACCATACATTTAGACACTTTATCTGCCCCTATCCTTGCACAGTCAACCTGATATTTTGATAATACCTGACCAATAACTATTATCGAAAACCTACCATCATTCCTACCAACAGTTCCATTAAACTAATATTGGTAGAAATTCAATCTGAAAGCTGAAGGCGGGCTATGTCACCTGCCAAGTCCTCTGGGTTCTCTTCATTTATGGTCTTGAGAAAATCATGGTTAAAACCACTCATAGCAGACACAGAAGGCAGAGATTGTTGCTGTGTATCGGTCCCTGATGATGCTTCTTCCCTCTTCTGAACCTTTCTTTTCTTGTAAACAGCCTTAAAGGCAGCTTGCCTCAATCTCTTTGTGGTATCAGTTATCTTCGAACTGGAACCCTCGACTATTTCCCTTTTCTCGTTCTCTAGACCAAGTATTACGTCTACTCTACTAGGATTATTATCCGATTCCTGTTGCATAAATACTTTCAGTCATTACAATCTCATGGTATTAAAATTGTGGAGAAAGAAATACAATTCTTAACCTGAGTATGGTTAATAAGAGTTTGTAGACTCTTAATCTGTCGTCGAGGCCAACTTTTGATGCCTAACTTCCTACAGCGTTGCTTCAACTGTGTTGATCCAACATTGAGTTCCCTTGCAGCTTCCAAAATGGGCTTATCAAAATGCATGGATATTGTTTCCTTACTCAACGCATGTCCAGAACCCATTTTTCTACGAATTTCAAAGGTTCTTGGAATCGAGGTTGAAACGTTTTCATTTTGGATCAATTGTGTATGATCCTGATCACTAACACTTTTATTGTTTCATATTATGGGTAATAGTTCTTGATTTCCAAAATCAACCATAAACCCAGAATTCCCATTCTTGAAACTTTCTAAGTTACTTTGGATCAATTGAAAATGATCCTGATATTGAAAACCACCCACGGACTCAGGATTCTATGAAGCGAGCTCGATAGTGTCATCATGGATCGGCTGTATTTGATCCTGATTTTGAATGTCAGTTTGAAACCCCTGATTTGTTAGACCTACTCCACTATGCAGTATGGGCACGTTCATGCTTAGATTATCATTAGTAAGGTCATCTACAAATGGATCTGTTTATAACGTATGTTAGATAATTAAGAAAAATAAACATAAAGCTCAACAAAATGACTTAACCTGGAAGTATATATTGAGATTGCCTAACAGCAATGTCTTCATTTAAAGGCAGTGGATCTTCAGGGAGAATACCCATCAGAGGAGAAACTTCAGGATCATCTTGAAGTTGATCCAGCGGTAATATATCTAGAAAATTTATACCTCACATAGTTTAAAACAAAATCAAAACGCTAGAGAAATGAATAAGAAATAAAAGGAGTTAAGGATATTATAATTACCAGACTCCAGTAGAGGTATCTGATTAAACGATAGGGAGGTACCCTCTTCCCTTATGAAATTCCGCTCAGCGTCTGACAAGTTTTCCATATGAGATCTGTTTTCCATGCCTCGATTGGAAATCTGAAATTATATAAGAATAAACTAGTAGTAGGAAAGAATGAGGCTGAAAAGATCTTAGATACAAATGATGATACATACCCGTTTATATAGCATCTTACAGCAGGAACTGAAAGGACAACTCACGTTCTTAATACCGAAATTCAAAATATCTACAGTAGATGCAATCTTTTCACCACCCTAAGTGATATCTTTTCCAAATTGGCGGCTTGACTCCAATGAGGACGGGATAACGAAAAGACATTATATATATATATATATATATATATATATATATATATATATATATATATATATATATATATATATATATATATATATATATATATATATATATATATATATCTTCTGATAACGGAAATAGTTCAAAGAATAGTTAATTCAATTATATAGTAATCTAATCATAAATTAATGAATTAGAACTTACTCTTCTAACATCTGTAGAGCTCGTGGTTCACCTGTATCTTACGTACTTCCTTCCATCCTATGAGTATCAACTGTAAAATGAAATCACATATCATATCTTAAACATCCTCAGGCATTTCCAGAATACTTAACTTAAATGATTAAGAAATAAATAGCTAATACAAATCACAATTAGTGAATATCATATGCTATAAAAAAACAAATCTACCGATAAAACATCACAATATTCGCAACGAGGACTCAATACAACATATATTAGCAATCCACTAACAACACATGAGATGAATCGAAGCATACTTTCAGATTTGGACATCTAGAGTATGAAACCCTAAAACTCAAAATAACTAACCTTGTGAATTAAGAACTAGAGAACGCATTTCGGGTGTTAAATCCAACCTCCACAAACTTTTACTACACAAAATCCTTGATCAAAATGACCAAATTTCGCACCTTTTGCTATGAAAATAACCTAGGAGGATTTTGGTTCGTAAATGGGGTAAATGAGGAAAGCTGTCCAAATAACCCCACCGAAGCAGGTTAGCGACACTAACCTTTAAAGTTAGCATCGTAAACTTTTAAAAATACAACCCGTGCTCTGAAACCCGACCCGTGTAAGTCTACTTGATGCTACTGGAGGCTATAGTAACTAGAACACGACCCGTGTGACTTCTACATGATCGAGCAGAAGTGTTATGTTACGAAATAATTTCGGGACGAAATTCCTTTAACGGGGAGGTAATGTGACATCCCGGAAATTTATACCTAGAACTATAAACAGTTAATTCACCGCAAACCTCTTTATAACCAAACCTTTTGAGCCTCAATGCATACTTTGGAAAATATAGTGTCATTACGATTAAAATAAGATACGAGATAAAATCTTACTTCCTATAATGGAATATCTCAAACACAAACTGAAACCCTAGTTAATACGTCTGAAAAACTGAAAATAAGTATTAACCATTTGTGAAAGAAAACAAGCAATCTAACCTCAGAGTACATGTTTCCCTGATTCCGGAAATATAAATAACATTCAAAACGGAGCTCATATGCAAAAGTTACGACTGTTATAAGAAAACAAGCCAAAACAAACCAGTATAACACTGATTTTATTTAACTACATAAATCGTTTCGATGCGTTGAGGCACTTGCGCACCTCATATGGAAATTCCGAGAACATTATTGGACTCAGACTATGGTCTATTATTGGATTCCATACTCGAAATATTTTTAGCAAAAATATTTATAAAAGTCAAACGCTGGATGCTACGGATAATCGAACACACATATTTAAACACGTTTTCCCAGTGTTCTACAACTCGAAAAATAAATCCGTTTGGGTTTCTGAAACCGGTGCACTCGGCTCGACAATTCTCCGGTCTCGAAAAAAGACATCGGGATCATGTGCACGAATTATGTCATCCACGACATCACCTTCACCAACCCCAACTACTCCATGAGACTATAAATAAGAGGCTTTGCATCTCATTTTTCTTCACCAATTTACCAAAGCTTCTAGCTTTTTCTTTCTTTCTCCAATTGCTCTCATTTTGGCCAAGAACATCACCACCATTGGCCATCGCTCCACTACCGTCGCACCATCACTTCGCCGCACAAAAGCTTGTTGTTTTGTGGTGTTATTTCGCGGTGCTTCTCAAACACGATCGTTCTTATATCTAAACTGAATTCACGCTTCAAATGTGAGTGTTACGGCCCCTTTGTCTATGTTTTTATATATTATGGGGGAGAATACATGTGCAATATAAACATTTACCAATTTCATATCAAGTTTATATAAATGTTATTATAGCTTTATAAAATGTTTTCAATAAGCGAGTATTGTACACTATTACGTATATACTTATCAACATACTTGGCTTTTATAACAAAAACCATTTTGGGATGAGACTTGTCTATCCTACATTTATCAATGGCTTAGATAGTGAGACACTATTCATAACTAAGTAAAAATACCTAGACCCCACACTACTATAACCGTTAATCAAGCAGAGCGAGATACATATGTATAGATCTATACGGGTTGACACCCCCACCTATGGTTGTTAGCTACAACTTCGACTTGCAAATCGATGTAGGTGATACTTATCTTTTTCATTACTATGACGTCCATGAAGCGTTGTAGGGGGGTACATTTCAGTCGAATAGCTCGGTTATAGGACTCAACTATACGCATTGATGGTTTTCTCATGAACGTACATATCATTTATAAGTATGGTATTACTTATGGTTTTCAAAAACTCTATACAATTCATTTATAAGTATGGTATTACTTACGATTTTCAGCAACTCTTTACAAACTCATTTACAAGTATGATTATACTTACAAAAGGAATACTTTTAGTTATTTTAAAAGTATCAGTGCTGTGTTCAGCATAAAACCTGTAAGTCTCACCAACCTTGTGTTGACCCTGAAAACTACATGTATTCTCAGGAAATCAATGAGACTTTAAGAAGATGGAAATCTTCACGGATTTCAGGCAACCTAGTTTTGTTATATCTGTTAAGGCATTTCATGTACTCTACTATTATTATTTGTAAGAACCATGTATTTAAACTTCAAGATGAAATACAACTATCCTTTGGTTTATTGTTGTACTTGTACTGTATATTCAATTGCCTGTGATCCAAGAACTTAGTCGCACAGCCCGGCATGTTCCGCCGCCTCGGTCGGGGGTGTGACACGGGCGCTGCTGCTGAATCAGCCCCATGCTCTCCAATGCTCGCGCCGTGGTGCGAGATGGAGGTAAAGCGGTCAAGGTGGCGACAGTGCGGGTGGTGAGGATCCTATATGATCGGGCTAGGCGGGTGACGAAGTACCCGCGGGCCAGTGGACTGCTAGCGGAGGCACCCGTCGAGCGGGTGGATAAGGCAACAGCTAGGGCATAGGGAAGGTGAAGGAACCTGGAGGGGTCGAGGAGAACCCAAAAGAACGTCATGTCCTCCCCGGACACCTTCTCGCCCCCCTCCCGCTGCATGATGGAGGTGGAGACGATGCGGTGCATGAGGCGGTGGAGTGGGTCTTGAAGATGGCTCTCCCGGGAGGTCCCCGCCTCGTAGAAGATGTTGGAAAATGGTGCCCAAATCTCTATGTTGGCAGCCAGCTCCGGCTGCCCCTAGATACACGCGTCCAGGAACTGTGCAAAATGGCGGTGCTGAAGATCCGCCTCTGTGTAAATCCCAGTACGCCTCCCAAACTCCCGAAGGTTGCACTCCCTATGCACGCCCCCCAGCCTGAATCGTATCTATCTCGCCCGTGGGTCTGTCGCCCTCGATGTGTACTCAATCGTCGAAAGGAACTCCAGGAGGAGCTCCGTGTACACAACATCCTCATTGGTAGCCATGAGCCTGTCCTAGCCTCGGCAAGTGAAAGATGCGTCCCCATGGGTCCAGGTGCGGTGTAGAAACGGCTCTATCTCGCCCCAAAGCCCGGTATCCCCGAGGATGGCCCTGTCAATAATGGTCGCCTCAAGAACCCGGCGACCCGTCAAAGCGTCTCTCCGTGACCGGTACTCAACAAAGGCCGCGGGCCCCTCTGGAAACTGAAGGAAAGCATGGTCTAGTCTGAATATCATTTGCAAAAACGAAATTTTTTTTTTGCAAAATAAGTCCTTGTCTTCTCCACCGCACCGCGGCGCGGCCCAAGAGTGGCGCGGCACGAAGTGCGGCTGTTCCCAAAAATCCAAGCCAAATCGAGTTCTCACCTGTTTAAACTCAATCCAAATACACCACAATGTAGCCTAAGTGCCGACTAACTCATCTAGGGTATCTATTTGGCGAAATAAACACCGTATGAGTCAGCATTGGCGATTTCTAAGTTTTGAACTTTTTGAACAAATCACTCAAATTAACTACTTAATCAATAGTTTAAACGAGTAATAGATAATTAGAATGACGTACCGTAGTAGTGGGAAGGAAATGAGCAAGAAAAAACGCGAGAAATTTTTGTTGATCAGAGCCCGAGTCGTGGTGTGTGTGAATAGTGTCGCGGCTTCCCTTAATATAGAAGAAAACCGACCGATCGATTCCCGCGTCGCGCAAATGCAAAAACCCGCGGCGCGCGTGTCACCAAATCAACCCCTGCGCATCGGGTTGGTTTACGATCCCGCGTCGCGCAATTATGATTGCCGCGGCGCGGTCATTAAAAATTCCAAAACTTCACACGACCCCACACTTGCCTTGGACCAATACCAGCAATTGACAATGATATATTTTTCCTAATTATTTCTAAGAAATACATAACCTAACCTATGACACGCTGGGTTGCCTCCCAACAAGCGCTAAGTTTAACGTCTTCAGCCAGACGTAGTACTCCTACATCTACGGTGGATCATACGCCTTCTTCCTTTGCTGATTTTCAGTAACCACCGTCCCTTTGCTGCGCCATTGCTCCTCAAACTTTCCTAGGTCGAATGGCTTGCCGGTCCTTCTGCTGCTGCCTGGTCGCTGTTTGTTGATTAATTCCCGTGAGTGCTTGGAGGTAGCTTTGAATCTCCAAGCTCGGTCCTTCCTTCTGCATCTCTTCAAAATCAAAGGCTTCACATGAAGCACGCCCAGTGCTGCTCCCAGTAGTTGTTTTGTACCTCGTTTGTTGCTCCCATATTGCGTGTTATCTTCAGGTTGCAATTTTGGCTTGCAGTACCAATAAATTTTTTTCAATCGAATGGGATCGGAAGGCAACATGTCAGGATGCTTCCATATGTCCTCATCGATGGTATTTATCACATCTAATTTTCCATTCATGAATGGATCATGAGTGGCGATAAAATCTTGTTTATTATTTTCAAATATTAATTCGTCAGCATCAACTTCTTGATCATCGTCCAACAGGTGGATCGGAACCAAGAGTGAGCGACTGGTTTGATCTGATGGTGGTACAAAGTCACCCATCACCAGATCCTTACTTTCAAATTTCTCAAAATTTTCAAAAATTACAGGGTCGGGGGTAATATTGTCATCTACACCCTCTTCCCCAATAGTATCAAAAATTTCAACAATTTCAGGACTTGTTGGGCTGGGATTTGTACTGTCACTTACAGCCCCCTCTACAACATCCTCATCAACCAAATTGTCTGGTGATGGTATGGATCCACCCAACACCAAATCAACATTACTAATACTTTCAAAAACATCAAAAACTTCAAAGGTTGCTGAGTCAGAGGTAGCATTGTCACCTACAACCTTTTCCTCAACAACCGTTTCGACCATCTCGGTGGTCTCTTGACTTTCCCAAGGTATATGCCCTTACATCACATATTCAGGTGATGCAGGTTTACACACCATATTATTGGTATAAAACCACTCACCTCAGGTTCTAGCGAGGGTGATTAACATTTCCAACCTTCCTCTAACTGATCTAAAGAAGCTTGCAATCTTACAAGAGCATCAGCCTGGTTCTTCTGCTCTTGGTGAGTGTTATACATGAGTACCCAAAGTCGGGCCCAAGTTGCAGAAGTTTCAGGCTGAGATAACTCCTTGGTCCGCCATCCATCGTCATCGAATGATCCATTGTAGCAATCATCCTCGTAATAAGTGTCGGCCGGATTTTCATAATACTCATACTGATCCGGGTACATGTAATCACCCATTATGAGGATGTACACATACCAAAAACCAAAAAACTAAAATCAAGCATCAAAAATCAGAAACTAAATCCTACAGATCACCTAATCTAAGCTCACAGCTCCTCGGCAACGACGCCAAAATTTAACATGCCTAGGTCGTCGTGTGGTCAAAAATAAGAAAAACCTAACACACACACTAGCACAGTGGTAGTTAGGGTCGATCCGCAGGAGCTACGTGGTTAGACCAGATGACAGATTACCAACTATAGTGTCACGCTTTAGTCGAGGGACTTCAGTTTCCAAACCCTTGCTATTACACTTAGAAATTCTAAACTAAACAATCCAAAACAAGCATAGACTAAGCTAAGCTTCAAACCAAACCTAGTTACTTTCTGAAATCAGAAGTGCATATCTAATTCAGAAGTAAAGAAAGGCATCCAAACAATCCAACCATAAACCAAAACAAGGTATAAATTAAACCAATAACTAAGGTCCAATGGGACAGTCACTGGCTAAAGTTCAAACCTAAAAAACCTAACCTAATTGGCTACTGAAATCAGCAAAGGAAAACAGTCCAACAAGGTCAAATCAAACATCCAATCACAATTCCAACACAGTCCAAGCATTAAAAACCAATAACAAGCATCAAACACAGAAAAACCAATATTACTTGTAACCAAATGATTATTATAAACTCAAAACGAATTCCAATCATCCAATACAGTAACAAAGACTGAAAAACAGTAACTCAACTGCTCAAGGTCAGTGGTTGTCACTCCCAAAGACCTTAGCCACTAATGCTAACTATTGAACTAAAGGAAATTAAACATAAAAACCTGAAATGCCAAAAGGTAATTCCTGAAAACGAATTCTTGGAGTCAAAGAGCCTCTACGGTCGATTTTCCACCGGGTCTTTGCTAGGGTTTTCAGCTGTAAATGGCTCTATTTATAGTTGCAATTTTCCCGCAGCCGCGCCGCGCAATTAAGAAAACCGCGGCGCGTGTAGGGTTTTATCCCCGTTTCTTCGGACTTTGAATTTATTCCACCGCCTTGAATTCGCGTCGCGCCTTCTTGATTCCCGCGGCGCGCGTACGTGTTTTCCTGATTTCTTATTCTTTTCCAACTTTCTCCAATTTGCACGCTTTTGGTCCCTGTTTTCATTATTTTCTTCCAAACAAGTGCGGGCATGAAAAGTGAGAATACCACGATAAATATGATATAATTTCACTAAGAATAGGGCTCAACAACGACTAAAATATGTAATATCACTAGGCGAGTTAGTGTAACTCACCTGATGGCACAATGTTGCTAGCAGTGATCCGAATGTTAACCATTAAACATATCACGTAATTTCCTACAATTATTATCAATAACCATTACTTAGATTTTAGTACAATTTTCCTTGATTCGTTACTTGTTATTGTTAAAGAATGGAGGCCTTTTTAGTCAACAAATGTAGGAAGAAGAATGAGGTTTCTCTAAGTCAACAAAGGGAGGAAGAAGAAGGACACAAGCATGCCTGCTCCTTTTTTTGAATTCATACGTCTCAATTCACACTACATTTTTGTGTATAAATAGGAGGTGTTTTTGTTGAGAGAAATGCACAACTCACTCACCACACAAACACAAACACAAAGAAACACAAACACATAGATAGATATATCACGATTTTGTGAGATAGCCTTTTGTGCAGAGTCCAGTTTGGCAGCCAAAAGTGCGAGTGATATTTTCTTGTGAGTGGTCAGACTACAAGTGCAGTTTAGCCTTGTATGATTGTAATTTCTTGGTGTTAATAAAACCCTCTCTCTCTCGTTCGCCCGTGGACGTAGGTCGTGATCCCGTGACCGAACCACGTTAAATATTGTGTTCCGATTTTCCAGTTTTCTTTAGTTTGCCGTTATTCTCCATTTTATTTCCGCGTGTTTTCGGAATCGTTTATCGTTTGTGGGAAGTGCCTAACTTGTTTTGTTATATCCTAACAAACTGGTATCAGAGCTCCGGGTTTAAAGGAAGTCGTATCTCGCGTATGCTATGTGGTTGCAGCTTAGTCTGATCTTCCACATCAGAAACGAGGTTTCGATTGGCCTTATAAAATATTATTTTTCGAGCTATGGCTGAAGATGGGAAAGTTAGGATCGAAAAATTTGAAGGTCACGATTTCGGATTTTGGAGAATGCAAATCGAAGATTATCTCTACCAGAAAAAATTACACCTACCACTGTTCGGAATAAAACCTAAAACGATGGCGCAGGAAGAATGGGACTTATTAGATCGGCAGGCACTTGGAGTTATAAGGTTATCATTGGCAAAGAATGTAGCATACAATATTGTCAGTGTAAAGACAACCTTCAATCTGATAAATGCGCTGTCTAATATGTACGAAAAACCTTCAGCGGCAAATAAGGTTTTCTTGATTCGGCAGTTGGTGAATCTGAAGATGAAAGAAGGCGGCTCGGTGACAGACCATGTGAATGAATTCAACTCAATAATATCAAGATTGATATCTGTTGATATTGGATTCGAAGACGAAGTACAGGCGTTGCTGTTATTATCTTCGTTGCCTGAGAGTTGGTCCGGTACAGTAACAGCAGTTAGCAGTTCAGCCGGAGGTGCTAAGTTGTCATTCGAAGGTATTCGCGACTTAATCCTTGGAGAGGATGTGCGAAGACGGAGTGCCGGAGAATCTTCCAGTAGTCTCCTAAGTACAGAAGACAGAGGAAGAAGGCCCAACAAAGGAGGCGGTGGTAGAGGAAGATCGAAGTCGAGAAAGAGAGGTGGTCAGAAAAACAGGACTGATGTTACCTGTTGGAACTGCAAAGAGAATGGTCATTTCAGAAATCAGTTCCCAAAGCCTTCGACAGACAAAGGCAAGAAGGAAGTCAATATGGCAGTAGATTCTGAAGATGATGCCCTCATTTGCTGTGTTGAAAACTCAACAGAATCCTGGATCATGGATTTTGGTGCGTCGTTCCATGCTAGTCATTCCAGAGAAGTAATGCAGAATTTCCGGCAGTATAAAGGAAAGGTCAGACTAGCAGACAACAAGAGCCTGGATATTACAGGTGTTGGGGATGTGGTCCTCAAGACAACTTTAGGAACAGATTGGACTTTGAAGAATGTCAAGTTCATTCCTGACTTGAAGAGGATGTTAATATCCGTAGGGCAGCTTGATGATGAAGGTCACCATGTTACATTTGGTGATCATCAGTGGAAGGTGACAAAGGGGAATTTAGTTGTTGCTAGAGGACAGAAGCGGGGTACACTTTATATGGTGGAAGTTTCTGATGCCGAAGCACACGCTGTTGAAGAAGTTGGGGCATCCACTCTATGGCACCAAAGACTTAGGCATATGAGTGAGAAGGGAATGAAGATGCTAGCCTCCAAAGGAAGAACACCAGAGCTAAAGACTGTGAAATTCGATTTCTGTGAGCCATGTGTTCTTGGCAAACAGAAGAAAGTCACTTTCAAGAAGGTGGGTCATCAGCCCAAGTCTGTGAAACTGGAGCTAGTTCATTCAGATGTTTATGGTCCCACTTCAGTTTCTTCAGTGGGAGGATCCCGATACTATGTCACGTTTATAGACGATTGCACAAGGAAGGTTTGGGTTTATTTCTTGAAGCATAAGTCTGAAGTTTTCAGCACTTTCAAGAAATGGAAAGCTACTGTGGAAAATGAAACAGACTTGAAGATCAAGTGTTTCAGATCAGATAATGGGGGCGAATACAGTAGCAAAGAATTTGTTGATTACTATGCTGACCAGGGAATCAGAATGCAGAAGACGGTTCCAGAGACACCTCAGCAGAATAGAGTAGCTGAGAGGATGAACCGTACATTGAACGAAAGGGCTAAAAGCATGAGACTGCATGCAGGTTTACCCAAGATGTTCTGGGTAGATTCCGTCAACACAGCAGCATATTTAATCAACAGAGGACCCTCAGTCCCCATAGGGTTCAAGATTCCAGAAGAGGAATGGCAAGGTCGTGATATTTCTCTCAAACACTTGAAGGTTTTCGGTTGTGTCTCTTATGTCAAAGTTAAAGATTCGGAGAAAGACAAGCTAGAGGCAAAAGCAAGGAAATGCACTTTTATAGGCTATGGGTTGGATGACATGGGGTACCGCTTCTGGGATAACCAAAATAAAAAGGTTATCAGAAGCCGGGATGTGGTGTTCAACGAGAACGTCCTATATAAAGATGAACTTGCAGAGAGCTCAGGCAGAAACAAGCAACCAGAGAAAACAGAAAGTCAAGTCGAGTTTGAAGAAATCTCTGAAGCTGACGTTGTGAAACCTATCAGTACTCCAGAGATAGGTGAAAGTTCAGGAAGCAGTGGGAGCTCTGATGTATATGGAGATAGTGGGAGCACAGATGACAGTAGTTCTGAAGACGGGGTTGCATATGATGCAGAGACCTCAACTCCTACTATTCGTAGATCCACTAGAGTACGAAGACCTCCAGTCAGGTATTCTCCTTCAGCAAATTACTTGTTGTTGACTGAGAATGGTGAACCTGAGTCCTATCCAGAGGCCTTAAGGATGAAAGATTCCATACAGTGGAAGAAGGCTATGGAAGACGAATTGAGCTCACTTGACAAGAACCAGACCTGGTCCTTGGTCAAGCTCCCAGCAGGGAAGAAAGCACTGCAGAACAAGTGGGTGTTCCGGGTAAAAGATGAGATCGATGGCAGTAAAAGATACAAGGCACGATTGGTGGTCAAAGGGTTCCAACAGAAACGAGGGGTGGATTATAATGAGATCTTCTCTCTAGTTGTGAAGATGACTACAATCAGAATGGTCTTAGGTATTGTAGCCTCTGAAGATCTCCATCTAGAGCAGCTAGATGTGAAAACAGCTTTTCTCCATGGTGACCTAGAAGAAGACATCTACATGGTACAGCCAAAAGGTTTTCCCACAGTCGGTAAGGAAAATCTGGTGTGCAAGTTAAAGAAAAGTCTGTGTGGATTGAAGCAAGCTCCAAGACAGTGGTACTTGAAGTTTGATAGCTTCATGCAGAGGAGTGGGTATCACAGATGTGAGATGGATCACTGTTGCTACCTGAAGAAATTCAACTCCTCTTACATCATCCTGTTATTATATGTTGATGACATGTTGATAGCTGGATCCGACATGCAGGAGATCAACAAGCTTAAGAAGCAGTTGTCCAGAGAGTTCGAGATGAAGGACCTAGGGGCTGCTAAGCAGATATTGGGCATGAGCATAGCCAGGAACAGAGTTACCGGTACATTAAAACTTTCGCAAACAAAGTACATCAAGAAAGTTTTAGAAAAGTTCAGCATGGCAGATGCCAAGGCCAGAAGTACACCTTTGGGAAGTCAGTTAAAACTCTCAAAGAAGCAATCCCCAAAGACGGAAGAAGACAGAGAACAGATGGCTAAAGTTCCTTATGCATCTGCAGTTGGTAGTTTGATGTATGCAATGGTATGCACAAGACCAGATATTGCTCATGCAGTGGGAGTTGTTAGCAGGTTTATGTCAAATCCAGGAAAAGAGCATTGGGAAGGAGTAAAGTGGCTGTTACGCTACTTGAAAGGAACAACTGAGATTGCCCTATGTTTTAGGAGAAAGGGGGTAGTCTTAGAAGGGTTTGCCGATGCAGATTTGGGTGGATGTGTGGATTCGGGTAAGAGCACAATAGGTTATGTGTTCACAATCGGAGGTACGGCAATCAGTTGGATGTCCAGGTTACAGAAGAGTGTTGCTCTTTCAACCACAGAAGCAGAGTACATGGCTATTGCAGAAGCAGCCAAGGAGCTTATATGGTTGAAGAACTTCCTATCAGAACTTGGAATGCAACAGGAGGATTGTGTACTGCATTGTGACAACCAGAGTGCAGTTCACCTGGCAAAGAATCCGGTGTTTCACAGTAGAACGAAACATATTCAGATGAGGTACCATTTCATTCGAGAGTTAATCAATGATGGAACTCTAAATCTGAAGAAAATCCTTGGAACGAAGAATCCAGCAGATATGTTCACCAAGGTGGTTACCACAGACAAGTTGAAGTTCTGTATGACTTCAACTGGCCTTCCAGAAGTTTGAAAATGAGGGATGGCAGGAGCAAGAGAGATTGGAAGATTGTTGCTGAATTGGACGACAGAGAAAGTTGTTCAAGCCTCCAAGTGGGAGATTGTTAAAGAATGGAGGCCTTTTTAGTCAACAAATGTAGGAAGAAGAATGAGGTTTCTCTAAGTCAACAAAGGGAGGAAGAAGAAGGACACAAGCATGCCTGCTCCTTTTTTGAATTCATACGTCTCAATTCACACTACATTTTTGTGTATAAATAGGAGGTGTTTTTGTTGAGAGAAATGCACAACTCACTCACCACACAAACACAAACACAAAGAAACACAAACACATAGATAGATATATCACGATTTTGTGAGATAGCCTTTTGTGCAGAGTCCAGTTTGGCAGCCAAAAGTGCGAGTGATATTTTCTTGTGAGTGGTCAGACTACAAGTGCAGTTTAGCCTTGTATGATTGTAATTTCTTGGTGTTAATAAAACCCTCTCTCTCTCGTTCGCCCATGGACGTAGGTCGTGATCCCGTGACCGAACCACGTTAAATATTGTGTTCCGATTTTCCAGTTTTCTTTAGTTTGCCGTTATTCTCCATTTTATTTCCGCGTGTTTTCGGAATCGTTTATCGTTTGTCGGAAGTGCCTAACTTGTTTTGTTATATCCTAACAGTTATCCCATATTTACAATATTTTCTAGTTTCCCCTTTTTAAGTTGTTTGTTAAGCCATTAACCAAAATTATTAAGTCATGGGTTTTAGATGTCATAAGGTCCAATAAATACCCTCCTATATACAAGGTACTCTAAGGGTTTGGTGCATACGAGCTTCTAACTCTATTTTATAAGATTTCAACATTAAGTCTTTTTTAGACCTCTGTCCATTGTTCAGACCATAACTCCTTAACCGTAAGTCCTTTTTAGACCTCTATCCATTGTGACGAATTTTAAGTGCATTTTCTTAACTTTTCGTTATGTCTACTAGTTCATTCACTCACTACTTTATCCATTAAGTCATAACCTCGTTATCTTGGGGAAACTTTGTTAAACCTTTAATCAATATATTTTAATTGCTTTAGGTATTAATATCCTAGACTATAATTTAGTTACCTAATAACTTTTAAATGGTTAAATTGTCATTACAGTTGTATTCCATCATATATTTGATTTACCAATTCCTCTTTATAACTTTAATAACAAAAAATAGCAATCATATTGATCTTACGTGAATGAAAATTAGAAGTCAAGACTGCCTTTTCTTGGTCAATATTTGTGTGCCATTCATCTTTGTCTCACTCAAGATATCGATACAGAGCTTCATATCTCCACTGAAACTATCGAATGAACCTCTAGTCATAAAGTCTTTCAAAATTATTAATAATGAACTAGGTTGATAAGGCTACCTACAGCAAAACCACGACTGTACAACAGCAAGGGATCACACAACAAGAATTCTCGGCAAACAGGTTCACCATATCTTCAATCTCGTTTATGGCAACAATCATGAGGGGAGGTCTGGTTCGCCAGGAATGCTACAGGAAGGAGGAGGGGTCGACTTGTGCTGCCATTATTCTTCTTGATAACCTCTTTCACTCCCCCACTCATAACTCTCTTGGTTTTCTCCTGCTTCTCGCTAACGGATATCACGGTTGACAATGCGATGGGATAGGGTTGGAGATGTGGGTACGATGCAGAAAAGGAAGTGGGAGGGTTTCGGTTACGTAAAACAACTCACAAAATTCTTTAAGAATCTGAAATGTATACCGTATCAGGAAGGGCATCGGCCCAATTTGATTTCATACAACTTTAGGTAATTGGCAACTTTGACCCTCCTACTTTGCTAGACTAATTTTAATAACCCCAACCAAAAGATGTTTTACAACTTAGGTTTATACTACGACAATTTAGTCCCTTGAATGTGTTTTAAATATTAATACGTTATTAAAATCACTAACTTAATAATACTTATTATTATTATTATTATTATTATTATTATTATTATTATTATTATTATCATTATTATGATTATTATTGCAATTCTTATAATCACTTAATATATCTTTAATTTATTGAATTGTTTTTCCTAAAACGAAATTTAAATAAAGGAATAGTTATCTAGATGTTAAAATAAAAATGGGGCGTTACAATTTGCCATATCTCATAGTCGTAATATGCGGCTATACCCATGATAGCTCTAATGGATTTAATCTTAACAGCCGACGAGAAGGTATCTTCATAGTCAAAACCATGAACTTCAGTATACTCTTTCACAACAAGTCATGCCTTGAATGTTTGTATATATTGTAGGTCCCGTAACAATCCTAGATCTGCACACGGTATCAATCAAATCAAACAAACACAAGAACAATCCTTCAATGCACTCGATTATATTAGATCAATCGACTGGTACATAAGAACACGGTTGCTTGAGCAATAAGAAAATCTCTATGCTAGAATGAGGCTACAAAACAACTAACTCTACAAATGAAGACTAAGCCTCATATATATACCTATGCTACCTGGACCGAAAACCAAAGCCCACGCATCAAGTCCAACCGAAAACATAAACTCAGCCCAATTGAAAACCTCTGGTTTTCGGTCATCACAACCGAGATCCATGGGGATTTCGATCCTGGACCGAAATCGTCCATCAGGCTCCTTTTTGTCTTCCTTTTAGCCCAGAAACTCTTAGAAATGATTCAGTTTAAATGCAAAGCTTAAACCAAATATAAATATGGTCCAACATATTCCCGTCCATGTCGATCTTCTTCTTGAAGATCTACTTGCTTCCAACAGTCCTACTGTCAGGAGGCAAGTCAACTAAATCGCATAATTAATTATCACTCATGGACTGAATTTTAGCTCTCACGGCCTCAAGCCATTTATCATATTCTAGATCTGCAGTAGCTGCCTTGAAATTAGTGGGCTCACATTGATCCACTAAGAAGACTTCCTCTTCAGGAATGACAAATCCATATCTGTCAGGTTCTTGTCGAGGTCTACTTGAGCATAGTACATTTGATGTGTCGTTTGGCATCTGAATAACAGTCTCAGGCTCCACAGTATTAGGTGGAGTATTCTCAACTATAGGTTGTGTCTCTCGAATCTCCTCGAGATCAATGGGCCTCCCACATGCTTTATTCATAATAAAGTCCTTTTCAAGAAACACGACGTTTCGAGCTATAAAAACTCGATTTTCTTCTTTCTTAAAGAAGTAATAGCCGATGGTTTCTTTTGGGTATCCCATAAAGATACATTTTTGAGATCTGGGTTCAAGCTTGTTAGAAGTCTCTACTTTAACATGAGCTTCACAACCCCAAATCTTTAAGTAAGACATTGGTGGAACCTTTCCATGCCATAACTCGTATGGTGTCTTACTAACCTTTTTAGTTGGGACCATATTTACAATACAGGCAGCAGCTTTGAGGGTATATCCCAGAATCAATGAGGAAGGAATGTATGACTCATCATCGATCGTATCATATCAAGTAAGGTACGATTTCTCCTTTCAAAAACACCATTATGTTGTGGCGTTCTCGGTGGAGTGAGTTGTGACACTATGCCACAATTATTAAGATGTTCATCAAATTCATAACTTAGATATTCGCCAATGGTATGGCTTTAATCGTTTCAAAAACTTCATATTTGTGTTTCATGAGATACACATATCAAAATCTATTGAAGTCATCAGTAAATATGATGAACTATCTTTCACTGCTTCTGGTCGTTGTCCTAAAAGGTCCACATACATTAGTATGTATGAGTCCTAATAGATCAGAAGCCTTTTCACCAAGACCGGTAAAAGGAGCTATGATCATCTTCCCACATAGACAAGATTCACAAACATCAAAAGACTGTGAGCCTATTCATCCTAAGATTCCATCCTTTTGAGGGTTAACGATGCAAGTTTTATTTATGCAACCAAGTCGACAATGCCACAAATAAGTTTTATTAAAGTCCAACTTTGTTTTCTTATTTGTTAAGTTGTAAATTGAATTATGTTTGTTGTATGAACCGTATAAATCAATATCATATGTTCCATTATTAGGACAAGTCAAAATAGAATATGTTATCTTTAAACACGGATATGTTTCCAGAATGAAAGTCAATTTTATAATGAAACCCTTGGTAATACAAATGAAATGTAGATATAATATTCATAGTTATACTAGGTACATAACAACAATTTTTTAATACAAGATAAAGCCCATTTTGAAGTAGGAGATCATATTGGCCTATGGCCTTGACAGCTACACGATAGTCGTTTCCTACAAGAAATTCCAAATTCCCATATCATAGTTCTCTAACATTCTTTAGTCACTGCAAATCATTGCAAATGTTAGTAACACTTCCGGTATCGAATACCCAAGAGTTGGTACGGAATGCATATAACTGAATTGTTGGATTAGGTGTCTAAGCCATGACTTTACAACTATATTTATCTTGTTAATTGAAGCAAAGTCCATTTGGGCTGCCCTCATAGCTGGAGGTCAGGATAGAGTTCAGTAGAGTAAAAGGTTGATTTATTAATTGTGTAATAAATCAATAGAATTAATTAAAATGGTTTATTAATATATTTAAGTGTTAATATATTAATTAGAAACCATAATAATTAATAGAGATTTAATCTAGAATTAATTGGATTTAATTTAGTGATTAAATTAATTAATTAAAAGTGTGAAGACTAGTTTGTATTTATTCAATAGTTGAATAACTGGAAAAGAGAAGTCCAGGGGCCAAAAGTGTCGCCACCCTTGGAGGCTTCTCTAGGGTTGGCGAAAACCCTAATTAGGGTTTAGGGATCTGGTCCAAGTGGTCAACAGGCTTGCCCACTTGGAGGCTCCTTAGGGTTTCAAGTGTAACCCTAGGAGGCTATAAAAGGAACCCTCTGGCTCCCCATTATTCACGCCAACTTCAACCAAGATTACTCTGCTGGACTGTCTTCTCCATTGCTGTGGGTATGACTTGCATCTGAGGCAGGATACTTTTGATGCTAGCTTCAAGAACAAGATTCAAAGGTTGGTTCTTCTGATTTGAACTTTAGAAATAATTGTTGGCCTTTAGCTTTTAGTTTATTATCTTCATAGAAGAAAACATAGATCTTATTAGGGTTGCATGTGAACCATAGGTATTTTGTGTTCATTGTTTGCTAGAAAACCCTTCAGTGGTATCAGAGCTATGGCTTGTTTTCTTGTGAATTTGATGTAATTTGTTTGCTTGTTGGTTGGGTGTTTTGCGAAAATTGACCCTCCATGAGGCCATACACGAATTTGGTGGCTAGGGTTTTGAAAACCCTAGCCTCCTCCCTTGCCTTTTTCGATTTTGCTATGCTTGGTAAGTAGGTTTCTTATTTTTGGTAATTGAGATCTATTAATAAAAGGAAACCCTAATCCCATTGCTTGCCTTTTTCGAAAATTAGGGGATTAGATTGGATTAAATTAATTTGATTAATTTGTGATGCCTATCTAGATTTAATTAATTTAATTAATTGTTTTAATTAAAAGATAAATTAAATCACTTAAGGATTTAAATTTAAAAATTTCGAAATTAATTGTTTAATTAGCGAAAATTTAAAAGATTAAATCTAAAATATTTTAAAAGTTTAAAATACATCTTATACATAATATAATTAAAAGTTAATATTATTTGTATAAGATAAAATTGGTTAGTCTTACCGTTAGTAGGCCTCATTCACAAAACTGTCCTATAAAGAGGGTATAAGGCGACTGCCTATAAAATGGCAGTCTAATGGGTATCCACTCTTACCCACCGCTCTCCTGGTCAGTCGAGTGTTGTTAGCCGAACGGGTTTGATAGAACTGCTAAGCCTCTTAAAAGTATAATGCTATAATTGAAAGTACTAGAACCTTGAACAAAACCCAATCTAGTTACTTTAGGATAAAAATGTGAATTGGTGCTAATCCATGGAATTGCACATTGCACTTTGTGGAACGTTGGTGGAGCGTGTGTGGTTTACCGGCACACCAACTGGGGTCCACAAAGACTTGCAATGGGTTTCTCGATTTTGTCATTATTAACGGAGCGTGTGTGGTTACCGGCACGTTAATTAGAGATGACAATCGACTTCGAGAGTACCAAGCTAATTTGCATGGTTATTCACACCCGGTTTGTGATCCTCGGCATCCCAGTCACAAACAGTGGGGCACATCCGAGACTAAACATGCCATTGAACAGTTCAATGTGTCTCAACAGATCTAGGAATTTCATAAGATGAAATTGATAAGTGTATTATCTACCTTAATGACCATTATGTTGTGATTACGGCATCCCTCTTCACACCATAGTTGGGGCATTTTGGGTCCTAGCCTTAATAAATAATATATTGGGTAATTATTTAAAATGATAAATTAAACTAATAAAATTCTGTTTAATGTATATGTCTGAATCGAGTGTCTATTCTCCTCCCTCTCCTCTTTCACCCATTTCTGAGAGCATCAGAAAGCACCTGCTACATATGGTAAGGCTGACTGACCTGAACTATATGGTATGGCTTTATAAATAGAGAATAGTTCTCTGTTTTGCTGGCAAGCCATATCTGACTGAGTGTCTGCTCCCCAAAGAATGACATCACACAGTAACTTGTGATGAGCATGACTCCTTGATTGTTAAGTCAAGGAAAGTTCGTTACCTAATACTATTGATCATTGACCCCGATTTCCGCAAGAATTTAGAATTCCTAGGGTTAGATAAGTTAACACAGCTAGTTGTGGAAAAGTCCCATGAACTGGTTGAGAAAGGACGAGCTAAGATCTTCAATGAGTTTGAAGTGTGCAGGAGGTAGCACCAGTTCAAATGTTCTCAAGACTGAGAGACGCACAGGTGAACTGTATAAATTTGGTTCCCTTTTTTTGATCGGGAGTTAAAGCATTAGCTCGACTCGCTGATCCGTTCATCCTGATGTACAGGAAGGAAAACCAGATAAGACAATCATGGATATGCATTCAATGTTGACTCTGTATGAGTCGTTCATAGAGAAGCATAGTTCCATTGATTCAGCTGCTTCGGGATTGAGTCCAGTAATAGGACACATCAAGAAATGATCCAGATCGTCTGGACCGGTTCCTCGATGTTCAAACTGGGAATCCACAGGGTGGGACACAGTCACGGAAAGATTGGAAAATGCTCCGAAGCCGAACAGTTTGGCGACTCAGGAATATCTTAAAACTCAGAACACCTGATCCTTAATTCCTTGATACAGGATGTGTTTCACGCATTTGCTCTGTATGCATGGACTCTGTAGGATGTGGGATGTTGTTGCATAGGAGCATATTCAGATTGGATCTGAAGCTCATGCAGTTTTAGAGTTTAGTTAGATGTTGAAATCATGTTATTAGCTTATCAGATACGTATGACATTGTCTATCATATAATACATTGTTCAAGGATTTTGTTTTAATAAAATTGTCAATTTTCTTTTTAAGACATGTTGTTTGAAATATCCTTGAAATGTTGTATGATTGTGTTGAATGCATGATTAGTAATAACTTGAATGTTGATACATCCAAAGTGTTTGGATTTTAGGAATTGTGCTCCTTATGATTGTTAAGATAAATGTTGTAAGAATCAATTCAACCAAAGGTCCAGTTGGACAGGACTTTGGAATCATTTGACTTAGAGTCACATGATGAATTGAGTTCTTAATGTGTAAAGAAATGAATCAACCAAAGATCTAGTTGGACAGGACTTTGGAATCATTTGACTTAGAGTCAGATGATCATTAAGTTCTTTATAAAGCACATGTGGCAAGAAATGAATCACCCAAAGATCCAAAGGATAGGATTTTGGAATCAGTTGACTTAGAGTCAACTGAAGATTGCAAGTCTTGAACAGAATTAACAATGTCATAAGTTTACATAGAGATGTAAAGAGATTGAGATTGGAAGCAACGAACACATCAGTTGCTGTGTATTGCTCGAATCTCTGACTAGAACACAATTGTTTGTACTTCACAATATTTGTCAGTCGGTATGACGAATATGACCTCGCTTATCAGAATAAGCGATTAGATTGAATCCTTGAACAGTTTAAGGACTTCAAAGGAAGTACAAGACCCACAGAACCTGAGTGACAACATAAACTGGGAAAATGTTTCACAGTTTATTCCCTTCCAAGAACATTAATAGTTATAATGTGTCTTAGGGAAGATGATGGAGTGTTGGTCGAAACAGTTCGATCCTTAATGTATGAGATACATTGCCAATTAGTTTCCGATACATAGAATACTAAACCAGTCAGACCATATTCCAACCACATCCTTCGACTAAGTAGGTTTTGCAGACACTGTTTGAAATGTAAAGCTGGGATTGTCCCACTTGTACATTAAAGGTCCAGGGTCTTGTAGTGTTCGTCCGAACCTCATGAATAGCCTGAACCTAATCAGAAATGTCGTTTCACTGGCTATCCCGCTGTACCTGGAAGAGAAAGAGCTCTTTTAGAAAGAACTCATGTTCTAAGGAAACAGTGGGAGTTTGGGACAGTCCTGAATGAGTTCAGGATTAGCCAAGTGAAATAACCTTTAGTCATCACTAGGCTTAGAGCAGAAATCAGATTTTTGTTTTAATTCTGACATAATCTTCTCTTAAACCAGTAGTATTGATCACCGTCATAAGTAGTTATGATTGGGGGACATACCGAATAGTGGTAAAACACTATAGTTGGTATAAATTTTCAATCCGACTACTTGGAAGCATTGGTGAGCCCGGTTGCTGCCAATTAAGAGAACCTTAGAATGAGATACAGTCTATGTGACAGTTTGATTGATTTTACAACTGGTCTTAAAACCAGTGGGAGTAATCATCAAAAGAAACCAACATGGACAGAAACGTACCTTCAGAACATCTGGTTGAGTGAGACGATACTCAGAGTCAAGTAATTGACTCCGAGAGAAGCACTCTCAATAGAAGATGAAATCTGAAAGGATACTGCATATTGTAAGTCGTTAGTGGAGCGCGTGTGGATCACCGGCACACTAATAGGGACTCACAAAGAATATGCCAGTATAAAGGTGCATGAGCCCGGGATTTCCCCGCGGGCATCTCGCAAGAAAGGATATTCAGATTCTCGAAATATGCCCAAGGATTGGATTTTGAGAATGAGCTGAAAGACATCCATTAAGATGTCAGAAAGGTTTGGATTCTCAAAATATACCAAAAGCTCTGGATTTTGTGAATAGTCCATAACCGTGTCAAAGCCAGTGGGAGTGTTGCTGTTATCTATCTTCATATGTGTGTTACATAATGTTTCTAGAAAACGTCTCTTTTCATTACAAAGTATAATGACTTGGTGTTGAGAGACGGATCGCTATGAAAGACTTAATAGAGATACGGCATGCTCAGGTGGTTACAAACGTCTATGAGATAGATCGAAACTCTGCCAAGATGATCTTGATGAGACTCAAGATGCATAGCTCAGGAAAGGAGTTTCCTGTCATTGCAAAGTGTGATGATTTGGCATGAGAAATATAAAGAAGGTGCAGCATACTCACATAATCCATTGACATCTATCAGATAGATGTTGTCATCAGTATGGACCTAGGCATAGTAAGCATGATCTTGATAAGATTCAAGATGCATGGAAAAAGTCTCCGAAAGGATATAGTTATTAAAAGTCGTGACACAAGGATTATAAGTAATCCTAAGATTCCAAAAGATTTTGGAATAGGACTGGATTAAATCCAACAAGTTTCTTGGATCGATCAGAAGTGTCATGAACATGTCTTGATGACTTAATGCTTAGAGCATACTGAGTCAGATTCAGGATATGACCTGGCTGGGAATACTTAATGGATTTTGTACATACATGAGAAATCATTGGAAAATGATTAGGGGTGAATGTTGATAACAATTTGAAAGGAGTTTTTCAAATAAGGACTTAATGGTTAAAGAATTTCGTTGGCATTCCGATGGAGCGCGTGTGGCTCACCGGCACATCGTAACACCTCGAAATAGTCTTAGGGTGCAGTCATGTGGACTAAAGATCCCGAGAACCATGGAAAGTCACAGTACATAGAATGGAGTTGTTAGTAAGATTGACGGTATGACCAAAATTGAAATATCATCAGAAGGATATCCGATCGGATAAAGTGTATAAATGTATAACATTTGAATACATAGAAAGAGTGAAAGGTCAAGTAGACATAGATACATAACACGAATTAAATAGTTTAAAAGGAATCTAGAAACCGATAATAGTTTATGTAAAATCCGACGTGGTGATTACCTCGTGGAGACTTGGTAATTAGGAAATAGTAGCCACCAGTCAGATTTTAAGTTTCAATTTTGCATGTTTCACTTCCCGAATAATTTGATTATTCAAAAGTCCACAGTCGCTCATACTTTTCGGGAGTAAGTATGAACAAAGACTGTCGTGAATTGGTTTGTAGATTGTCTAAGGAGTTAGACATTGCAGTAAGACTGCTACAACGTTCACGAGTACTTAGAAATAGAGATTTAAGTATTGGATAAACCCGCGCTCAATAGATTGCTTCATGGATTACATCACGAGCAATGTTGAGACGATAATATCGTATGATCTTGAAGCGGAGACATATGAGTTGAAATTTACGAGTCGGTTGTGCATTGATGATGCAAAACGCATCGGTAACTCGATGTTATAAAACGCATTGTTGTGTACGATTTGATAAGTAAAAGACACAACCATATGAGTCAAAGCTTATTCGTTCCTTGACCCTTATGGGAAACAGATATCTGTAGGCCGCTCGATGATTTTGAAGTTGACTAAAGTGCTGGCCAGCCTGGACTAAATTAATGTGTTCAATTAGAAGTCCGAAAGTCATAAGCAGAATCGGAAATCGGGAAACAGAGTATCGGACAGAGATTGATCTCAATCCATGTCTCATGTCTGGAAATATCTTGTTGAACGAAGGATCATATGATCACTTATCTATGGACAGAACTGACTAGGTCAGAGTTCGGCAGTAGTTTCTAGGAAGCTGCAGGTTGTCTATTAATCAGAAGATAAATTAAAGTCATAGACTTATCCAAGTGGGAGACTGTTGGATTAGGTGTCTAAGCCATGACTTTACAACTATATTTATCTTGTTAATTGAAGAAAAGTCCATTTGGGTTGCCCTCATAGCTGGAGGTCTGGATAGAGTTCAGTAGAGTAAAAGGTTGATTTATTAATTGTGTAATAAATCAATAGAATTAATTAAATGGTTTATTAATATATTTAAGTGTTAATATATTAATTAGAAACCATAATAATTAATAGAGATTTAATCTAGAATTAATTGGATTTAATTTAGTGATTAAATTAATTAATTAAAAGTGTGAGGACTAGTTTGTATTTATTCAATAGTTGAATAACTGGCAAAGAGAATTCCAGGGGCCAAAAGTGGCGCCACCCTTGGAGGCTTCTCTAGGGTTGGCGAAAACCCTAATTAGGGTTTAGGGATCTGGTCCAAGTGGTCAACAGGCTTGCCCACTTGGAGGCTCCTTAGGGTTTCAAGTGTAACCCTAGGAGGCTATAAAAGGAACCCTCTGGCTCCCCATTATTCACGCCAACTTCAACCAAGATTACTCTGCTGGACTGTCTTCTCCAATGCTGTGGGTATGACTTGCATCTGAGGTAGGATACTTTTGCTGCTAGCTTCAAGAACAAGATTCAAAGGTTGGTTCTTCTGATTTGAACTTTAGAAATAATTGTTGGCCTTTAGCTTTTTGTTTATTATCTTCATAGAAGAAAACATAGATCTTATTAGGGTTGCATGTGAACCATAGGTATTTTGTGTTCATTGTTTGCTAGAAAACCCTTCATGAATTACATATATACCTGAGGTACCGATCTTATCGGTCTTGTTACTCTTAACTTACTCAAGATATTTGGGACAATTGCGCTTCCAATGTCCCTTCTCGTTGCAGTTAAAGCAATCAGAGTCGGTAGTAGTATTAGGCTTTAGATAAGGGTTGGTGGAACGAGGCTTCCATTTACCCTTTCCTTTGTCCTTCTTAAGGACCTTGCCTTTTCCCTTTCCGGTAACATTACCGGTTTTCTTCTTGGAGACATGACCCTCGCGGATCATCAACACTTGATTCCCCAACTTCTTGAGATTTCCCTCGGTATTTTTGAGCATTGAGTGAAGCTCATTGATGTTCCTTTCCAGTCATTCATAGTAAAGTTCAGCACGAATTGATTATATGATTTTGACAAAGAGGCAAGGATCACATCTGTTGCTAACTCATCACCGAAAGGGAAATCAAGGCAGGCAAGCTGCTCAGTGTATGCTTTCATTTTAAGCACATGAGGACTTACCGAGCCATTTTGTAGCCAATAAAAGCATTCAAGGTCTCAAACCTTTCTTGCTTAGCCTGAACCTGAAACATCACTTTCTGTTGCTTGATCATATGAAGCGTTTCATGAAACTCAAAGGTTTTCTGAAGCTCAGGAGACATAGTTGCAAGCATAATGCAAGCCACCTCAAGCGAATCATTTATATGTTTCATTCGAGCGTCTTTTACTTGCTTCGAAGCCCTTGCCACTATGACTAAACGAAGGTTTACGAGGTCAGTGAGCAGTGTCGGACTCAGTCTCTCAGTCAGTCCTCAATCCATGTCGTAGGAAATATCTGCATTGTTCACAAAATTGCGGGTCTTCCTTTTCCATTGGCGGAAGGCTCATCTGTTATAGGCACATCAAGGACATAGTCCTTTTTTTCAAGCTTGAGGACAATCCTCAGTTGCGTAAACCAATCAAGGAAGTTGGGTCCGGTTAATTTTTCTTTTCGATGATGGATCGAATAGTGAAAGAAGAGGTGGTTACAGACGAGGTGGTCATCTACAAAATAATAAGATTCATTTTAATATCTTCAATATATTTTCTTTTTAATATTAATTATCCTTTAAATTAAGATTGAAAAGCTAAGATCCACATCACACATAATCATTTGAAGCGATGAACCACTTCACAAGTGATTGTGTTGATCGGTATGTTACGATAACCAATTACATCTCACATGTAACTCTTAGAATTCTATGGGATCCAAAAACATCTTATGTTTAATGGCATGTTAATCTCATCTATGCCTCAAGTCTCTTATGCTTAGGTGACCTTTATCATATAAGATTATTGATCAAATCATCCAAACTTAAAAATCTTGTGAATTATACTTTACTAACGGGTAGGTAACCTTTATCCTACTAGCAAACATAAAACACCTTGGCCATCATGAATATTCATGCATAAAATATTCCATGATACATTTTTCAAGGTTCCATATGTATAAAATTAAATCAATATCTCATATTTGATTGAGCTTATTACTTTAATATCCAATATTAATTTTGCCGTTATAACGATAGGAACTGATTTTTAACTTTTTAATAAAACTTTCTTTTATTATAAAGTTATGGATTTTAGATTTAGTTTAAAATATTTTTAAACCTTTTTAAATATTTAAAAAGTTTGGCTATTTGAAGAGTTTCAAAAAATTAAAACCCTTTTTAATAAAAACTCAAATTTTACACATCTCATTTACAAATTTTATTATTTAAAATTCAACTCCAACTCGATGTTATTTTTGTTAAAATGTTCTTTTGTATGGAAAACATATTTTCAAACATATAACATTATATAACAAGCAAAAATAGACATCACAAGCATGCATCACAAAATGTATAAACAAAACCATTTCTAGCAACAACTATTGTGAGTCATCACAATAATTATTAAGTCATTTCCTAAAGGACTTAATGAGGACACTTTAAGGGTCTTCAAAACATCGTGTATTGAAAGGATCTTCATAAGATCCATCTTGTTATATTTTGTAATTGTAAACAAACTAGTCTAAACTAATCTATTACATACAAAATGAAATAATACCAATTTATCTATTACATCATCATATGAATAAATAAATGGCAACCACAAGTGTCTTAATGGCTTGTTTATACACAATCTCATCATATAAAATATAAACAACACTTTGTTTTTCTAAGGAAACTTTTATATAAACAGAATGCATGAAAATGGTTATATATAAAAATAAACAATTTTATAACAAGTTGCCAAAGAAAACAAATATGGATACTTCTTAGCCAAAAGAAATCCATCCTTGTTTTCCAAAAACCAAAGATTATCAAACATAAAAAATCATTCTTACATATAAAAGATAGCTCTGATACAACTAACGGGTTTTGATAAATAAAATAAAGCGTTTTACGTTAAAACGGCAACGGAAGCCTTATTTAAAATAACTAGTTTAGTTTAAACTATTTAAAACAAAACCATCAAAGATCCATTTACATTGGTAAGAATGATATTAAAACATACATAGGATGTTTTAAAGAGATAACCTTTGAATCCTTTGAATCCTCCTGCTATTGGGGTGTTGAAGTACATAGCAAAAATCTAGAAGCCTGATTTCTTTACAAGTATCCACCACCAAGGTAAGGGCACTTGGAATGTTGTTCCTTCTTGTATAAAGAACTTCTTAGGACTTTAATTACTTAACAAATTAAGCATTAAAGGAGAAGTGCTTGTACACTCTCAAACATGGAACAAACTTCACAAAAATGAGAGAGGGTAGATGGGAAAAAGAGTTGGCCACGTTTTTCAGAAAAAAGAAAAGAAAAACTAGATGCAAACTTTGCATCTCACTCTTTTTTATACTCACAAGAGAGTATCATGACCCCTATCCTCATTAAATGCAAAATATATTATCTTATACAAGGTATGGGTGTGTAAGGAGATGGTTGACAAGCAACCTCCACCAACCCTCTTATGGTGGAAAAGGACAAGAGTGTCTGACACGTCTAGGTCGTTATGCGGTCAAAAATAGAAAATAAAACCTCACACCAAACTAGTATAGTAGCAGTAAGGGTCGATCCGCGGGAGTTTGGTTGTCAAGATATAATGTCAGAATGACCAACTACAGTGTCACGCTATAGTCGGCGGTGTTTCCTTCACTTCCCGAAAACCAATGAAATCGAATACCGAAAACTAAAATAATCATAAACTAAACTAAACTATTCCAAACTTTAAACTAAACTTCCTTAATGATTCCAAAAGTGAATACTAGAAAAATCAGAAGCAACAAACAATCCAAACCATTCAAAATAACATCCAAACATAAACAATACCGAAAAACATGTAAAATAACTGAAACCGAATGATTATCATTAACCAAAGTCAATTCAAAGAAACTACAATGTTCAAACTTCGAATATAATCCAAACTTAACTTGTCTTAATAGATTCTACACGTCATAATCGCTGAAATCAAGCTAGAACTAAAACTAAGAAATATTGAAATAAATAAGAAAACATAAAAATACCAAGTGAAGCTACTGAAATCCGAAATATGGAGTCAAAGAAGACTAGGTTACATGCTTTGGTAAATTCTTTCCCCCCTAAAATTGGTCCTAGATGCCTCTATTTATAGTTGCAAATTAGGGTTAATCGCGGCACGCAGCGCTTGGATCCGCGTCGCGTCTTATCCATTATCCCTGTATTTCGCACTTTGAATTTCAATACACCGCCTCATCTTTGACTTTCCACGTCGCGCATGCTCCTTTGGTCACGGCGCGCGTGTCTTTTTGATTGAAATGGCGTTTATCCAAACTTCTTTCATTTTGTCCATGTTTAGTCCCTGTTTTCATCATTTTCTTGCATACAAGTACTAGCACAAAAAGTGAGTAATACCAATATATATCTGATATAATTTCACCAAGAATAGGGCCTTACAACGACTAAAATACTTGATATTGATAGGCGTTGTCAAATATTCCACACTTGTGTCTTGTTTGTCCCTAACCAAGAGAGTTTTTAACAAATTCTAATTATGACTCAAACATTTTTGAACGTCTTTAGTTTCAAAGTATATTGTTGTCAGAAGTTAGATTGAAAATGATTTTTGAAAAATGACCAGAATACCCTTTGGAATTTACGACTTTCTAAAGAACCCTTGATTACAAATTTTCAGTCCACAAGAAAGTGTACATACTTATTTAGATTCTAAAGGTCGCTAAAGAAATGTCCATGACATTCGATGTTGTCCGTGTAACGAGCTTTCGGAAATACTATCCCAGACCAAACGATCTTAGGTAATAAGGTGCATAAATGCCCTTTCAGGGCCACTCGTTTCAGACCTACCGGCTCAAACAACAAAGGCCACTGATTGACAATTCCCTCATAAATTCCAATCCTCAAATATTCCAAATCTAAATTTTTCTAACTCCTAAAAACTCAACTTAGTTGACTAAATAATAGCATGCTAACAGCTAAATAATATCTCTTGAAAAATACCACTGCTATAACATTCAAAAGCTATTCGTTTCAAAGTTACAATCTCTTACAATTTTTTGAAAAATTGCTAAAAATATTGAAAATTACTCGTTTTCTGCAAAAATTTCAAAAATAAAAACTCTTTCGAGCGTCCACACCCCACACTTAAAACCATACAACGTCCCCGTTGTACATCAAAATATTTCAAAATAAGGGAGAAAGAGTTACCCCTTTAGACGGTAGACTGCTTGTTGGAACTAGTTGTCACAGGATACAAAAAACACCTACACCTCACGATTCAGATTCCCAGAGTTGTGGCGCAACAGTGAACACGCCGGTGGAATGGCAAGTGTAGGGGTACAATGACCCCACACTTTCTTGAAACAACTCCCTAGTAGATTTCCCATTGGAACTTGCACAAACAAAGTCACAAAACAAATTAAATGCAAAAAGAACAAACATAAAAGATAAAGGACAAAAGATAGTAACAAGTTATGTACAATGTTTAAAAAGATCAAAAGAAAAGCAATCAATCATCATGCTGGGTCCCAGACGGACCAGCCTTATCATCGTGGTCACTTGGAGCGTAGGGTGGTATGTCGTCTATCTGTAGCTGGAGCATGATCAGCCTCTGTGTCTCTGCCATCCATCAGTGGTGAGCCTCCATGTGCGTCATCCTCCGATCCAGATCCCTGACAGCAGCCAGTACGTCTACCGAAGGTGGTGGTGGTGGCTGTGCTTGGGGTGGTGGCTGAATCGATTCCTCAACTCTCTGGCGCTAGGCGGGTCGCTCTTCCTCCTCTGCCTGGGGGCCAACTGCCTCAATCGTAGGCATCCTCTCAAATACACCCTGGTGCGGCTGGTGGATGATCCCCATCAGCTCAAAATATCGGATCGAAGGCAGTGTGGGCTCAGTCGAGGCCAGGCCGGCAAGAACCTCTCCGTCAGAATGTCGTATGATCGGGCCAGGTGGGTAATGAAGTGCCCACCAGCCATGGGGCTCTTAGCAGTCGAACCTGCCGCCCTCGATGTAAGTGAAACTACCAGCGCGAATGGCAGGTTGAGGAACCTGCCGGGGTCGGAAAGGACCCACATGTAGTAAATATCGTCACGGGACACCTTCTCGCATCCCTTCCTCTGCATGATAGAGGTGGATAAGATCCGATGCATCAGTCGGTGGAGTGGATCGCGAAGTTGGCTCTCCCTGGCTGAACCAGCCTCGAGCATCTTGTTGGACATGGCTGCCCAAACAACTGCATTTGCCTCCCTCTGAGCCTGATCCCTGAAGCAAGCGGTGAAAAAGGGTGTAAAGTGAACACAACTCATCTCCGCCTTAGTGTAAAGGTCGGTGCGTCTGGCAAAGTCTCGTAAGGTGCACTCTCGACTCTGCCCTCCCAGCCTGAATCGGATCAGCTGGGATCGTGGCTCCCTCGATCCTGGAGTGTATCTGCAAGTAGAAAGGAACTCGAGTACGAGCTCCTTGTACACCACGTCCTCCTCAGTGGCCATCAATTTCTCCCATCCCTGGCACGTGAAAGTAAATGCCCCGTCGGGATGGGTCCAAGTGCGGTGGATGAATGGCAGAAGCTCATCCCATAGCCCCACCTGGGTCAATAATGCTCGATCAAAGCGGACCGCCCCAAGGACTGATTAGGAACGGAGCTCCCTAAGTCGGGCACGATAGTGCAGGGTCTCCTCCAGCATATTCGGGAACTGAAGAAACGGGTGTCCTGGTCGGTAGTCAGCCATCTACACACAAATCACAATAGAACAAAAGTTTTGCAAAATTAGTCCTTACGCGCTGCAGATTTTCCTACGTGTCGCCCCGATACGCGCGACGCGGCTTATCAACATGGCGCGTCGTGTTGTACGTCCGTAGCAAAAAAAATTCCAAAAATCACCAAAATCACATGGTTAACTCAATCCTAAGCAATCACAAGGCACCCTAACTACCGACTAGCCCCTCTAGGGTGAAGCTTTTGCAAATGCAACACCCTACAAGTCGGCATTGCCGATTTTTCTAAGTTTTTCTACTTTGACTAATTCGATCAACTTCACATGTCAAACGGATGTAATAACTTGCAAAAATGAGTTTAAATGACATACCTCGATAGTAGAAACTAGAAACACGAAAAAAATGCGAGAAAATTTCTTGGTTGATCGGTGCTCTGTTTTGCACGTCGTATGTGTTTGTGTGTGTGCGACTAGTGTTACATACCTTAATGGCGGTTTCTGAACGATCATAATCCGCGAAGCGCGTAAAGGCATTGTGCATCGTGCGTGTCCCAAATCAACCCCTGCGCATCGGGTTATCTGGCGAATGCGCGGTGCGCTTCCATCCATGCCACGTCGCGTCCTTCAATTCTTTCAATGTCTTTTGTTTGACGCCACACTTGCCTCGTGCTATTAATTCCTGCAATGATGATGATTAAATTTTCCTAATTACTTCTAAAAACAAAGAACCTAACCTATTTACAGATGGGTTGCCTCCCAACACGCGCTAAGTTTAACGTCTTCAGCCAGACGTACTTTTTCTTATTCTTCCTTGTCTTCTTCCGGTATCATCCTCCTCATTTCGGGTGTAAAATCGTGGACCAAAGTTGCCATCAGCATTGTGAGTCGCATCATGCGATCGCTCACCTGGCTGATCCACTGCTGCTGAGCGTCCAAGATCTGAAAAACATTTGCCTCCCTGCATCTTGTGTCTTTCTCGTACTGTAGGTGCTTAAGTTCCATCATCTCTATCATGTGCAACAGTTGCATTTTATCGACTGAGGACAGCGGATGCCCTTTTGCTCTCCAAAGAATCTCTTCATCCTCGCTTTCATCTTCCTGTGCTCGATTCTTACCTTTACCACTTGCCCTTGGTGTCATTAACGGTTTGTTGTTCAGATATTGACTTTCATACCCTGGTGGCAAGGTCATTGGGCACCCGAACATATTCAACCTACGCTTCCGTGTCCCAAAGGAGATGTCCATGTCCCCCGTCTTGTAGTCTATCATAGCCCCAGCTGTGGCTTAAAATGGTCGTCCTAAGATCAGTGCTGGAGCGTCTTCCAGACTTTCATATTCCATTACCAAAAAGTCCACCGGATAGAAGAAATCACCAACCTTGACAATCACGTTCGTCAGTTTTCCCCGTGAGACTTTTGTAGACTGATTTGCCAATTGTAACATTGTTTTCGCGGGTTCCAATTCTTCATTTTTGTATTTATCATAAAGATACCCGGGCAGAACATTGACACTCGCCCCCAAATCCAATAGCGTATTCCGAATGATCACGTCGCCTACAGTGATAGTAATTAATGCTGAACCGGGGTCCTTTTCCTTTTTGGGCAATGTTCCCAACAAAGCCTCACTCGCCTTGACAGTAAGTCACACCGTCTCTGGCGTTGGCATCTTGATTTGCTCGTTTCTCTTGCACATCTCCCTAAGAATTCTCATGTCTTCTGGCGCATTCCTGAGTTCATCCCATAGCGGCTGATTAATTGATGGTCCGCTCCGCACATCTTGCTTCCTTTTATTCTTTTTAACTTTCTTTTTCTGCTTTATACCAGCTATGGTTGACTGCTATTCTTTTTGGACATCTTCTTCATCCTTATTTTCACTTTCTTTTCCCACCAAGTCTTTCACTGTAACCTTCCTCCATTCTGTCTCAACAACATTGACATGCTCCTTACCGGCCCTCTGAGTATGATTTGGGTTTACTTCTGTGTTGCTTGGAAACTTTCCATTATCTCTCCTTCGTTGATCTTCAGCCATTTGGGCTAACTGCTTTTCCACGTTTGCAATAGCTTTAACATTCACCTGTGTCGGCTGTTGCAAAAGTTCATATAACTTTGTTGTCATATTCTCTTGATTCCACGGGGCACTATGATTGTTGTTAGTGTTGGTTAGCCCCCTGTTGTTGTTGTTATTTACGCTGGGACCATTATTGTACACGGCCTAAAACTGTCTCGGTTGATTAGAAGGCGGTCCTTGGTAGTTGTTTTGACGGCTGTTGTAGTTCTGATTTCCTTGGTTATAGGGTCTATAAGGTCGTCCATTATTGTTGTATTGTGAAACACCCTCGCTTAAGGCTTTTCATAAAACATCATTTTAACCCATGGTTTATCATCATTAATCAATAAAATCATCCTTTAGTGAAAACTTTAGCTTCAATATTTTCAAATAAGGCATTTTCTTCCGATTTCTATTTAAAACATATAGGGTTTAATGAGAAATAATTTGGGTTTAAGTTGCGGAAAACATCGTTTGGTCCCATTTTAGATAAAACATTTTAGTTTATAAAATAGCAAGGTTGTAACAATTCAAATACCATTACACAGCTTAAATGATACCACACAAACTGTGGCCTTCTAAACATCCAGCTCTTCTAAGTCATCTAAACTCCTCAACCTAAGTACACATCAAAATAAGTTAGGCAATTGAAATGCCTAGTGAGCTTACCTGAGGTTGTCCCATTTTGAGTGGGTAGTGAATTACCACACTCGGGACAAACCCCCAAAAATAGATTTTAAACACACTTCAAAAGTTACTTAAAACATCATAAGGATTTACTTCAAAATAGATAATTATGATATGCAAATGCAAATGCATGATGCAACTATCCCAAACCCACGTCCATCTCATAAAAGTCCAACTCACCTCAATGGTACCTACCTAAGTTCACAAATGACACGCACAAAGCATATCACTCGATCCCCGTATAGGTTAAACTAGAACTAGTGGCCATCACACTAGTCCCATGAGGGTTAGCAACTCCCTCATGTGGTTCCCTATTGTCGGGAACAAACTCTCCTCACCCTCTTTATTTTATAGAAGGGTAAAACTCATAATAACTCCTCACCCTCTTTGATTGAGAAGGGTAAAACTCGTCCTCAAGGTATCACACGGTCAATCCCATCCTATATGCAATGCAATGCACAAATAGGATGCTCAAAACATCTTTCAAAAACATCATTATCATCTTTATTTAAAACCATATTTAGAAACTCATTTTCATGCCATGCCCAAGTAGTAATCATATAACACGTTGCACATAATAACATGCATGAAAAGCAATTAATAACACACACAAAAATAGTGGGAAGGATGTGTACTCCCGGTAAACTCACCCAAGGTCAACTGACGAGTCAACACTAACTCCGCACAAGGTTTAAGCATTTGAAGGCACTCCTAGACATCAACTCATCCATCACATCCTCTTAATTGAGTGTTAGCTCAAGTCCTTAGTCTCATTTCCAAGTCACTACAACATATCCCCTTCCTATAATACAAGAATGGAAGATATCATACTCGGTTCATCTAAAAGTCACACTATAATTACTTCTTTAGAACTAAGAAGGAACAATCATCTATCATCAAAAATGAAGTCCTTGACTCTTTAATATAAGGAAAATCCTAATTAAAACATCCCCAAAGATTGGCATTAAAAAAAGGACCCAAAGCCTAAACCGTAAAGCTCAAAACCCAAAAAGTGCCCAAAATCCGGACAGAGGCCAACACGGGTCGTGTAAGGGGTTACACGGGTCGTGTAAATCACTGTACGAACAACACGGGTCGTGCTTATACAGCACAGGTCGTGTTACGCCCAGGTACAGCTCCGATTTTGGTCATTTTCACTCATTTTTGACCCGATTCAAGTTTCGATTCTTCCCAAAACTCATGGATATCAAAAGGACATTATTCCTTCCCAAAATACACATCATTAGACTCAATTAAACTATTCAAAACCATTTCAAATGAATCAATTACATGCCATGATCATAATTTCACTCTATAAGCTTAAACCATGGAATACCCAATTCCCTTCTTACAATTGATGATTACAAGTGGAGATTCCTTCTTCCATTCCATGGAATCATTAGGAAATGATCCTCACTCCACTTATACATCCAAATTGATACATTAAACTCATTCATCCATCCATTAAACAAGAGGTCCAATCATCATCTACATGAATAAAACCCATTTCAACACCCAATTCTCATTTTCTAGTGATTCATGGTTTAAGACTACAAATCAAAGGTTGGAATCCTTAGTGAATCATTAGAAATGAATCCCCTCATCCAAAACTACCATAGTCATCCATTAATTTCTAGATTCCTCAACAAATCATCAAATCCCCAATTTCCAGTGTTCATAACACCGAATTCAATCAAATCTAAGGATTTAAATCATCCATGGATTGGATGTTGATCCAAACAACTTAGAAACATCAGATAAACATTGGGGAGTCATAGGAAGAACCTCATCCCACCATAAAACTCGGATTGGGTCCAATCCCCAAACCCAGACTCGAAATTTAAAGCTAGAAATGTAGGTTTATACCTTAGATTGCTTGGAATCTTCAAGAACTTTGATCAATCTTCAAGTTCTAGCATCTTATCCCCCATGATCTCTAAAAATCGCCACTCTCTCCTTCTCCATCTCTCTAAATCGTGTTTTTGCTGAAATGGGGGAAACTCCCATCAAAAACACGTCATCTTTTAAGAAGTTGCAACAATAGTCCCTATTGTTTGGTCATTCTTCACCCAACACCCCAAAACTCATTATTCTCATTAGAAGTATCCAAATTCATAAACATGCCCCAAATACAATTATTTATTTCGCTTGAGTCATTCTCTAGGTCAACACTAACCCTTAGTTTCCTAAATTTACACAAATGGTCCATTACACTAAAATTCTTTACACTCTAGGTCCTTAATGAAATTCAAGGAATTATTAGACCTAATTTAAACTCCACGTCAATTACTTTAATATATCTTCTAATTTCTAAATCCATGACTAGTCAAATTTACTTAGGGTAAGTTTGGCCAAATTGACACTTTTAGTCCTTATGACAAAATTTCTCACATTTGGTTATAATTTGATTTTAAAACTATATTTAGCTCATTTATTCACCATATAAAATATAACAAGATATTAAATTTAGTTATTAATTTGTTTTCTTTATTTACAAAATAAATATTATTTGTAGGTTTAAGCCCAAAACTCATAGGTCCAAAACACGGATGTTACATATTGACCTTGACCTTGACCATAAACTTGATTGAACTCTTAAGGCCTTTGCCCTTGTTGATTTTGTGGTCTATTTTGAAGAGTTGACATCAATCTATCAAACTTCCTATTCAGATCTCCTATCTCTTTCTTAACCTCCTTTCTCGAATCGGCATCTGTACCAACTGCTGCTGCGGTGCTAACTGGTTTCCTCGCAGAAAAGTTTGCTTTAGAACCATTACTTAGTTGCTCCAAAAACCTCCAAGCGTCGTCTGGTTCTTGCATCATTATTTTCCCACTCGAAGAAGTGTTAATCATTGCTTGATTTGTTGTGTCCACCCTATCAAAGAATAATTTCACAAGCTGCCATCGTGGAATGTCATGGTGCAGACAAGATCGCATTAGCTCCTTTAGTTGTTCGAATGCTTCGTGGAATGCCTCTCCCGTTCTGCTGGAAATCTTGAATAGTTCTCCTAATTTCTGTCGTCTTGCTGGTTGGGTAGAACTCTTGGAGAAACTTCGCCTTCAATTTCTTCCAAGTAGTGATACTATTAGGTTGTAATGATGTGAACCAATACTTTGCTTTATCTTTTAGAGTAAAAGGAAATAACCATAATCTAAAATGCTCCTATTAGTGTTCCTAGGAGTGTTAGCATTAGCTAAGGCCAAAAACTCATAAAGATGATTGTAAGGGTCATCTTGCTTATATCCTCTAAATTCAAGTAAAATACCTAACAGTTGTGGTCTAATCTCCACTTGATTCTCAGCATTTTCAGGAAAATAAATGGGCGATGCATCATCATACTCCCGAGGTTGGAAGTGTGAAGCAACCAACTGCCTGATCGGTTGAGCGAAGTACAAAGGTGGAAGGAAATTACCGTCATATAACTCGTTGTTATAAAGTTGCTGCCCTTGTTGTTGATGTTGCTGTTGATATCGCCTCGGAGGTCCCCGACCCCTATTCCACTGCTGATTCTGTTGCACTGGATGATTTGGCATCCATCCTTCATCTTCGTCATTGTAGACTGGATCTCCTTCCTGATACTGGTACTGTGGTTGTTGCGGTTGTACTTGAGGTTGTGGTTGTGGTGGTATAGGTTGAAAGGGTGGTTGCGGTTTATAGATGGGTTGTTGTAATGGTTGTGGTTGAGAAACGGTACCGGCTGTCGCAGACGTGGGGTGCCATCACGGGTCGGCGCTCCCCAAGCCATTGCAGCAGATACATGATTTCCCAAAGGGTTTGTAACAGGTTGACTCAAAGGTTGAACCAAAGGTTGAGTGCATGATGGTATGGGTGCAGGGGCTGAAGCTGCACCACCAGTAGCACTAGTACTACCTATATGAAACTCAGAAACTGGGGGTATAAATGGTGCTCCCCCCGATACCTCGTCCGTAGGCTCATTGGTAATATCCTTTATAACTACACTATCGAGAGTCATGTTAATCAAACGCCTACGCACACGGTTTTTGTGTGCAGTTCGTTCAATTTCAGAATTAAATAACAAAGGTGATGACTGCTCACCTTGACGGGTATGCATGCACTAGAGGAAAGACCGTCAAAATCAAAAACCACATTACTAAATCAACTAAATAACCAAAAACTAAAATCAAAATCAGAAACAAACCACTAACCGTCTATCTTAAAGCACACAACTCCCCGACAACGGCGCCAAAATTTGACATGCCTAGGTCGTTATGCAGTCAAAAATAGAAAATAAACCTCACACACAAACTAGTATAGTAGCAGTAAGGGTCGATCCGCGCGAGTTTGGTGGTCAAGATATAGTGTTAGAATGACCAACTACAGTGTCACACTATAGTCGGCAGTATTTCCTTCACTTCCCGAAAACCAATGAAATCGAATACCGAAAACTGAAATAATCATAAACTAAACTAAACTATTCCAAACTTTAAACTAAACTTACTTACTGATTCCAGAAGTTAATTCCATAAAAATCAGAAGCAACAAACAATCCAAACCATTCAAAATAACATCCAAACATAAACAATACCGAAATCATGTAAAATAATTGAAACCGAATGACTATCATTAACCAAAGTCAATTCCATAAACTACAATGTTCAAACTCCGAAAATAATCCAAACTTAAGTTGTCTCAACAGATTCTACACTTCATAATCGCTGAAATCAAGCTAGAACTAAAACTAAGAAATATTGAAATAAATAAGAAAACATAAAAATACCAAGTGAAGCTACTGAAATCCGAAATATGGAGTCAAAGAAGACTAGGTTACATGCTTTGGTAAATTCTTTCCCCCCTAAAATTGGTCCTAGATGCCTCTATTTATAGTTGCAAATTAGGGTTAATCGCGGCACGCAGCGCTTGGATCCGCGTCGCGTCTTATCCATTATCCCTGTATTTCGCACTTTGAATTTCAATACACCGCCTCATCTTTGACTTTCCGCATCACTCGTGCTCCTTTTGTCGCGGCGCGCATGTCTTTTCGACTGAAATGGTGTTTATCCAAACTTCTTTCATTTTGTCCATGTTTAGTCCCTGTTTTCATCATTTTCTTGCATACAAGTACTAGCACAAAAAGTGAGTAATACCAATATATATCTGATATAATTTCACCAAGAATAGGGCCTTACAACGATTAAAATACTTGATACTGATAGGCGTTGTCTGTGTCCAATACTCTTCCTTTGGAAACTAAGTCTAGTTTCATCTTAATGTAACCCAAACTGTCTGAAACTTTGTACATGAATTAATATATCAACCATATGATATACTTATTAGTTTTACTCCTTATAATTATTATTTACACAAAACAATAATTATACTCTAATTAAATACAAGAGTTGAATTTATTTATTAATTATCAAATACTCCAACTTTGTAAAGGTGTGACCCTATAGGATCATATGTAATTAGAAATATCATTTCATAGGGATCCTTGAGCATATAGATCCAACAATAATGATTCGAATAAGGTTGCTTGCCTTATGTTAGTGACAATGTCCTCCGAGCGACAAAAGAGCTTCGGAACGCTAGGCATATGACTTAAACCTCTAGCTTAAGGAAACGTTCCAAGAGCAAGCGATGCAAGAACGATTCGAGATTGTTAAATCCCTTATGTCATATAAGCTTCAAGAAGAAGCATGTGTGTGGATGCATGTTCAAAAGATAAAATCATACATAGACAGATTGGAAAAACTTGATGCCCAACTTCCAAAGGAGTTAGCCATTGATATGGTTCTCAACTCGCTTTCCAGTTAAAACCAATAGTTTATTATTAACTATATATGAACATTCTGGATAAGACCTTGATGGAGCTGTATAGTATGCTAAAAACTGTTGAAGCTAGTAAGAAGTAGTCCCGTGGCTCAAACTCTACTAGTCCTGTCTTGGCCATTCATTATGGTGGAGCTAAGAAGAAGAAAATTTCTCATCCCAGAGGAAAAATAAAGGCTAAGGTTGGACAAGCTAACCAAGGCTTTAAGAGAAAGGTTGATTCTGACATAGCACCAACTAGTGACCAAAATGAGGCCATATGTTTTTACTGCCAGCAGAAGGGACACTAGAAACGTAGCTGCCCAAAGTACCTAGAGGATCTAGAAAAGAACAAAGGTAAGGAGTGTGGCACCTAATGTATATTTATAGTTGAACTCCATTGTACAACTACTTCCAATTCTTGGGTCCATGACACTAGGTGTGGTACTCACATTTGTGCTGATATGCAAGGTCTAAAGGAATGTAGGAAGTTGTGACAAGGATTACGGACTATGAGCTCATGTCGACTAGTGGCTTTTTAATTTGATTATTAGATTGTTGCCACTCGCTCTAAATGGTTCGAAACATTATTTCATTTCATGCATTGTTCAAAGATGGTTTTAATGTTTCTTTTGATAATGAGAATGGTGATATTTTGGTTTATGAGAATGGTTGTTTTATTTTTAAAGTAGTCCTTTCAATGGTATTTATGAAAATATTGTTTCTGTTAGTAGAAGTAATAATGTAATCTTGAATGTTGATTTAACCGAAAACGTTTTGGATAAATCATGTCTGTGGCATTGTCGTCTTGGCCATATAAACAAGAATCGCATTGCCATGCTCCAATCGGAAGGAATCTTGGAAGCATTCACTTGAATTCAGAGGTTGTATGCGAGTCTTACTTACTTGGAAAGATGACGAAATTGCCATTCATGGGAAGCTGTGAAAGAGGCAAGGATTTATTGGACCTTATCCACACGGATGTGTATGGACCGTTGAGATCCGCCACAAGATACGATGAACGATACTTTGTCACATTTACAGATGATTGCAATAGATAATGTTATGTTTATTTGATTAAGCATAAGGCAAAAACTTTTGAAGTGTTCTAATAGTTTCTGAACGAAGTACAGAATCAACCGGGCAAGAAGATCAAGATGCTCCGATCTGATAAGGGTGGAGAATATCTTAATCTTGAATTCGGTGAACATCTTATGAATTGTAGGATAGTTTCATTGTTGTCTCTACCCAGAACACCACAGCATAATGGTGTGTCTGAGAGAAGAAATCGAACATTGTTAGACATGGTTCGATCCATGATGAGTCATGCTACACTTATAAGAAGCTTTTGTGTTTATGTCCTAGAAAATGAAGCATACATCTTAAACATCATACCAACTAAGAAGGTTTCAAAGACACCCTCTGAAATATGGAGTGATTTTCGTCCCTCACTAGCACATGTGAAAGTCTGGGGTTGTCAAGTCTTCATTCGTCGCGAAGCTCACGACAAGCTTGAACCCAGATCGGAGAAGTGTCACTTCATTGGTTATCCCTAAAAGTCTTTTTGATACTTGTTTCACAAACCTTCTGAGAACAAAGTGTTTATAGCTCAAAGCGGAGTCTTTCTTGAGAGATAGCTCATATCCAAATAAGCTAGTGGGAGCAAGATTGATCTTGAAGAGATTAAAAGGTCAACCAATGAAGAACCTTTAGTTGAAAATGTCACTCAACCAGAAGATGATACTTCTTGAGAAAACATACATATCTCCACCTCTTCGCAGATCCGATAGAGTTTGTCACCCTCCTTAGTTTTACGGTTTTCATATAACTGAAGGTGACGCATTGATCGGTGATAAAACACTTGTTAGTAAGGATGAGCCGTCCAACTACAAGGAAGTGATGGTAGGCCCAGAGGCTTCCAGATGGTAAGAGGCCATGGAGAGCAAGATTCAACCCATGTATGATAACCAAGTTTGGAATTTGGTTGATCCTACACCCAGCCTTAAAACGTTGGGTGTAACTAGCTCTTCAAGAAGAAGACCGACATGGATGGGAATGTGCACAGGTTCAAAGCTAGTCTAGTTGCGAAGGGTTATACTCAGACTCAAGGGATTGATATGATGAAGGCTTCTCACCAGTAGCTATGGTCAATTCTATTAGGATATTGCTTGCCATAGGTGCATATTATGATCATGAGATATAGCAATTGGATGTCAAAACAACTTTTCGTAATGAAAAACTTTCATAGGATGTGTATATGACATAACAAGAGAGTTTTAAACATCCTAAATGTCCAAATAGAGTGTGTAAGCTTGAGAGATCCATCTATGGACTCAAAAAAGTATCTTATAGCTGGAATATTTGCTTTCATGAAAAGGTCAAAGATTTTGAGTTTTCAAGAAGCAATATCCCAACGTTGCGAAGTATGAAGACTTGGCTTGGGAAATGTTGTGCTATGAAGGACCTAGAAGATGCAACATGTATACTTGGTATAAGGATCTACAGAGATAGATCAAAACGTATAATAGGACTTAGCCAAAGTACATACTTGGATAAGATCTTGAAGAAATTCCAGATACATGACTCTAAGAAAGTGTTTCTACCCATGCACCATGGCATAAAATTGAGTAAAGATCAATGTCCCAGTACCAGTGAAGAACCAGACAGATTGAATCGATTCTCGTATGCTTCAGCAATAGGATCGATCTTGTACGCCATGATATGTACTCAACCCGACGAATGTATGCTTTGAGAATAGTGAGTCGATTTCAGGACAACCCTAGCTAAAGTCATTAGACAACAGTAAAGAACATTCTTATGTATCCAAGGAGAACAAGGGATACATTCTTGGTATATGGAGGCAATGATGAGCTAAGGGTAACTGGTTATAGTGATGCGAGTTTCCAAACGGACAGAGATCACCCTTGCTCACAATCGTGATGGGTGTTACTATTAAATGGAGGAGTGGTAACTTGGAAGACTTCCAATAAGAAATCGGTGGCTGACTCCACATGCAAGTCTGAGTATATAGCAGCTAGTGAAGCTGCAGAAGTGGCTACATGGTTGAAGAATCTCATCGGTGATATTGGTGTTGTCCCGAGCATCAATGAACCCCTTGAATCTTTTGTGATAATGAGGGTATAGTTGATTTGACAAAAGAACCTAAGGACCATGGGAACTCGAGACATATACTCAGGAAGTACCACTATATTTAGAATCGAGTTGAGGAGGGAGACATCATAGTGAATAGAGTGTCATCGGAGGAGAATCTGACTGATCCTTGCACAAAAGCATTGAAGCAGATCAAGCATGTTGGTCATACAAGATTCATAGGCGTTAGATTTGCGAGCGAGATGAAATAAATGTTTTAGTTGTTAGTTTGATGTTTTGAAACTTATAACAACATAAATTGTATATGATACTTGGTGATTACTTTGTGGTGACTTAATAATAAGCTGGATTGGTACCATTTACATTAATTTATTAATGAGTTTTGCTTTGCATGTTTAGAACCCACTTCCCGAGTATTAATTTACTCAAACCTCCACAATCAGTCATACTCTTGGAAGTAGGTGTTGATTTAAGAATGTCATAGAGTATTAGTATATTGTTCATAGTAATTGGATACATTATAGAGATTGTGACTAACACTCATGAGTACTCACTAGGGACTTAAGTATTGGAACAACCCGCTGTTATAGATTACTTCATGGAATAAGTCACAAGTAATTCTAAAATAGTAATATCTCTTATTCTTCAAACATATATACATGAGGTTTTTGTACTGCAAATCTGTTGTGCATTGGTCTAATATAATATTGTCTGTAACATGCAGGTAATAAAGACTATGTCAATATACAACATGAGGGGTGGAGGGGAACTATGTAGTCCACATTTATATGTTCCTTCTGCCCTAACCAGAGAAGCGATATATATATATATATATATATATATATATATATATATATATATATATATATATATGGGCCCCTCGATGATTTAATGATTGACATTAAAGTGCTTGGCCAAGGCTTGACTAAATAAATGTGTTCAATTGAGTAGTCTGATATGGTCATCATAAGTCACTATCGGGAAACAAATTTTAAAACCTTTAGAATGACCTTATCCATGTCTCAGGTTCGTAAAGATATCTTGTAGCATAGAGGAATACTTAATCATTTATTTAAGGGTCATCTCTTAATTTTGATAAGAGTTCGACATTTTCATTTTATGGTATACTCTCTACTAACTATTTGAAATTATTAGACCACATAGAGTTGATGACTTGTCCAGGTGGGAGACTGTTGGAAATAGTGTCTAAGGTTATTAATTATTGGTGATATTTCTAATACTAGCAGGGTCCTTTCAAGTTGCCCTCAGACCTAGAAAAGCAAATAAGTGACAAAAATAAATTAAGAGAAATTAGTTTATTAATTTGTCATGTTATGATAAAGTAATTAGACACTAATTTGGAATTAACTAGAAATTAATTTGGAATTAATTTGAAGTAATTAATTAGAGGGGCTAGATGTTAATTAATTAAAGATGTTTAATTAATGGAAACAATCTAGGGGCCATAGTGTCAAAAGGGAGGTAGCTTTGGAAACAAGCTGGACTTTCCCTAGAAATAAAGAGCTATGGATCAAACCGTAGTTACGCCATTCCTCCTTCAAATTTTGCCAATCACCCTTCTCCCCCTCCCCCCTGGTGAATTTTGCCAAACCCTAATTAGGGTTTTTGTGCCTCTTGGCTCCTCCTGTGTGAAGGTTCTATTAGTTTGACCTTCTAGTGTTCTTGGGTGTTAACCAAAATATGGATTCTGGTTTAAATCCTCTTCATCAACATGAGATCAACATGAGTGGAATATTGATTGAGAGCTACACTTTGTGTTCTTAGGTGTTAACCGAAATCTCACTCCATAGGCATTAGAGTTGCTAGTGATATGTCTTAAATGTTTAGTTAATAGTTTGAAAACCGAAACATATAGCAATAGATAATTCTATCTGACTTGATGTTTTATTAATGGAGATTTAATAAACAGTTGGACTACCATTTTCATAAATTATTATTGTGGTTCACTTTTGTGCATGTTTAGAACCCGCTTCCTGAGTATTAATTTACTCAAACCTCCATAGTCGGTCGTACTCTTGGAAGCAAGTAGTGATTTAAGATTCTCTTGGAGTGTTAGTAGATTGTCTATAAAGATTAGTCATAGCATGGTGACTTCGACTAACCCTCATGAGTACTTGGTAGAGATTCAAGTATTGGAACAACCCGCACCTAGAGATTACTTCATGGATTAAGTCACAAGTAATCTAGCATGATAATATCTCTTATTTTTCAAACCGAGATGCATGAGAATTAGAGCTATTATTCTGTTATGCATTGGTCTGCTCAAATGCAGTCCGTAACTGGTAGTTATAAAGGGTATGTCCATGTATGACATGATGAAATAGACAGACTATGTAGTCGAGTTTATATGTTACTTTTGCCCTAACAAGGAGAAGCGATATCTTGGGCCCCTCAATGATTTTATGCTGACACTAAGCGCTTGGCCGAGCCCTGACCAGATTGATGTGTTCAATCCGTGGTCCGACAGAGTCATCATAAATCTCTATCAGGAAACAGAATTTTGAACTATCAGGATTTGAACTTTTCCATGACCTAGGTTCATCATGATATCTTGTGAGTATAAAATGAAGATCGTTTGATTCAAATATGCAGAATGAATAAGAATAAGATCAAAATGGCAAAATAGATTTCGAAAGATTGTATTCAACACTCAAGAAAAATTCAAAGAGAACTATTTTGTATAAGTGCGCCGTGAACGTGGGTTACAATCTAGAATTACAAAAACGTTAACCCTAGCAAGGGTACGTGCATGCCTTATATAGTCTAAACTATTTACGGAATGGACAGGCCCACCCGATAACTAAAGGCTAATTACAAGGCACAATTGACTCAACTAATTAACACTAACAATCTGCCCCTTTGAGTCAAATTGCGAACGTAAGACATCACTCTTCCGGCTTCGGAACCGAGGCGGCCACCTTGAACAACTTCGGCATTATGTTTAGAAGAGATCTTCGGAAGATCAGGTACTAGTTGATCATATTCGAGAAACATTTCTTGTCTTCTTTAGAGTTTGTCTGGCATTTGTTGACAAGACCAAGAATTTGTTCCAAGGCAGATGTTCGGTACAAATGTTTCTCTATCAAAAAGAACATCTTTCTCCGAATGGCATCTTCTTCCTTCAACTGGTAGACAACGCTCCAGTGTCGATTTTCAATCTTTCCAAGCTTGCGTTTCTTGAGATTGGAAGAAGCAGGCTTAGCCTCAACGGTAGGTTTTGTCTTCAGAACTGCAGCGATTTCTATATCCAACTGTGAAACCTCATGGATGTAGCAGATGAGCATTCTTCTGAGGTGTTCAACCACGGGTTCATACTTCTTATAATCTCTAGACAAGATCAGATACATGGAAATCCAATCGAATGGATTCATGAAGGGCAGATCTGCCATCGAGAATTCGTCCAGTTCCTTTTTGTTGCCTTTGACACGTTTGAATCGACCATTTGCAAAGGGATTAGTAATTTCAAGGAGTTTAGGTTTCACCCCGACTAATTTCTTCATGCTCCAAGATTCGAACTGAGGCTTTTCATTGTCAAGGTAAAACTTGAAGAGCTTGTCATTGGTGTCGGTGTCGGAGACACAAACCTTCGCAATTGGTTCGAAGCACCGAAATAGGAAAGATCTTGGGGTGATCTGAAAATCGAGTTGTGAGTCAACTTCGTTGCTGGTATCGAATGAACAAACAGGCTCGAGCCAACAAAGTCATGGTTATCAATAATAGGCAGTTTTGTTTTATGTCCTTTATTATGCTTTTCTATCATAGTTGCATCATGAGAAGTGATGGCATATTGATATTCTCAAAATAATAAATATGACAATATTTCTTCAAATCGAATGTTTCTTATATTTTTTTTGTTTATTGAAGAGAAATATGGATATTTGCAAGAGAAACAAGGAAGATATATGTCTTGTAGACAGCAACAACGCATAGCATTTTTAATAATAAAAAGTATTTCTCTTACTTATCAATCGGGGAAGCAAATGCTAATACAATAACGGGTAGTGTAAAATTGATTGAAGGCTCTGGAAGAGCGGATATAGTATTACCACAAGGGACGATAATTATAATTGGTGATGCATTATTTTAACCCAAATCATCGGGAAATTTATTAAGTTTCAAGGAGATTCTCTCTAACGGAGATCATGTGGAAACAACTAATGATGGTAAAAATGAGTACCTCAATATTACAAAAGTGATATCGGGTAAGAAAAGTTATTTACAAAGATTACTTGTATTGTCCTCCGGATTGTATTATAAAAAGATTCAAATGATTGAATCTCATGCTATTGAAAATAAAATGTGTAACAACACCTTTAAAGTTTGACATGACCGGTTGGGCCATCCTAGATCAATTATGATTCGTAGAATAAATGAAACTTCAAGTGGTCATCCCTTGAGAAACCAGATGATTTTCAAGCTAATGAATTGTCTTGTGTTGCATGTTCTCAAGTAAAATTAATTTCCCGTCCATCATTGAACAAAGTTGTGTATGAAAAGCCTATTTTCTTAGAAAGAATTCAAGGGGATATATATGGACCAAATCATCTACCATGTGGAGCATTTAGCTATTTTATGGTTTTAATTGATGCGTCCACTAGATGGTCACACGTGTGCTTGTTGTCTAGTTGTAATCTTGCTTTTGCAAGATTACTTGCGCAAATAATCCGCATAAGGGCACATTTTCCTGACTACCCAATTAAGAAAATACGCCTTGCCAATGCTGGGGAATTTTCAACACAAGATTTTAATAAGTATTGCATGTCGACTGGGATAACTATTGAACCTCCTGTTGTACATGTTCATACGCAAAATGGTCTAGCGGAGTCGTTAATTAAACGCCTTCAATTAATTACAAGATCACTATTAATGCATTCTAAACGTCCTACATCAACATGGGGACATGCAATTTTACATGCAACATCACTTATACGCAGCAGACCAACAATTTATCATAAGTTCCCCTATTCAACTGGTTTTCGGTCAGGAACTAAAGGACATTTTGGATGTGCAATTTATGTACCCATTTCTCCACCACACTGCACAAAAATGGGTCCTCAAAGAATAATGGGAATTTATGTTGGATATGAATCTCCATCGTAAAATATTTAGAACCGTCAACTGGATGTTTATTTACAACTAGATTTTGATGATTGTCATTTTGATGAATCGGTTTTTGCTACATCACGGGGAGAAATAAAGTGACTGGAAAATAAAATCTCTTGGAATGAATTATCGTTTTTAGTTTTAGATCCGCGTTCTAGTCAATGTGAACTCGAAGTGCAAAGATAATTCATTTACAAAATATAGCAAATCAATTGTTAAGATGCATTTACTGACCCTAAGAGAGTAACAAAGCCTCATGTACTAGCTAAAATGCTCCAATTAAAACTGATGTCCCAGAAGGAAAAAATACAACTGCAAATGAGACTAAGGCACGCCTGAAATGTGGAAGACCATCCGGTTCAAAAGATAAAAATCCTAGAAAATGAAAGGGAGAAAACATAATTAATGGTCCAAAAGAGAAAATAGAATCTCTTGAAAAGATTAGTGAAACTCTAGAAGAGCCCAATGACATAACAAAAGAAACTTACGTACCTGGAAATTATGAAAATGAAGAGATCTCAATAAACTAGGTCATGACAGGAATCAGATGGAACCGAAATAAGAAAGATGTCGACGATAATTTTTGATATCATGTTGCGCGCGAAATTATGGAACAAAATGAGGATCGTGAACCTGAATCTATGGAGGAATATCGAAATAGAAAAGATTAGAAAAAATGGAAAGATGCAATAAATGAATAGCTTAATTCTCTTACTCGACGAAATGTTTTTGGACCTGAATCTATGGAGGAATGTCCGTACATAAAACGGTGCAAAACCACTAGGATACAAATGGGTATTTGTGTGTAAACAAAACGAGAAAAATGAAGTTGTGAGATATAAAGCAAGACTCATTGCACAAGGTTTTACCCAAAGGCCTAGAATTGATTATGAAGAAACATACTCTCCTGTGGTTGCTGGAATTACATTCCGTTATTTAATAAGTTTGACAACACATGCAAAGCTAGAGATGCGTCTAATGGATGTAGTTACCGCCTATCTATATGGTTTACTTGAGAATGATATTTATATGAAAATCCCATAAGGGTTTAATGTGCCAGAAGCACAAAATTATAATTCTCGAGGAGTATGTTAGGTAAAATTAAATAGATCTTTGTATGGATTGAAACAACCAGGTCGTATGTGGTTCAATTGCTTAAGTACATTTTTGTTGAAAGAAGACTACAAAAATGATCCTATAAGCCCATGTATATTCATAAAAAAAATCTGGATCAGAATTTGTCATAATTGTTGTTTACATACATGATTTGAACATTATTGGAACTCATGGAGAATTGGAAAAGGCTACCTCTTGCTTGAAAAAAAAATTTTGAAATGAAAGATCTTGGTAAAACAATTTGTTTTGGTATTCAAATTGAGCACACAAAAAGTGGAATTTTTGTGCATCAATCCAATTATCTAGAAAATGTGCTTAAAAGGTTTTATATGGATATTTCACATCCATTAAGTAACCCGGTGGTGGTAGGGTACCTAGATGCCAAAAAGGACCAATTTCGGCCTTATGAAAAACATGAAAAACTTTCTTGGTCCTAAAGTACCATATATTACTGCTATTGTTGCACTAACGTATCTTGCTAATAATACAAGACCTGATATATCTTTTGTCGTAAACTTATTTGCAAGATATAGTTCTTGCCCAACGAGAAGACATTGGAATGGAGTTAAACACATTCTTCGATATCTCTGAGGTACAACAGATATGAGCTTATATTACTCAAGTTCTTCAAATGTGGAGTTAATTGGTTCTGCAGGTGCTGGATATTTATCCGATCCGCACAAAGCTCAGTCCCAAATAGGTTATATATTCACTTGTGGAGGTACAACAATTTCTTGGTGTTCTGTTAAACAAACTTTAGTTGCTGCTTCTTCTAATTATCAAGATATTATAGCAATTCATGAAGCAAGCCGTGAATGTATTTGACTAAGAAATTTAACTCAACATATCCGCGAGAATTGTGGTCTAATTTCTAACAATGATGTACCAACCATACTATATGAAGATAATGCAGCTTGTATAGCCCAGTTCAAGGAAGGTTTTATCAAAGGAGACAAAACCAAACATATATCACCCAAGTTCTTTTTCACCCATGATCTTCAAAAGGAGCGTGACATCAACATTCAGAAAATCCAATCAAGTAAGAACTTGGCCGATTTGTTCACTAAAGCACTTCCTACTTCCAAATTGAAAAGATGGTGCGAAATATTGATATGCGGTGCTTCAAGGAAATCAAATGATGTGCCCATCAGGGGGAGTTGGAAACTTATTGTACTCTCTTCCTTAGCTAATTTTTTCCCACCCGATTTTCTTAGCAAGGTTTTTAAGAGGCAATAATTATCAATCTCTATTATTAATCATGTATTCTTTTTACTTAATAAGGGGTTTTTTCCCATGAGGTTTTACGTATTAAGGTTTTAACGAGGCATGATATAATCGTCATTTAAGGGGGAGTGTTATGCAATATTATTTAGTGAATGACTATTGGATTCTCATTCTTTCACAACTCTCCATCATTAGTAAGCATTGGTGACAAACATTATTATGAATTTTATGAGTGTAGTTTTGCACCCTTTCATCTTCTTGTAACTAGTATAAATAGTGAGTAATGTGTATTCAAAATTATAGGTGTTTACCACAAATAATGGAATAGACTTACAATCTTATGTCCTACTTTATTCTTTGATATAACTTATTTCATCTTATTTTATAACATAAACATAAACATAATATATGTAATATGCTTGTAAATATACTTCGAATATTAGTAGCTAACCCATCTAATGGTATCCCAATCATCGAATTAAATTTGAGTATAACTAAAAGAAAACAATCAAATTCTTTTACACTGCTGAGATGCGCCACTAGCATCATACTAACAAATCGAAAAGATGAAACAAATCAATCATCGAAAAATCATGTCATGATTGGAATCCAATGGGAAACATAATTTGATTAATATCAGTAAATATTGATATTGCTCAAAGATATCGATACCATATATAGGTCAACTTTTTGCAAATCTTTATTTTTATTGGTTCCTTTTTTGTGTTCTAAATATTTAAATTTACGAATAAGACATGTCTTAATCTCGTTAATTTTGTATTCTAAAATATACAACC